>JADRCH010007386.1:622741-1010766 GCA_019843965.1 Rhynchomys soricoides | reverse complement strand
AGAGAGAGAGAGAGAGAGAGAGAGAGAGAGAGAGAGAGAGAGAGAGATCTTACCAATTTCCTGGTCAAGATGTAGACAAACTTGTATTCTTTTATGGAGGTTCAGGGAAAGAATCCATTTCCTTGTTTTTTACCACTAGAGAAGTGGTTCCCAACCTTCTAATGCTATGACCCTTTAATACAGTTCCTTACTTTGTGATGACCCCCAAACATATAATTATTTAATTGCTATTTTGTTTTGCTATGTTATGAATTGTAATGTTGTTGCCCTAACCCTCAGCCCCTTGAGATGGTCCTTGAGGGTAGAGTTTAAGAAGGCACAGAATCAACAACACAGACTCAAGGAGTCAGGTGACAACCAGAATCAGACTTGTTTATTGCAAAACTGGGGAGTACTTTTTAAACTCCACCCATATCTCATTGGTCCATGACATCTCACCCCTTATTGCTGGCACCATCTGAATGCCTAGCCAGTCATACACTCTGTCATCATTTGTCTTCATGTGCCAGGCAGATCTTAAGGTTGTAAAATGAAGATGCAGCTGTTGAGAATGTTTGTACCATTATGGGCTACCAGTCAGGGTATGCTGACTCACTCCTTCTATATAATGTAAAATATCTGTGTTTTCCTATGGTCTTAGATAACCCCTGAAAATGGGTCACTGGACTTCCCCCCCCCCCAAAGGCTTAGAACGACCTCCCTGGCTATCCTGTTTTGCCTTCCTCTTCTACTGCATAATGACTAAGTGGGTTTTCTCTATGTCATTGTGTTAACAGCATTAATTTCACATGCTAACTCAGTTCCCATTTACCTTGTGAACTAAGTTATTTGTGAGTCTAGATATTAAGATGAAAAGTTCTCTCTTTGAAAATGTTTATTATTCTGACTATCACTCATGGAAATACATTCATATATATTTGCTTCAGTTTGACCATCAAAGCCATTTCCAGTTAAACAGATTAAGTATATTTCAACTTTCAAATTTACCATTATGTTTGTTCTTATATTACACAAATGAAGTCAATATGATCTTTGTGATGTATACTTTTTATTTTGGCGGGACCCAGAAATTTATTTGCAGAATAAATAATAAAGGCAGAAAACTGCTAATACCTTTAAACTTGCTGTCATGAGCCACTAATCTTTGTTAATAACTTCACTCTAAGCTCTGCAAATAGAGAAAATATTTTAAATATTAGCTTATTTTGTATTTCCACTTAAGTGGCTGTACGTGGGGTGATGATTGTAGAAATGGAATGTAGTAAGATAAAGAAAAATATTTTTCAGGCAAATATATTGCATAATGACTCTAGATTACATGAGAGATGGAGTGAGAAACCTTTTTTAGGCTGAAGTAAATAAAGTTTTCACACAAGGCACTATGATGCAAAATAAAAATGGTGTATAAGGAACAGGTGTAAGTTTCTAGTTCTTGCTTTATATCTAATTATTAGGTTATTTTGAGTCGGGTGAATGAGAATTTATTATCTCATGATTCCTCTTTGAAAAAAATGACTTCACAGAGAATTATAACTCAAGTTCCTTATCATTCAGAACTCCTATGATGTTATTTTAATATGTCACCTTCACATGGGCACGACAAGTTTCACAAAATCTGTAGCTCCCTTTGGAAGAAAGAAGAGGTGAGGGACTAAAAGACAGTAGAGCAGGTGAATTTGATATAACAATGCTTGTGATATTTTAGTTGGTGGAAGCATAAAACTCACTAAATTGACAAAAGCTAGAAAGAAAGAAAGAAAGAAAGAAAGAAAGAAAGAAAGAAAGAAAGAAAGAAAGAAAGGAAGGAAAGGAAAGTAAGAAAAGACAAGACAAAACAGCTAGCATTTGTGCATCTCCATGATTCTTGTCTATGTTCTGAGTTCTTTATCAGAGGATATGTGAAAGTTAGAGGGTATTTAAATTTAGATGTTTTATTTTATGTCCTATTTTGTAAGGAATGAATTGATACTAGAAACTGAATGGCAAAATAAAATTTGTAGTTTTTTTCTTACAAATAGTTTTATGCACTGAAGACAGATAAAGATAAATGGCTCCACAAAGTGAGGTAAAAATTAGAAATAATTACTATAGTAGAAACAGGATGGAACATAATTATATTCGATTCTACATTAACATTTTAATGAAAGAATATATATGAGAAAGAGGGGGGAGAGAGAGACAGAAAGACAGAGAATGAGAGACAGAGAGAAAGATCATGACAAGTTGATCCAAAGAGTTTCAGAAAAAAGATTTAGTAGAACCATTTTTCCTAACTTTTGGAGGTTATTTTTCATGCTGGAACTAAGTATGATCACATATAGGATTAAAAAAATTTGCTTGGTTAAATGTTGACAATATTACCATAGAGCACTAGATTTTGGGGTTTTGTTTGTTTGGTTTGGTTTGGGTTGGTTTTGGTTGATTGATTGATTGATTGATTGATTTACATCTTAAACCCTGTTCCCCCTCCAAAATATACATAAACCTTCAATCCAGAGAGTTTGCTACCATGCTGAGTGTTCACAATTGTAATAACACCTCCGATTTCATTGCTCCAAGGTATTGGGGGAAACAAATTTTGGATTAGATCCAGCTTTTGTCAACATCATAATCATCTGATAAATTTGTCATTGTCATTTTGATGTTTAATGTATACATCTTGTTTTTTCATTATTTCATGAAGTTCATTGATTCATTTAACATGTAATGTTTGATATCAATCACATATAGAGAAATTTTACAGGGATAAGTAAAGTTACAAAATATAATAAAATTAAAAATATTACCAACTATAACAAAAGTAGACTAATGAAAATATTATAAATAGTGAGAATAACCCCAAAAAGTTTTTATGTTTAATATTTAATATGGGTCAGGTTTATGTTAGACATGTATATATTATTTCTTAATTTTGCAACAAATTCTTAAGGCAAATCATATTTCTCCTCTGGAGAAACTGCAAAAACATAACAACAAAACATATAAGACTTAGGTGTTTATATTACTTACAATTTTCTTAATAAATGAAAGTACTAGTATTCAAATCTAGCTCCTCGTCAATGAAAACTCTATTTTAGTCTATTACTTTTTTCTTAACTAAATAACTCAATACCAAAGAAGGAAGCAAAAGAATATGAGGTAATATTCTCAAAACTAGAATTGGGGCTTGTACTTCTTAATTCATTGTCAAAATCTATTGTGAAACATTTTCAAACATATTTTATGGATTCCTGCTGTATCCATAATTTCATCCACACATGACAGTAAGTTCATCTCCAATCTGTTTCTTTAAACCAGTTGTTCTCAACATCCCTAAAGCTACAAATCCAGTTCCTTCAGTTGTGGTGGACCCCATCCATAAAATTATTTAATTGCTACTTTGTAACTCTAATTTTACTACTGTTATGTATCTTAACACAAATATGCAATGTGTAGGCTATTTGATATCTCACCCAACACAGAGGTCTTGACCCATAGGTTAAGAACCACTGATTAAACTAACCAACTATATTTCAGTTTAGCATATTACTAAGAATGTTAGATTACGTAAAGACTGCCAAATGGAGTTTATGTGTTGGAACATAAACTAGTGGTCATACTCATAAATATATTCTAATCCAGCTAAAATGGTTTCACAATAAAGTCAACAGTTGTCTTCCACCACATTGATTAGTATACTTGAAAAGCACTCAGTGATATTCTCACACCAAGCCCCCAAGACCCCAGCTCATCACTCAATAAAGACCCCCTAGGTTATATCAATTACTTATCTCCTTGCTGTGGCTAGATCCATAACATGAAGTGGCTTATGTAAAATGTTATTTATTTCTGCTCATAATTTGCAGGGATACAATCTATTATGGGATGGAATGGTAGTGAGAGATGGAGACAATTACTTAAATTGAGTTCATACTCAGGAAAGAAAGATGGATATTTGTGTTCCCACTTTATGCATATGCTTTTATTTAATGTGTACCACAACTCATCCTGTGGTGCCACCAACGTTCAGGGTTGGTTTTCCCCACCTAGTTAACCCTTTCCTGAAATGTTCTCACTGGTGCATCCAAATGTGTGCCTCATTAATGTTCTCTAGCTGTTTCTTAAGCTAATCAAGGTGATGATAGAATTTAATTCTCACAAATTTAGCCATCTCTGCTTCCTACCTACTTGTTCAAGTACTCTGTTAGGTTTTCTTCCTGTGTTATTTCACTGATCCAGTCTACAGTACACACAGCTATAATAAACTTCTGTCAAACCTCTTTCTCTTTTTCTCCTATGGTTGTACCAATATCTACATTCATTGAACAGATTGAACGAATAAAAATACACAAGCAATTAAATATATATATATATATATATATATATATATATATATATATATATTCTGAACATCAAAACTAATGACTCCCCTACTAGATTTTCTACTTCATTTCCCATTTTTCTCATACTGTTCCTCTTATCTACCTCAAAATATCTACTAATTCTGGGACATGGTACTTTCTTTTAATTATCTACTTGGTGACTAAAATTCCCTTGCACCAAATAATGATGTGATTTCAGTTCTTTCTGAATTTTAATTGACACTGATGGAAAAAGAGGGATTTTATTTCTATCTTTAAAGGTCTTTTATTATAGACACTTTCTGTTTTGTTTTGCATACTAAGAATTAAATGCAGGGGTTCAGATGGAAGATAGGAGAATGTTCTACCACATTTGCAATTCATGCTCTCTGTCATTCATGTGGTACTATTATGTGATGTCATGTATATCCCTATTGTTTGGTTCTGCTGTTATACTAACAATATAATATGATAAAACAATAAAATAATAGCTGCATGGCCTTTTTGTGTTTGCTTGTTTTTGTTTGTTGTTAAAATGCCTGCAATAGAAAGCAATGCAAAACTGACTTTGTGCTGAAATGTGACTTCTCTGAAATCTGTCCTGTGACTCAATGACGTAAAAAGTTTAATAAATTAGAAGGTAATTTTACATAGAGCTTCATAGATCTTCAAAATATGACTCTCAAAGTACTTGAACAAAGTAGCTCTTTAGGGGGAAAAGGGCATTTGTATTTGGCCTTATTAAATTCATAGGAAAGACTTTCTTTACATGTTAATACTATGTTGATCAAAGACTTACTCTATCCAAGGCATTTAAATGAGTTTGGGAATTAGTTAAAGTTTTTATTTCCAACCTTTTAAATATTAATGACCTCATTTTGCATTAATAAATGAAACCTTGCATAAAATTCAGAAATTGGGATTTAATAGGCACCAAATATATATGTTTACGAAACTCCTAACTATAATATTTGCACTTCATGTGCAATTACATCTATACTTTATATATTTAGTAATGTCTATTCCATTCTCTACACTTATGCAATAAACATCATTTCAGTGCTTATTCTCAACAAACATAAGAACAACTACTAACATTTCTTTTCATTTTTAAAATTAATTATTATATATATTTACATCCCAAATGCTGACCCCTGGTTCCTCCTTCCAGAGTTCTTCATCCCATACCCCCTTATGCTTTGCCTCTGAGAGGATACTCCTCCCCACCCCAGGAAAACCACTTCCCTGGGAAATTTGAGATTTGGGGTTTTTTTGTTTGTTTATTTGGTTGTTTTTGGTTGGTTGGTTGGTTTTTTGGTTGTTTTTTACAATTTACTGGTATGGCCACCTGTAATGATTCCTGTTAGAATGTGTATTAATTATTTTTCTCATTGATATGATAAAATACCTGTCAAGGAAATCTTCAGTCACAGTTTATTTTGGCTTACAGTTTGAGGGTACAATCATAGTTGAATAGGCATAGTGACAAGGTCCCACTCTGTCCACATTCAGGAATCAGAAAACAATGAATGCTGCTACTCAGCTCACCTTTTTATTTTTATTCAGCCAGGAAATTAGCTCATGAAAATGCTCATGTCTAGGGTGGGTGTTCCCACATTAATTCAACCAATCTAGAAACTTGTAAGACTTACCTGTCCAGTTGTCTCCATGATGATTCTAATCTTGCCAATCTCAAAATAAAAAAATAATCCTACTACCATGGAATTTTCTCTTCTTTTCTCTTTTCAATTTTTTGTTCTGCCCCATGTTGCAATTCCAGATTTTCTATAAACCAATGCTTATGTATAGAGTCATAATCTATGAGAGAATATAATTCCTTGAAAGTGGAAAGTCAAGTATTCACAGCACACTGAATTCTAAGTCTAATGTTTCTTTAATCCACCATACTGACTTATTAATTGGATCCACATGGCCTTCATTCTTCCTAGGATTGGAGGTGTGCAGCCACTCTAGTTCACTACATTTGGGGAAGTCTAGAGCTACTGCCTATGTTTGAAAGTTCTGTAAGTTTTGCCTAGAGGAGAGAAACTAATCTGACAAGTTGTTTATTTAATATATAGCTGTCTTAGTTAGGGTGTGTGTTGAGAACGGAAGACATTTTTCATGGACTTGGTTTTCTCATTCCTCTCTTGTGTGAGTTCTGAGGACTGAACTCAATTTGTGCAGAACATGATTACTTTAAGACTAATCAATCTCCACACCAAAGTATATGTAAAGTATTAGCATATAGTCATAAAACAGAGGATATATATATATATATATATAAAATGTAATTTTAAATTTTATTTTATTGTAACTAAATACATGTGATAAGTTGTATAAATATTTTATATGATATAAATTAAGGCCATGGGAAAATCTGCATGCAAAATAAAACTCTATAAAACATATGTGGAAATCAACAACATTTCTCATTTTAGCACTCAGGAGACAAACCTGAGGATTTCTATGTGTACACATGCATATACACTCTGATGGTAATTCTATATTTGTACTTGTATTTAGTCCCTAAAATTGTGTTTACACAACTTTACAAATTGTATTCTTTCGTATCATTTACTTTTTTTTATTTATTATATGGCTCAAACATGTAATTAGAAACTAAAAATGATTTAAAGAAAGTTTCTAGGAAGAAACTTTCATTCATTTAGAATTATTTGTTGATGTATTAGGAGTTTGGTAATAATGAATATGAAACATGAGAGGGAAAGTATTTTCCAGATATTTTGATAGTTTTTGACTGAATAATATTCTTGATTGATTGGGGAGATCATATTGTGACCAAAAAATGCAATAATCCATTACACATTCTCTTTAAAACCCACTAACACTGAGAGCACTCTGTCAGTAAATTTAGTTTTTCATCAAATTCTCAGTTATTTAACCATTTTCCAATTATTAAAGCCATAGATGGATCTGACTTACATTTTGTATTCAGGACAATGAAGCTTAAAATAGGTATGTCATATATCAAATATAGAATAGAACATTGAAGGGGAAATTTTAGAGGTTAAAACAAATAGAGAAATCAAAAGCTCATGTGAACATGAAAGACTGTTTAATGACAGAAGACTCCAATGGTTTAATTTTGGTCCTAGTTGGGGTTACTATTGCTATGAAGAAACACCATGACTAAAAGCAACTTGTGCAGAAAAGAATTTATTTGGTTTATACTTCAATATCACTGCTTATAAACAAAGTATGTTAGGACAGGAACTTAAACAGGGCAGAAACCTGAAGGCAGGACCTGATGCAGAACATGTTTAGGGGTATTACTTACTGCTTTGGTCTGCCTGAATTACTCAGCCTACCTTCTTAAAGAACCTAAGATCCAACACTCCAAGGATGGCTCCACTCACAATGGGTTGGACTCTCCCTTATCAATAACTTATTAAGAAAATGCCCTACAGGGTTGTGTATTGCATGGTTTTATGGAGGCATTTTCTTTATTAAGGCTTCCTCTTCCTTGATGAGCTAGCTTGTGTCAAGTTGACATAAAACTAGCCAGTACATTTTTTATTATTACTAAACTATTGAATGATAACTTTAACATATATATACCAAAATAGTGAAAAAATGAAACATAAAAAAAAGATATGAAAATTCTCATTTTTTTCTAGTTTCAAATTGAAGTACTTTTTTCCTAACTAGCAAAGTAAATGGTTGCATAAGAAATTTTACATATCATTTTACCTAAAACTTCACTTTATATTTTAAATTGATTGTTTTATATAATAGTTTTGAAAATGATGTTTAAGCAAGCATAACATTATTATGTAGACTAGTTTTAAATTAGAACTGATAATTTAAATCTCTTTTCACTGTACTTTGATGATATCATAATCACCTGGAATTTCACACTTTGCTGAATTTCACATTTTTTACATCATGTCATGTCTCCTAATATTCACTGTGACAGTTAAGTAAAAAGAAGTATTAAATGGAAATGAACTAACAAAGAAAACACAACTTAGAAGTGAGAATGACCACAAAAGTATAGTCAAATAATTAAAGGTATTTGATGAGCACTCCAGTAAAGACTAAGTTAATTAACTGGTGCCAAAGTAGGATGAACATTAAACAGTGCTGCTCAACTTTCAGAAAACTGTGACACAATTAAACAGTAGCTTAGGAAAAAGGTTTGAGAAGGCCAATTTACTGAGTGCTGAGCCTGCTGGTTTTAAATACTTCCCATTTTCTTTTAATAGGTATAAAAACTGAGGCAGAGAAGAACATGCCTTAAAATAATACTGGAGGTCATTCCTTAATCCCACAGTTCTCTTCCTAGAAAGTGTGCTCTCGTTACATTTGTGATATCTCAATGAATATTGCCTTCATTTTATTTATTTATCTTTGTTTTCATATTAAAAACTTAAAAATCTTCAAGTAAAAAGAAGGATATTCAGTTAACATCCAGTACTTCCTTTGATTTTTTTGTGTAAACACCTGTTAATGTCAGCAGTAGTACCTTGGCCAGTGTCCAGGGTGTTTAATTGGCTCTTGTTTGCCTAATCTTCTATAACAGATAATGTTAATATAGAATCATAGGATTCTGACACCTACTGCCCTACAAAATAAGCTTTTAGTGGGAAACTCTGCTTTTGGCTTTCTTTGGGCCATACCAGTCCCATTTTACTTGCAAAAACAACATTGTTTTTCCTAACAATCATGTGAATTCTAAACCTGGAAACATTTATTTTTGGGTCATAAATAGAAAAATTAATAGAAAGTCACCCCTTTTCTGGAATGATTGAAAGTCCAGGCCCTCCCCAAAAAAGAAAGAAATTAAATTTAAATTAATATGAGTGGAAGTAGACAAAATTAAATTGGGTTATATAATCTCTGTATTGCAACAAAGTTAGATGTTCATTGGCATGTAGAAAGATAAAGCACTAATATATTTATATTTTTGAATATGTACTGTTTTGTCTATACTAATATATAGTTGTATATAATTTGTTCCAATTTAGTATTGATTTTTCATCTGTCTTGCATTTGTATTCAGCATAGAATTGTAAATGTGTCCTAAGTTTAATTCAGGGTTCTAGGCACTCCTAACAGCATAGATCAAAACAAACCAAAAAACATAAAATTTCATTATATTTATATAGTTCAACACCAAAAATATGCAGAGAAAACTAATGCACAAAATAACAAAATAGACAATATATGTGCACATCAATCAGCAGTGCATGTGTGTGTGTATATATATGTGTGTGGGGGGTTTCATTTAAAGAGCCATACATGTATATGACATAGATGATTGCTTCATATGATTGAATGCTAAATACAACCCTGCCTCTGGATTGATTCTCTTGGAAAAATTTAGAGAAAGTGAAGGCAAAATCCAGATAGCCTGGTGGAGAAAACAAATTACAGATAGAACAAAGAAAATACAAAAGCCCAAGGTTAAAAGCTTGTGTTTCAAGAACAACAGAGTGTCAAATTATTTGGGAGAAATGCTAAATATAAACAGGGAGAGGCACGGTGAGGTTGCCAAAGCTAAAGTAGGACATTGATGAGCAGAATATTTGAGCATGGATTTTCATCAAATAGCATATATTCAGTGTAATGTAATGAGTGTATTAGAAAATCAGAGCACAAAGGCAAAAAGGAACAGAAGCAGGATGCATGAAGATGTACCCACGAACCTGCAACCCACAGGCTGCTTGTGGCTCTAGGTACACAAGGATCTAAATGCAGCCCAACACAAAATCTTTAATTGTTTTTTAAATTCACTTTACTCCCTGATCATAGTCCCCTTCCCTCATCTCTTCCCAGTAGGGCTTGTGCTTGCTACTTTAGTGTCTGTGAACTCATAGGGGGCTTGCTTTGTGGTGGTTTCAGAGGTCCTTGATCCCCTGGCATCCTCCATCCCCTCTGGCTTTTAATTTTTTATCAGTTCTTTTATTCACTTTACATCCAGATCACAGCCCCTCTCTCTCTCCTCTTCTCCCATTCCAACCCTTACAAATTTGTCCTCCATATTGGCCCCTCCTTGGGTACCACCCCAACTTGTCCCTGGGGCATCTGATCCCAGCATGACTAGTCACTTCCCACTGAGGGCAAACCAGGAAAAACAGGTAGGAAGAACATGATCCAATGGCAGGAAACAGACACTGAAACAGCCCCCCTCCCCTCAACTTGTTAAGGGACCCACATGGAGACCAAGCTACATTTGCTACAAATTCGTAGGGTGTCTAGTTTCAGTCCCTGCATGCTCCCTTGTTGTGGCCCATGCTCTGTGAGCCTTCATGGCTCCAGGTTAATTTTCTATGTAGGTCTTCTTGTGGGGTCCTTGACCCCTCCAGCTTGTTCAAGTCTATCTGCTACTATTGCACGATACTCTTGAAGGTCTGCCTGCTGTTTGGCTGGGAGTCTCTGCCTCTGTCTTTATCTGCTGCTAGATGAAGCCTCTCAGGGGACAGTTATGCTAGGTTCCTATCTGCAAACATACCAGAGTTATCATCAATTGTGTCAGTGGCTGGCTCTCTCACATGGGATGGGTCTCAAGTTGAATCAGTGATTGATTGGCCTTCACTCAGTCTCTGTTCCATCTTTATTCCTGCACATCTTGTAGGCAAGACAAATTTTGGTTTGAAGGTGTGGGTGGATTGATGCCCCCTCCCTCCTTTGGAAGTCTTGCCTGTCTACAGGAGGTGGTTACTTCAGTCTCTATGTCCCCCTCTGGTAGGAATCTCAGCTAGGGTTACCTTCATAGAGACCCCTTATGCTCTCCTTTCCCAGGCCTCCAGCTAGTCACCAGAGATGCCTCCCATCAATTTCCATTCTCACTCTTATCCTTCTCCTCACACTTGATCACCATCCACTTCCCCTCCTCATCTGCCCTCTTACTAAGTTCCCTCTCTCCATTCAGCTCAGATTACTACTTAGTTTCCAGTTTTGAGTGAGATTTGCATATCCTCACTTGTAATCTCCTTATTACCAGTTTCTTTGGATCTGTAGATTGTAGCATAGTTGCCCTGCACCATATAGCTACTGCCCACTTGTGAGTATATACCATACTTTTCTCTCGGGCTCTGGGTTACCTCACTCAGGATGATATTCTCAAGTTCTATCAATTTGCCTACAAAATTCATAATGATCTTAAGCTCATCTAAAATGTGATTTTTCTTCATAATTTTTGATAATTGATTGGACAGTTCTTGAGCATAAACTTGGCACAAGAAAATTTTCAACTGCTATATCACAAGTTAGACATACATGGGAGACATGTTACCCTGGTTGCTATAGTTTAGGGCAAGATTTCTCCATTTCTTAGCAGCCAGGAGATGTAAAAAAAATAATAAATTCATATTATCTGCTTGAATAATATTTTAGATGTGAATATCAGTTACTAAGATGAATTAATTCACATGTAGTAATATAATTGTCTTAACTCAGATTTTTTTCTTTCAATCAAATACATTATTTTTATTGTTATGATGCATCTATTTTCAATAAATAAACTTGCACAGTTGAGACATTGCTTTATTCCATCAAGATGCATACATACTTGTTTATAAAATACTGTCAGTTTAATGTTTATAACATGTAGTTATTTATTGATGTGGTGTAATTCAGACAAACCACAATAAGCTTGTGGAGGCCAGAAAAAAAAAACCTTGCAGAGTTAATTCTCTCATTCCACTGTGTGGACTTTGTATTCAAATGTAGGTCAGCAAGCTTTGCAAAAACTTCCTCAACTTGCCAAGCCATCTCAGGCGCCCTCATTTTTCAACTCACCATTCCATTCTAAAATTTTCATGATGTGCTTGCTTTGCGTATATAATAAGCATGTTTTTATTTTAATCTCAAAATTCAACTAGGCAAAACCCATTTACTAGAATGTACATATTAAATATTAATGTAAAAAATAACGCTCTCCACTTAGAATAATATTATCTCTTTAACTACTGTATCTAAGATAGCTTTACAGAATCTTAAATAGAAATTGATATACTTTTTTACCTATATGATACTTTTTCATATCCTGTAAGTTCTCAAGTTAAAATACATTGTAATAACTAAAAATGAACTGTACCTTCTAGTCCTAAATTATAATCCAAGGAATGTAAAAGATAATGTCTAATATTACCCACCATTTATCCATGTACCTCTTTACAGAACATGAAAGTGACCTAATTCATCTAATACAATAGTCATATCATGTTTATCAAAGTAAATAGACATTAGCAAGTGTGAAGTAAAGTGTTAATTGTATGATGAAATTAATAAAATGAAACTACTTTGTTTACAGTAAAAGGTAGTTGTATTGTTGAGAAAAAGCAATTTAACAATGATATTCCTGCCATGATATTCAAATATGGGCAGTTAATTGTTCAAGCCCATTAAAAACAGGGTAACATAGCATAATAGTATGAAGAAATATGGTGCGTAGGAATGCTTACGTAAATTGAATCAAATAATATGAAACTGAAAGCTCTATTGTCCACAGAAATTTGTATTCCCTTGAGTTTGCTCCTGTTGTAATTTCTATTTTTCACACAAGGCACCTGAGCACACTGAAAGGACTGACTGGAACATAATGCTCTAAGGCATCCTGATCTAAAGTGTTAAGTTGTTGAAGTGTTTGATGAGGTTGGAGATTTGGGGCACATTATTTTGTATCAACTATAATGGGCAGAACCTGACAGGAGAGCAGAGAAGGGATAATTAGAAATACAGGAGTGAGCAACTTAAGACTCTTATTTAGAGACTAAAGGTGAAGCTGTGGTTTGACAGCTGTATATGAGCCAATGATACCATCTTTTAAAATTTGATCTAATCATTCTATAATTTACATGTATGGTTTATGTCTGTGAATATGATGTGACACTGAAGTAACATATAAATATGATTTAATGCACATCGGAAATAGAATATGTATATAGATACTAATGCTACTGTGCATATGTGTATGTATGCTTGTGTATGACAGATATGGAAAAACAGCAATTTTAAGGCTTTTTGAACTAGTAGAGTATTATGATTATATTCATAGAAAAAAGATGTTTTAGTTGTTGTGTGCTTTTATATACTAGTATGATGAGAGTGAAAAGCAAGTCAAAACACTTGACTGAAAGCAGAATAATCATATGTGAGATAGATGAAATATTGCAAAGTCACCTTGAAATAGATGCAAAATTGATGTTGACAGCTTAACAGCGACAGGAGACAAGAGACTGCAATGCTGTGAAGCCACAAAAGATACAATTGATATGTTAATCTCAAATATCATGTCTGACTAGAAGTCTGAAAGCAGAAATGGTTATTAAAAATAAAAGGGTTTCTGCTGATACATGTCAGAGACTGTTTTTCCTTTTCTAACCTCCATTCACATGGTTGAGATAAAAGAAACCATATTTCCTAGTTCAAATGATTATGTGATTGTAGTTTTTGGAATGAATCCAAGATTGTGAAAAGGTGATAATCTAATGAATTCTAAGATTTTTTCCTTAATTGAAAAAGAATGTACACTTGGAGATGCTTTTATTGCTCCACTAACATTTTTATGTAATCGTTTTGAATTTTCTTATCAAAGGTATATGTATTTGTGTACATATGTATAGATGTGTTTAAAAGAATAGTAATTACATTTCTTCCTCTGAAACTACTTTCTTCAGTTCTGGGTTTCCTAGTTTGAACCAGAATTGTGTATTCTCCTTGTTAGGAGAATGAATACAATTATTTGGAATTTTTCCCTTGTCATCATGGATCATTTCTTTATCCTCTCGTTTATTCACAAGAATTTTATTAGCTACAGTGCTCCAGAAACTGATTCATCACAACTGAAGATTCTTGTAAGATTCATATCCCACCTACTCTACTGTTAACACATGTCAATTTTTTGAAAATTCGTTTAATCATGTTCATGATCTAAAATCTCTTCATTTAGTAATCCCTACATTTTAATATATTGAGTAGGAATATATTCAAATTCTTTATTATTTAATCAATTTATCTTCTCTATTCATAATTTTCTTGTTTTGATCAAATAAAAACTAAAACATCATAGACCTACATGATATAAACAAGTTGTATTATGACATGATTTTTAGATAGTACTTTGCACTTGCTATCAGTGAATGAAATGGCAGAGATACAACTTTGCGATATGTTTATCTCATTGTAAAGAATGAAGATATGTCAATTACTGGTGACATGAAATTCTATTTAGCCCATTAATTTCAGAGCCTGCTTTTGAATCTGTGAAATGAATCTAAGGTCACAGAAACAGAACAAGTATAGGCATTCTAAAGCTGATATCCCAAATATCTCAAAGCATTCAATATTTGTTCTTGTATATATGAATGAATAATGGTGCTGGGAATGATAATAATAGTAGTGGTGATTTTATGTTCTTGTTAGTTATGACAGTTACTTTTTATGAAACCTTGAAAAATATGCATTTTTATTGACTGATATCAATTATTCTTGAAACAAATCCATTTTATGGGTACATTCTCCTATTTTACATTAAAGAGAGCTTACAGATAGTGAATGATTTGTTAACTAAAAATATGACCAATGTATTATATGGCTATTTGTTTCATTATCCCTTGCAAAAGTTATTAATTAAATGAAATATGAAAGTAAAAACTTCATAAGAGGCAAAGAGTTACATTTTCTAAGATGTAAAATCTGAAAGGTTCATGGAGATACTTTGAGAAAATGAGAAAAGCATATTCATTTCATTCCCTGTCTTACTTCTAGAAGAGAAAGCACAATATGTTTCCAAAATGAAATAAATTTTTGGCAAACTTTTCCTGAAAATACTGTACCATTAGATTCCAGAGAAAGATATTAGAACTTATAAAAAATGTTAGTAAATCTGTCTCCTATTTTACAGGCTGTGTGGTAAAGTGGCTAAGTTTATCTGTTTGCATCTTTCTGTTCTGCACAAACCAAGCATCTTAAATGATGTAAATAAATAATGGTAACATTTTATCTCTCTTTGTAAAGTTGATGTCCAGAAGGTAGGAAATATCCTTTCATGCTTACATTACCATGACAAACGGAAAGAGATAAATCCTTATGGAATGGGGTTTGATGTGAAAGCTAGGAGATTAATGCTTAGATGCTGCCTCCAATTTATTTCTCCTATTATATGTGTTAAAAATATATACCATATGCCATGCAGCATGTTTTAATCCCATCAAAATTTTTGTACAATTCCTCAAGGGAGATATATTTTGTTGCCACGTTTTTGCTGTTCAAATGCTGACTTCCTACTCCTAAACAGAGGGCTCCACAGTTTATTTTATGATAACATGTTGCTATGCCTTTTCTAGCAGTATTTTATAAGGAAAATAGTCCCAGAGGAATTTCCTTTGATAGTCATACACTTCACTGTGACAGAGAAGGATAGAAATATTTCCAGAAAGCAATGTATCCATCGGTTGTTTTAATAGAACAAAAATTCCTTTGATGATACTTGTGAAAGGCTTTCATTACAGCCAGAATTTAAATTCAGTCCTTGAACTGCAGTTTTCCCGGATCATTGAGGGTCAGTTTGGGATTAGTTTTTGTTGCTATGCTGCTTTTCAGTGACAGCAAATTACACACAAGAACAAACTCCAGGGTGTCTCTTTTAACAGTATTAAGTACATACCAATTTTAGTGAGAAAAACTTCACATGATGGCCCTGAGAAGAATTTTTAATTTTGGACCACGTTTTCCCTTTTAAAAATAACGAATAACAGTAAATGTTAGTATGTAAAGAAGAAAAGTGAGAACTAATTTTCACTCCAAAAAGAAAGGCAGTTTGAAACTTTACTCCCAAGAAAACCATATGACTTTTTGTTTCCTCTCTCTGGGCTTTAGTATAAATGGCAGCAATGTCCCCAAGGATTCCATTCATTTGACACATCATTGATCAGCTACATTAAATAAACTGTGTTCCATCCTGGCTCTCCGGTATTAGATTATTACTAATCAAGGCTTCCATACTACTACTTTTGCTTGACTTCAGTGCTCAAACATAATGAAACTAAAGTTATTTCTTTTAATTTCTTCTTGAATCTATGTAACTTATGTCCAAGCAAGTGTTCTAATTATAGTTCCATACACCACCAATCACAGAGAGTTGGCAGGTCATGTTAAAGAAGGAATAACAAATACATGTGGGCACAATTTTAGAGGTGCATAATGGGTTTTCTTCTTCCTTTAAGATATAGTATAAGTAGATATCAGTAGAAAAAATAACATTATATTTCAATAAAGTCATTTTGCTTCTCACATTTCCAAGCCTGAATTTTAAGTTATTTGAAGGGACTTACTAGACAGGGAGGAAAACTGATGGATCATGTGACATCATAACAGTATTGGCAGTATACTGGTAGTCAATATCAAGTAGCTTGTTCCTTCCTTCCTTCACCCTCTACCTAATATGTTTTTACACATATCAGAGCTCAGCTTCTCTTTGTCAAACTCAAATGGATTTCCTCTGCTATCAACTGGAGGCTCAGACTTTTTTGACCCTAATTTGGCAGGCCTTCAAGGGATTTATATTGAAAGCTTTTTCTATTTCTAACAAAAAGCAAGGCTCAAATCCCCTTTACTATAGTGGATTCTGTTTGAAGTTTCATGTTCTAAAAGTGATACTTTCTGAACACAGTTCTAAAAAATCACTTGTATATTTAATGACCAGTAACATTTAAATCCAAGTGAAAATAAATTAGTTTGAGTAAAATTATCTATTAACATATTTCAGTTCTTTATCTGACTTCAGAGTCATATCTAGAAAAAAATCAAAATCAGTGACATTAATACTTTTTGAGGTAAAATACATGGCTTTTAGTATAATTAGAACTAAATGCATCTATGTGAAAAATAAACATTATATTGCTAATTATGGCCTATTTCATTTTTAAATGTTATTCCATCAAAATAGTAACTCCAATTATTTTTATTGAAAACATTTTTATATACTACATTCTGATTATGGTTTCTCCTTCCCCAATTACTCCTAGATTCGTCCCACTTCCATACCTACCCAACTCTACAGTCTCTCTCTTCAGGGAAATAAACAAAGCAAAACCAGAATTTAAAATGTAGGAAAAATATAGCTGCCTCCTGAGAGGCTCTACCAGAGCCTGGATATTTGCAGTCAAACATTGGACTGAGCTCAAGGTCCAAAATGGAGGAGTAGGAGAAGGGACTGGAGGATCTGAGGGAATTTGCAGTCCCATGGAGGGAGCAACAGTGTCAACTGGCCAGAACCCCCATTCCCCCAGAACTCTAGGGACAGGTCCACCAACCAAAGAATATACATGGAGGGACTCATGGCTCTGGCTGCATATGTGGCCAGGGATGGCCTTGTTGGATATCAGTGGGAGGAGAGAGGCTCTCGGGCCTGTGGGGATTCCCAGCGTAGGGGAATGCCAGGAGGAGAAGATGGGAGTGGGTGGGTAGGAGGGTGGGGGAGTGCCCTCATAGAAGCAGGGTGAGGGAGTGGGATATGGGCTTTCTGGAAGGGATACCTGGAAAGGGGATAACATTTGAAATGTAAATAAAGATAATATCCACTAATAGAAATGGATGTAGGAAAAGTAACAAGAAACACATAAACAGGGTAAGATATGAGAATATCACCGTGAGTAACACCTACATTTATGGTGGGTCGTTATACTATAGTTAACCCAATGTAGAATCTGCCTCATGGACATGACCAGAAGAAGATCATTTTTCAAATGATTCCAAAGCTGATCCAGTAGAAAGCAATCATTAACCACCATAGATGGTAATATGTCTTTTCCTTAGCATGAAGCTAACTTTACTAGTTAACTTCAGTGATTTCACTGAGGTTTTTATTAATTATTTCTATAAGCATTTTATTTTAAGTATATGATTATGACAGTATGTAGTGGTTTTATGTTGGTTCATTTTGTTTACTTTTACAGTTTCTTCTGCATAAAATAAACAAGGCAACGAACACCCTGAATTATTTATTCCATTTTTATAAATTTGAGTTCCTTCAAATGAAAGCCGTCGAGGGGTGACAGTGCCTGCCTGTATTTCCAACATTTGAGAAATGAAGGCATGGAAATTTAAGAGTTCAATTCATTTATCTGCTACATAGCAAATTTGAGACCAGACTGGGCTATATGAGACCCAGACTCAAAAAAATATGCTACCATGTTGTTTTATAAAATATTACTTCCATTCTCAAGCTTATATATAGCAAAATTGCATAGCTGTAATAAAAATTTAATGATTTCAGAGCTAAATAAATAATATATCGATGTTATAAACAATAAACACATAAAACTAAACAAATAAAATAATCTTCATTAAGGTATCCTAAACTTTTCTTTGCAACTTAAAATATGACTTTTTTGATATGGTTTAATAGATACCAAATGATATTTTTATGATTCCCTTTTAGTGTCTTTCATATTTGATTCTTTAAATACATGAATCTAAATGCAGATAGCATCTTTGGTGTTTGAAAGATTTACTGGTGATAAACAACCACACAAAATAACTCTAGGTTATTAATATATTTTATCTAACTTTTCAATCCTTCTACATTTTAGATTAAATAATATATTTGTATATTATTTAATAATATATTATAGATTAAATAATATGCCTGCCCCCTCAATCCTCCAAGCTCAATATTTCTTCTTTCTTCCTTACCATTCTGTGTCCGATTATCCCCCTTTTATTAAAATAGATTTTTTCTCATACAATATGTCCTGATTAAAGTTTTTATTCCTTCTAGTCTTCCCAGTTCATCCCCACCTTTCCTCCCATCTGTATTCATTCCCTTTCTGTATCTTATTAGAAAATAAAAGACTTCTAAGAGACAACAACACAACCTAACAGAATAAAATATAATGAGTCAAAACTATCATATTGAAGTTGCACATGGCATCTCAACATAAGAATGAATCCCAAGAGCCGCATAGAGTCAGAGATCCACTCTTTCTAATAGTCAAAATCCCATGAAAATACTAAACTGAAAGCTATAACACATGTGCGAAGGACCTGGTAAAGGCCTCTGTAAGTTCTGTTTTTGCTGTTTCAGTTAAAACTAAATTGAATAAAGTTATTAAGTTCTACTTGTAAAGAAGAAACCTCAGAAGTAGAAAGAAGAAGAAAAAAAGAGAAAAGATTTGGGGTATAATTGATTTATTTCATTTTAATGCAGAATAGATAGTATAACATACCCATGAAATAAGTAAATACAGCTAATGTAATATTTAGAACATACAGATTTGTAATTTAAAACATAAGTACCCTATGTGAGTGATATAACTTTGTTATAAACCTTGAAAACCATTGGCAATTCCTGTTTCATGATTGGATCTACTAGGATGATATCCATTTTAATTTTCTTTTCAAACAACCAATTTATCCTTTGACCAACTTTCTCTGTTATATAATTCCTTTACCGTCATTGATTAAGTGTATTTACTGTGACTCCAACTTGTATGATTTTTAGTTATTCAAAATTTGAGATAAATTGTGTACAAATAGGTTGTGTAAAGAGCTGTTCTTTATATCAAAAAACATAATTGTGAACTATATCACAATCAAATCAATTATGCTTGTATGTTGTGCTATAATTGGAATTTTACTTCACTTATTAGTTAAATATGAAGAATTTTATCATACAATGAACTGTTAAATATGTATATTTCATTTCTTTGTCATATATATATATATATATATATATATATATATAATTTCATGTGATTCAGTCTATATTACTCCTAATAGTTATATTTTCTAAAAATTCTATTTAACCTTATTTCTTTTGTTTAATTTGAATTAAGTCAAAATTACACTATGATTAATCTTTCTTAGGTTAGTGTTAAGTAAATATTATATTTTCTACTTTGCTAAAGAGAATATGTAATGTCTATAGGACTAAGCCACCTACTTAAAAATCATATTCATATTTGTTTCATGTATGTCTTAGTTTGGGTTTCTAGTGATGTGAAGAGATACCATGACCAAGACAAGTCTTATAAAAGATGAAATTTAATTGGGGCTGGCTTACAGTTTCAGAGGTTCAGTCCATTATCATCAAGGCAGGAGCATGGACAGTGTCTAGGCAGGCATGGTGCAGGAGGAGGTTAGAGTTCTACATCTTGATTCTAAGGGAATCAAGAGAAGACTGTTTCTTCCAAGCAGCTAGGAGGAGGGTCTCAAAGCCCACCATCCATGACACACTTACTCCAAAAAGCCACACCTACTCCAAGAAGACCACACTTCCTAATAGTGCCACTCCCTGGACCAAGCATATTCAAGCCATCACAATGTATTAGATTGCTTCAATCTGTGCCACAATTGTAGGTGAATAATGGATATGAATTACTAAAACTGAAGTTCTAAAAGTGTGAGCCTCTAATAAGGATTTCCAAATTGTGAAGTGCTTCTAAAGCTGGTAAGAATTGACTTTCCAGTATCAAACTCAATCAGTCTAATAATGCTCATAGCTCCATGCTACAGACCTACTAGTAAGTAACTGTGCAATGCCACTGGGGAGGAAGTTAATCACTCCAATACACTTGAGGAATTGATTCTGCCTTTATATATATATAAATATATATATATATATATTTGTTTATATTAAATTTATATATTAAATATACATTTAATAATTTAACTAAGAAAATAAAGAATATAACTATTTCAGAAATGACAGTACATTTTAGAAAATGCATAAATTTTTTACATATTCAATGGGATAATAGAATGGAATATGATTAATTAAAAACATTCAATACAATTTACTATTTATTTGTATGTGACTATAGAAGGTTGAAGATTTGACATTGGGCATGAATTTCTTTTTTCCCATTTATTTATTTATTTATTTATTATTTATTTATTTATATATTTATATATTTATTTATTTTTACTTACTGACTTTACTTCCAGCTCACGGCCCCCCTCCTGGTTACTTTCTCCCACAATCCTTCCTCCCTCCCCCTTCCCCTTCTACTGTGAGCAGGTGGGAGTCTTCCTGGGTAACCTCTCACCATTGCACTTTAAGTCTCTGCAAGGCTAGGTACTTCCTCTCCTAATTAGGCCAGACAACTTTGCCCAGCTAAAAGAACATATAAGTCTTCCTTCTTTTCAGAATAATTCAAAGCCTATAAGAGTGCAATATTTAACTAAAATCCCATGTACACACAGGCAATTCTTCTAGACTACAAAAGTTCTTGAGTTAATGCTGAGGGAAAATATAGAATTTAAAGCACTGATGAACTTCACTAAGAATCTCATATCTCATACTTTTATTTGAAGATTTAAATCTGTTTATCAGTGTATAAAATATACAATAATGTATATCAAACTATTTTCATTAGCATCAAATGTTAACTAGTACTCAAATAGAGCACCTACATACAGAGTGAAACAAAAACATAAATAAGGTATTGCTCTATCAGTAATAATGGCTTCCCTGCTTTTAGGTATTAAAAAGGTAGACACCAGAGTTCCTCTGCCTCCAACTCCCCCAAGATAATTTTCAAATAGCTATTATCCCTTCTCTCCCCTTAATGTTAACCCACATTCCCCACATCCTAGATTTTCCAAAATTGAATTAGTGACTAATCTTGTCCCTTGTGTACTTCCTCAAAAACTTTCAATGACTCACCAGGGCATGTTATCTCTCTCATAATTCTCTGATCATATTTGTTTTAAAACTATAATTTTGTATTTTATTACAGGATTGATAAACATAGATATTGAGTGAATACAATGTATTTCATACTATTCTACTGTATAGCTTATGAAAGAATACTATGATAACTTAGGGTTATTAACACATTAAAGCAATTGTAGTAAGAACGTACATATACAAACAAACACATAATCTAAAGGTTGCTTTGTAATGTCTCTAAATATGAGAACTATCAAAATATTATTCTTTGGCTATGCTGTTTTTCTCCTACATGAACCCTTATTCTCAAGGTGGAATGTTCTTCAAAGTATAGCTGTCATCTTTTAAACACTGAAATAGAAAATTTCCATTTCTGCATGAGTCAATTTTTTCAGTGAACATTTTCAGCAAATGAACAAGCACTGCATTAACTTCCCAGCTCTTCAGTGATTTCCTTGGTCAGTCTGATTTCACTCAATACTGTGTGTAAACTGATCAGATGGAGCAAGAATTTATATTTCTATGACTTTATTGTGAAGTTTCAAACTTCTATTATCTCACAGAACCCAGAAATTGAATTGAGGCTTTGTTCCTAAGCCAGGTTGTAGTAATGGACCCAAGAGTCAGTAGCAAAATTTTCTGATTCTTTGCATCATAATTTCTTTTGAAATTGATGCATGCAATACTAAAGAATGGTAGGGAGGAGCCTCTGTAAAGAATTATATATTTGGTTCACTGGGTCCTATCAGCAGGTATGGCCTCTGGGGGCTTTGTTTATCCAGCAGAACAATCTCATTATGAGGACAGTGATGTAGTATAGTTTATTTTATATCCTGAAGCCATTGAAGTTAACAACTGAGTGAATGATATTCATCCAGGCTCTGTATTGTGCTATTAGGAGCTTGCAATAACTGGCAGCATATTAAAATAGAGATCAGGGACTTTAGCTTCTCTGCTGAATGAAGTTCTAAAATTCAAAGCTATTGATTTATTCAGTACTTCACAATTTATAGAATAAAATAATATGTAATTGACTATTTCACAGCACAATAATGGAAGTAAAGAAAATGCACAGACTTTATAAATCTCAGAGTAAATATTTTTCATAATAGTGTGGTACCCGAAGGAGTGATTTTATAGGCCAGGATAGAACTTGCTATTAAATACAAAGATGAGAACTTCCCTTCAAGAAATAAATGGGGTTGAGAAAGTGGCTCAGTTGTGGATGACTGCCTAGCATTCATGAGACCCTAGGTTCAATCCTGAGGATAGAAAAAGTAAATAACAGTGAAAGAAATAAATGTCTATTGATCAAATGTCTATTTGTCTATATTGATATCAATAAGAATTAAACATGCTAATACATTTGTTTATATTTTTAAAATATCTATGAATACTACCAGTCTTACAAGAAAAGAAGGTTGAGATGAATTTTCTATATTCAACATGAAAGTACTGTGGGAAAATAAAATCAGTTGCAAGTTTATTATAAGAGAAACATGTTTAATGTGCTATAAAATAAGTTCATCAGATGCCTTAGTCCTACTATATCAGTGTCTTGAATACAGTGAGAATTCTGTCAAT
The DNA here is from genome assembly GCA_019843965.1 of Rhynchomys soricoides. Lineage (NCBI taxonomy): Eukaryota > Metazoa > Chordata > Mammalia > Rodentia > Muridae > Rhynchomys > Rhynchomys soricoides. Next base: position 987,198 of record JADRCH010007386.1, on the reverse strand, counting down.
CAAAAAGCAAAGAATTAAATCATGTATGTTCCTTTCCATAGGTGGCACATATTGCATATTTAAGATTGTTCCTTTTCTTAACACTTCCTACTTTTCCTATTATATATAACTTTTTAAAAGTTGTAATATGACTACTAAAATAATTTTAAGATTTGAAAATATCAATATATTGCTATATTTTTTATTGTTTGCTTGCTTTCTAGCTTATTTACTTTTTAAATTTTTATTTTATTATTGTTTTTGGGGGGGTAGCCAAAGAAAGTACACTGAGTTAGATTAGCCATGAAATGTCATATACTCCTCTTTATATATCAGTCAAGCAGATATATACAAGATTCTCATTACTGAACATTTAAACTTATTGAAATAACAAATATAGGCATAAGGTAGTGCTCCTCACCCATTTACAGTTTTGAGTGTAGTCAGTACTAATAGATTATAAAGATAATGTTGCTTAAACCAACACTTGAGGATTGTTTAATTGCTAAGTTACGCTGAGATGAACAGAATTTGTTTTGACTTTAATCATATGATTAAATGTCTGATATACATTTTCAAATAAAAACTTGCCTTCAAACTTAATAGCCATCGAAAATGTGTACAAATTTGCCCCCAAGCCAAAGGCTGAATCCTCAAAGATAGGAAAAATGAAACAAAATCAACAAAGCTTGAATCCATATGATTTTCTGCTATTTACACAGACTCTGGCTTGCCATGATTACTTAAAGCATATTTGAAAGAATATCAACAAAACCCAGATAGTACATCTTAGCATTCATAGCACTCTTCTGTACTAGAATTCAATAATTTAGGTTGCCTATGCATTCCAAAACACCCCTTTGCATACCTTAAGCAAATATAATTTTATTTATAAACTCTATATACTTCGGGTAATCTCAGGTAAAACAAATGAAAACACTCAAAAATTTAGCACTTTTCTGATCTTACCTAGTTTTCTTCTCCAGTCCAATGGTGTCTAAGAAAATGGTTTTTAAATGAAGAAATACAAAAAATAAACTTTTGGCTTTTGAACAATGATAAAGCAAGATCATAGAGGAGTTATACAAATATCTTTATAATATACTGAACAGTATTTCATTAATCAGTATGTTCCAATTTAATAAATATACATTAAAATACCTTAATTTTGATGAATTTCTAAAATACTATGCTAAATATGTATGTTTAAATCATATTGTATTTTCATTGAACCATTTCTACTATAATAAAAATAAATGTAGCTTCAGTTAAATGATGTATCTTTTCTTGAATTCTCAGAAAATTACTTGAAAAACTATTTACAAATTGTGTCTAATCCTTTCAATAACTGCTTGATATTGTCAACATGAAATCATATGCATATTAAAATACAAAAACATCCTATTTACCTTGAACTTTTCTCTAATCAGTGTCTTGAGTGCTTAGCAGAACTCATCATGTAAACAGAATAAACAATATTCTGCTCATTTATTGCACAGTTTGAACATCTAAAGAAGTAACATTTAAAAAAAAAAACATGCTCCTAATAAAGACAAAAAATGCAGTATAAGCTAATGAGAGTTTTACACCAGCCACATTCATCATCTGCTCCCTGATAGGTGCCTATGTTCCTTCTTTTCTTTAGTGATGCCATAATTTACTCTGAAATCCTGTTCTGAATCCTTAGTTACTCTTAATTACCCTTTCCTTGTAATTGCTCCCATCGCAACTTCCTAGGGGTTATGCCTCTACTTCTTCCATTTCTTACTGTTATCACTTTGTAAACTTTCTTACTAAAAATAAGAGAAAAAAGTCTTAAATGATCTTTTGACTTCAAACTGTCCAATCACAACTTATCCTTAATATTTCATCTGTTGTAATCCTTCTAAACTGCAGACATTCTTTAGAGCAGTGGTCCATAAATGTCACTCATGAACCTTAAGTACCACCTAAGACACTTTAGTAATGCAAATTATCAAGTCCTATTTCTGAACTTTACCATTTATTTGCCTACATCCCTGGGCTGTTACCTGAAGTCAAAATTTTTTCTTATTGAGCATTACAATGGGATTTCAGGCACAGATTAAATTTAATCTCTATTCCTAAATAATTTTTTACCTTTCCAGCCAGATTTCATTCTCTGTTAATTCATTGCAAAAAAAGAGAAAAGAAAAAGAAAAATGGGAGGCAGTTATTGAGTGAGATGACAGAACAAACCTTTTACCCGGTTTCTATGAAATTGCTGGTTCTACTACTGAAAGGTCTCCATTCATGTTTTTATTGAATACAGGTATGCCCATGACTGACCTAGTAAAAGATTAATTCACCCAAAACCAGTACTTGTAATTGTTGTTAGAGAAAAGCAAGCTGCAGGTAGTAAAAAGTAGATATCACATATGGGGTTATGTCAAATATGATTTTAACTGTAATGCATGATTATTTTATATGTTTATTGCTGGAAACAATAATCTGCTTGGGAATTTTATAAAATTTAAAGACCTTTTATAACTTGCAATCTTTAAAAATATAATTCAGCTTTGATGCATGCTCTAAATTGAAAATAAAATCAAAGTAAATCTGTGCCTTGAGCCCTGCTATTCTCTATAAAAGACCAATTTACAGTGCCAATACCGTGCCATCCAATGGGCCTTTCCCTTTGAGGAACCTCTAAATTGGGGGAAGAAATAAATTTGATCATTGCTTGTTTTGCCTGTTGCTCATCATGTTGTTATTGAACCCAGTGTCTAGCAAGTATCTCAGAGGTGCAAAATACTCAACACTAATAATACTTTCATAATATATGTTTGTACCTATTTTGTCATCCTAACAGAAGAGTTTTGTAGAGAAAATACATGAATAAATGATTTGCCAAATGTCTTAGTCAAGGTTTCTATTCTTGTACAAACATCATGAACAAGAAGCAAGTTGGGGAGGAAAGGGTTTATTCAGTTTACACTTCCATGTAAACTGTTCATCACGAAAACTTCCATGTGTTCATCACGAAAGGAAGTCAGGACTGGAACTCAAGCAGGTCAAGGAGCAGAAGCGATGCAGAGACCCTGGAGGAATGCTGCTTACTGGCTTGCTTGCTTCTCCTGGCTTGCTCAGCCTGCTTTATTATAGAACCCAAGACTACCAGCCCACAGATGGTACCACTCAAAAAGGGCCCTTCCCCTTGATCACTAATTGAGAAAATGCCTTAGAGGCTGGATCTCATGGAGGCATTTCCTCAACTGAAAACCCCTTTCTCTGTGATAACTTCAGCTTGTGCCAAGCTGACACACAAAACTTGCCAGTACACCTAAGGAACACAAAACAATGTGTTTGGTAGACCATGAAGGATTTATTAAGATTTGAATTATATTCTGACTTGTATAATCAACTTTCTCTGATACAAAACGTTATGCTGATTGTAGTGTTATAAGTAAAGGATTAATATTACTTATTCCAAATTTGCAAATATAAAATATCTTTAAATATAGACATTTTGAATGTCTGTCAATGCAAATGACTATTTACTTAAGTAACCACTCACTTATTTAAAACACACTTATTTATTGTCTTGTATGCCTCATTAATAGTAGAACAAATACATATAGATATGTAGATAGCTCTAATTATTCGATTAGACTTAAATAAGCTTCAGATACGAGGATGATAAAAAGGGTCAATTTTCTAATTTTTGAGACATAAAATCAGATAATTTTTCACTAGGTTATATAGGTATAGATTCAATAAAAATTCCTAAATAAGTAATTGAATGAATTTTTTAAAAAATATAGTAATGGGATGACTCACTATGTTAAAGCACTTGTCACCAAGCTTGATAATATGAATTCAACTCTTAGGACTCCCATGGTGGAAAAGGTAGACCAACTCCTAGAAGTTGAAAACTTTTCCTTTAACTTCCACATGCATGATGTGGCATGTGCATGTCCGCTTTAAGCAACTAAATAAATTAATTGAAACTCAGAATAATTTAATATCTATATCATTGAATTAACAGTATTGTTTTATTAAATTTTTGGCATTTGTCCATGTCTGCAGTGTTCATATGAACAAGCATCTTTATAAGTGTGAGAGTACACACACGTTTGTGGTGGTATTCATTTACTCATGTGTATGTTGTAGCATGTAGAAGCCCAAGGCAGACTTGGGCAGTCTGTAGAACCCAGAGCTCTATGCTAATTCCTTATCTCTTCCTTGCAAATGCTAGGCTGCCACACTCACTCAGAATTCACACTGGTGGTAATATTCCAAAGTCCAGTCTTTTCCTTTCCTGGCAAGCACTTCTATCCTTTTCCCAAGGGCATGTTTTACTTTTAATAGAAGTAATATTAACAACAAAATATACACATGTTTTATTAAATCATTATGTATGCTCACAATAACAAAATCCAGTAAACTAATTTTTGCCATACTTTCTTCATCTGCTTATATTGGCCCAAATGATGAGATTTTTTGTTTGTTGTTTTTGTTCGTGATGTTTTGATGTTTTTGATTAACTGAAAGAATGAAAAAAATAAAAGAACCATTCATTTTATTTTATTTTAGACATTCTTTCTCTTGGGCACAAGATCCAACATAACCCCAAGGCAGGATAATTTCCTTTTCAGCTTCAAGGTAATACTTGTGCTGACTAGTGTTGTCAACTTTACAGGATCTAGAATAACCTAAGAAATGGGCTACAAGCCCATTATCATGATTACAAAGAATTGGGAAGATCTGCCCACTGTAGTTAGTACCCTTTTTTGGCCAAATGATGGAATGTAGAAGTACTAATAAGAAAGTGAGTTGCAAGAAGCAGACAGTGCTCTTTGTTTTTACTGTGTTTGTGATATGAACAACTGCTTCAAGCTTCTGCTGCCTAGATGTTCTTTCGAAATGGGACTCCATATTGAACTATGAACAGTCACCAAAAGTTAGGAAGACGTGGAGCAGACTTTTATTCAGAGTTTCTATAAGAAATCAACACTACTAACATCTTCAGGGTTTTAAGCTCCAGAACTATGAGAGAATAAGTGCACAATATATTTAGTTATGAAGTTTGCAGTGCTTTCTTATAACAGTACCAGAAAGTTACTATTAGTCATTTATGGTATGCGCTGATTATGAATAGGTGTAGATGAAATGGGTGTAAACCAAGCCAGGGAACTGTGGTAGTGCTAGGAAAAGACAAAACGAACACAGGAATTCTTCAATTAACAAGAGATGCTATATGTTGAGAATTTCTAGATTTCCTTCAACCTTTAGAAATACTAAGGCCATCCATTTTGTTTGATTGTTTGTTTGTTTGTTTTCCTGAGGAAAATCCTTGAGATTTAATGTCTCTGTCTTTTCCTTCTTTCCTACTAATGCTTCAAACTCTCTGCTCTATCTTAAGTACAACCAGAGCACTTTTTATCTCAGAGAACTGTTTTAAAATCCTCTTGTCCAGTGTTGTTGACCAGCTTATTATCTGCTTTGATGCTGGATGCTCCAAGACATATTCTCTAGTATCACAGAGAGCATCTAGGCTATCTGACCCTTTACCTGCATCATTCTTTCTTCTTTAATTATTTTCTTTAAATTTTATTTTGTGTTTCTCTGCAATGTGTACGTATAGGCATTTTTGCATGTGTTTGGATGAATGTGCATACATACAGCTCTGGATGCATGTGGAGTCCCAAAGTTAATGTTGGGTATTTTTCTCTATTGCTCTGCACTGTATATATTGAGGCAAAATCTCTTGATGAATCCAGAACTTACATATTTCTACTAGTATAGCTTTCCTTCTTGTCTTGGGGTTTTCTATTTGTATCTTCCAAGTACCAAGATTACATGAAGCTACCATACTTGTCCAAATTTCATATGAGTTCAAGTATTTTTATCCACTGAGCCAGGTCCCCAAGCTCTACAGTATTTTTATTTCAACTTTTTTTTTTCATTTTTTTCCTTTTATTGAGAATGCATTCTTACAGAATATCCTAATTACAGTTTCCCTTCTGTCAAATCCTTCCAGTTTCTCCCTACCTTCCCTCTCCTTCCCTCCAGGTCCACTCTCTTTCTGTCTCTCATTAGAAAAGAACAGAGTTCTAAAAGTTAACAACCAAACATAACAAAATATAATGCTGTAAGATTAAAGAAAACTATCACATCAAATTTGGAGAAGATAAACCAACAGAAGGAAACCAGGAGAAGGCACAAGAATCAGAGACACACTTGTACACCTACTCAAGAATACTAGAAAAATAATAAATTGAAACCTATAATGTATAAACAGAAGACCTGGTGTAGACCCACATAGGCCCTGCACTTGTTGCTTCAGTCTTTGTAAGTTCATATGAGCCTTGCTTGTTTGTCTTAGGGGACCTTGTTTTCCTGCTGTCCTCCAATGCCTTAATCTTTCCCACTCTTTCCGCCTCCTCTTCCATGGGATTTCCAGAGCTCTAAAGGGAGGAGTTGGATATCCCATTTATGTCTGACCGTTCCATGGATTCTCTCTTGATGTAATGTCTCACTCGATGTTGATCTCTACATTCATTCCTATCCACCACTGGGGAAAGCTTTTGTGAAGATAACTGAATAAGATACTGATCCATGAGTATACCAACAAATCATGAGGAGTCATGTTATTCATACATTTTTAGACCAATAGTGTTTGGTTTTACAGAAGGTCTTTGTGCTATCTAGTCTCTGGTTCTTCTTGTTCACTAAAGCAGTGCTTGGTATGGGTTCCATTTCATGGAATGGACCTTATAGCCAATCAGACATAGCCTGGCTATTTCCACAGTTCTGTGTCACCATTGCCCTAACATATTTTGCCAGCAGAACAGATTATAGGTCACAGTTATTTTTTTTCTCTTTTGCTAGCTTTCAGAGTACCTACTTTCATGCAGCAAAGACTCTAGAACACAGGAATCAACTTCTTAGTTTTTTATGACTTGTATGAGTTTTGTCTTCTACAATGCGGCGATATGGTGAATTTGCAGAGAGCAACCCACTGCCTTAGCAACAGTCTAGATTATTTGAGGATTTCCATAGGACTCTCTTGGCCAACAATTCAATTAAATTCAACCTATTCCCAATACTGCAAACCTCATTTGGTGACAAGTTTTAACCCCCTGTGAGTCTATATCCCCTATGGTAGGGTTTGTGGATTGTCCCTCATCCACTTTGACACAGGACTTGGGGCTGCTAAGGGGACCAGGATGCAGGAAGTTTGACTGTGTTTACCCCATGCCAGCACAGGGCAGGTATCAGGCTCAGCAGGACACTGCTCTAGGGGTGGAGAAACACAATCTGGGGTCTGGTGGACCACCAGAGCTGGCTCAGGGACCTTCTGGTTCTCAGGCTCTTGGGCACCCAGGTGCTGCTGGATGCTGCGGATGAGCTGAGAAGAGAGTGGGGGCTTGCAGGCTGGATCTAGGGGTTTGGGGTGTGAAGGGGCTTGGGTTGTTGCCCTTATGTGACTGATGACCACAAATCAATGGAGGGTTGTAGTCTCGTGTCAGGAGCCTAGTATACAGGAACCAGGCAAAACGCCTGTAATCCCTCAGGGTCACTGGGGTTTCCAACCTTAGCTTAACAAGGAACTGGGCTGCCTTTCATGGCCTTACACCCTTTTATGAGAAGACCTTATTAGCATCACTTTCAAATATTTTACTAAGTGTCTACTGCACTGGGTTTCTGTATCATCCCTCTAACCCCCTCAATTCTGGATACCTCTCCTTATATCCCATTCCTCAACTCTCTCCCAAATGAGTTAGATTTTATGTCAACACTATACAGTTTTGTGTCCACAGCTCTGAAGTACAACTTGAAATTGGGAATGGAGAGACTTTCAGAAGTTCTTTTATTGTTCAGAATTGATTTTACTGTCTTGTTGTTGTTGTTTTGTTTTGTTTATATGGAGTTGAGAAATTTCTTTTCTAGACCTGTGAAGAATTGGGGTGGAATATTGATGGGATTGCACTAAATCTGTGGATTGTTTTTCCTATGTTAATCCTATTGATTCGTGACCTTGGGAGATCTTTCCACATTCTGATAATTCCTGCCATATTATTCTTTAATGTCTTAAAGCCTCTATCACACAAGTCTTTTAGTTACTTGGTTATAGTTTCCCCAAGATATTTTATGTTATTTGAAGCTATATAGAAGGTATTTATCCCTGATTTCTTTCTCATCTGTTTGTCATTTAAATATAGGAGGGATTTTGATGTGTGGGAGTTGATCTTGTATCCAGCAACTTTGCTGAAAATGTGTATCAGCTGTAGGAGTTCCCTGGCAATATTTTAGGGCCACATATATACTATCAGATCATCTTTGATTACAGATACTTTGTTTTCCCTGATTTCTTTCTCATCTGTTTGTCATTTAAACATAGGAGGGACTTTGATTTGGAGGAGTTGCTCTTGCATCTATCTACTTTGCTGAAAATGTGTATGAGCTGTAGGATTTCCTTGGTAGAAATTTAGGGTCACTTATATATATTATCATATCATCTTTGATTAAAGATGCTTTGACTTCATCCTTTCCAGTCTGTATCCCCCAATCTCCTTCAGTTGTCTTATTGTTTTAGCACTAGGTTTTATACATAGAGTGGACAAATTGTTTTGTACCTGAATTTAATTGAATTGCTCTTATTTTCTCTCCATTTAATTTGATCTTAGCTATAAGCTTGCTGTATATTGCCTTTATTATGTTTAGGTATGTCCCTTATATCACTAATCTCTCTAGGATTTTTATCATGAAAGGTGTTAGAGTTGTCAAATGTCTTTTCTCCATATAAAGAGGATATATTATGTTTTTTTTCCTTTCAGTTTGTTTATATGATGGATCACATTTACTGATTTTCATATATTGAATCATCATCCTTGCATATGTGCCATGAAGCCTATGTAATCATGGTGAATGCTCTTTTTGCTGTGTTCTTGGATTCATATCACAATATTTTATTGAGTATTTTTGCATCTGTGTTCATAAAGGAAATTGGTCTATAAATCTCTGGAAGAGAAGAACTTTGTGATCTTCTGTTTGGCATGGGTCAGAGAAGAAAAGATCTGGGGATGAGACTGGGGGTGTGGATCCGGAAGAGCAAAAGGAGAGGTGTATCTACCTATTTGTTGCCCTGGCATGAACAGCTCTTGGGTCAGCAGAGGGTTCTTGCTGGAGTTGGTGGCTGGGACAAGGCAGTGAATGGGGGAAGGGAAGCTAGAAGGGGAGTGTCTGTGGGATCCACAGGGGATGGGAAGAGGGGGACAGGGAAGGTTGCTACAGGTATTTTGCTGCAGAGCTAAGAATGAGACCAATTTTTATGGCTCGACATAATATATTACCACAACTATTATCTGACATCTCTAATAATTGCATGTTTATTACTTTCACCACAGTACCACTATCATTTATAACATTCCATGGACTACAGTGAGGATAGAGTAGTAAATGACATAACATAGTGGATAGAAAAGACAGGTTAAGCATAGAGTTTCCATTAGCTCATTTAAGTCTGACTAGTATTCATAATTATTTTTCCTTCTGGTTCTTTATAGAAGATACTGATCAGATAAATTCCAAAGCCCAAAGGGAGTTAACATATGAAAAAACAATCTGAGTCTAGAATCAATTTACTTGGAGCAAAGAGAAATAAAAGCACTACATGTACATCTCTAAATTTCCTTTCAGTTCCTCAGGAGAACATGCCTGATTAGAGAGGACAATTATTTCAGTACAAGAGGTACTAAGAGGCATTTACACTGTAGTTATTAAAAGACAAGTTAGAGTAAAATAAGTGGTGTGTGAATGTGTGTGTGTGCACATGTGTTTAAAGTTATAGGGTAGGTGAGTCTTGCTACTTGAAAGCACAAATTTCTGTAATCTTGGAAGAATACAAGGAGAGATTACTATAGAATCAAGAGTCAACATTACTGACATTCCTTTTTACCCCAGGTGTTTATTTTTTCAACCTTCACTTTTAGAAATATAATTGCTAATCTGGACTTGTTTTACTCTGGACAAGGTGTTTACATTATGCAAAACTACAAACATAAAGATATATAAATAAATCAGGTTATCAGAAAAATACTTAAGAGGTAAGGATAGACATCTCATTGGAAGGGTTTATATTTTAAATACAGATAGGTATAAATGTGTGTTTAATCCCCAGGAGGAACACAACACACACACACACACAAAAAAAATCAAGTGAGAAAGAAAGAGAATGAGAGAATCAAGACAGAGAATCAGAAAGAACACGGAGCTTTATTAATTATATGCAGTGTAGAGAAATCCAACACCTCATTGTTACTCCAATATCCATTGATTTGTCCTCAGTTTGGATGATGTTGCCTAAAAAGTGTTAAAAAGAGACAAAAATCTCAGCATGAATTGGTAAGGTAGCCACAAAGTCCCACCCTTGAGGAGCTGTTGATAATCGATAGCTAACAGAACAGGGAGAATTAACATTTATAAAGAGAGTGGCTCTTAACAGGTCTAATATTCTCCATTTAATGGGCACATACATGAGAATATATAGACAGCACTTATAGGACTCAATGGATTTTTTTTTTTAATTTGGAAGACACAAAGTTGTGTTGCATACAATGGACAATAAATTTACAATGTGGGGAGGCAGCTGAATATGATCAAAAGATAATGTGTAACATTCTCATTGAGTTATTTCTACTTTTAAAAGACTATTTCTAGTTTATCTGGATATCAGATTCTTAAGAATATTTTCATATTTGTAGTGATTCCACAACAAATTGGCCCAAGACTGTGAGAGACTAGAATCCCTAAAGACTGATTTGAAATATGATGTATTTAATCTCCATGATGCCATTCTACATGACAATTTTTCTTTTGTTTATTCAATGACATAGAAAATTGTTCAATCAACCTTATTATTTTGTATTACCTGCTTGTCCCATCTAATAAGTCTGTATGCTAAAATAATAGTTTATGAATGCTTTATTCTCCTATATTTTTTCTTCTATCTTGTTAACAGAAATCAAATACATTGTACAATGTATACAACATGCAAAGCAATATTGCTGTGTTTAAGTGAGGAGCACCTGCTATAATTTAGAGACTAAATATGATAAACGCTAAACTATGGTATTCAGTTTTTGTTTACCTTGGAGCCAGCTTTTCCCTCACCAACAGGCAACTCTATCTCAGAAGGAATGTGATTACAGCAAAGCAAGTTGGCACCCACTTGAGATGACCTACTTTGAGAGGCTGATAGATGATAATTTTCAGGCCTTATCAGACAAAGTATTTCTAGGAACTGGGTTCTTGATAATTGACAGAGCCTCCTGAGAAACATCAATCCTTAACGCCCACACTGATTACTCCAAAATATTTGAAAGCACTCTTCCAAAGTTGTTACACTGTATATATATTTAAAGGCAAGAATCTGGAAGCTTTCCTCCCTCTGATAAATGTGTTTTAGAAAACAAAGTTGGGGGCAGTGCACTTTGTGAATGGAAGCCGAATACCAAAGTTAGAAATTGTTGAGTTTTATTATTCTTTGTACAGATAGTTTGAGGTTGTTTCTGCTTTCCGGTTAAAATGACACAGACTATACTTATGACAGCTTTCAACTGTGATGTTTACATTTTGAAAGTGAATCTGACAGTACCTATTCAAAATCTAGCCTCAGTCTTTTGTTCAATGCCTGTAGTATATTATACATATGGCCTATATTCTTTACTGATAAACATGTCTTTAGCTTGGGGTTTCTTTGCATTCATAGGGTAAAATGAATGGATGCCACTATGGCAGACACTCATTTCTGACTAGTGCCATTTAGAGAAGTGGAAAGTACAAGCAAATACTTTAACTCTATCTGCTGAGACTTTTAAACTTCTTTGTATTTTCATAGCTTAAAACCTTTTAATGAGGACATTATTAAAAGCATTTAAAGACATTGCCACTTGATAAATGTGGAGTTGTTGACTTCCTATTTGACTGTGAAGACTATAAAAGTCTGTAACAACAGCAAAAACCATGTTACAATGTAAATGACCTTATCCCTGCCTCTTGCTGTTTATATTAACTCAATTTCCTGTTCCTGTCCATTTGTACCTCTGAAATCTTTGACAAACATTAATTTTATGCCATGTCTGTCTGAAATCAGGCCTCCAGCATATGACTTCCATGGTTAAAGCCCTTTTCTAACGTACTCTGAGCTAAAATTCCACACAGTATATTAAGGGGAAACCTATTAAAGTATAAAAACCAGTCTCTGATTGAATTGCTTCAAGGTACGCCATTGTTCTTACAAGGAATATAAACGCCATCTCTTACGCTTCAGAACCTTTCTTTGTTTACCTCTTTCCCTTATCTTGTTTTTGCCTTAAATGTGAGATATAACACAGTCCATTAGTAGTACTTGTAAAACTATGCAATATCTTACTTGTGTGACTTTACTTATATCTTCTTTCCTGTACCTGCATTTATCTGTCTGTTCTTTATGTAGTCAATTTGCTAAAATTCCATATATATCTCCAGTATCTCCTTTCTGTGAAATATTATCAGAATCATCCATGTGAATTTCTTATTACTGCATTCCCACATTAGGTTACTAACTTGTGTATATCTTCAACAGGACTGTGACCTCAAATAAACATGGTTCTCAATACATGAATATATAGTGTGTTAGGCCATGCTCATAGAACTTAACCCAAGGCAGGATTTGGCATGCATGTGATTGATATTGGAAATCATCTTCTGGAAAAAAAAATACGTGGCTGGGAAGAATGAGGGCAAGGAACTTGGGAACTGAGTAAAAAGCAGGAATCCAGTTAATTCTAGAGTTTGCAATACATTAAGCTCTTCACTATACAATTATCCTCTTGGGATACTGTCTTTTGACAGTAGACAATACTCAAAAGGATACCAATTTTCCAGAAACGTGGCTTTTTTCAATTAAATATAAATTTCAAAGATGAAACCACTGAGTAGTGAGTATTCAACATTAAAAAATTAGCTAGAAACAAGATTCATCAGCTTGGTAAAAGAGAAGGAGGCTTGAGCATTTCTGGCAAAATCATTGATGTCTTTTTTTTCCAACACTGACATTTAGTTTAGTTTAAACACAGGACCATATGCATGCCCATCAAGCACCCCTACCCTACCACTGAGGTACACCACTTTTTAAAGTTTTTTTTTCTTTTTTCTTCCCCTTTTTTATTTTTTATATATAGAGTCTAGCTAAGTAATACAGGCTGACCTTAAATTCCCTGTATACCTCAGCTTGTCTTGATGGCCTAATTCTCTTGTCTTCCCTCTTGTGTCTGTGAATTACAGACATGTGCCATCACACCTGACGCTCACATATTCATATTAGGATGCAATATGTGTGAGTTCTATGATTAGATTATTTTTTAGAATTCAACCTTTAAGCTTGTTACCATGGAAATATTTTGAGCTCTTGCATATGTAGGAATAGTGACTTAATTATAATACTTTTTCTAATCTCATTTGAATATATTGACATTTTCCAGTGTATATAGCTTTTGTTTGTGAAATGATACTTCAGTATGAACTCTCTGGAAAGCAATTAGTTCTGAGTCCCAATTCTATCACTGCCTTCATTTATGTTCCCTCAAGTTTTAGAGTGGCATAAGAAAGAAATAAGGATATTGCTTCCTTCTTTTATTTTCCAACATAGTTTTCTAGATTCATGAACTCCTATTAGTTTTAAAGAAATATGTACTGCAGAGGCATATGGAAGGAGGCTATTGTCATGGAATCTTTTCACGGAAGGTTGAACTTCTTGATCAAGGCTTTATAGAAGATTTTATTCTGGAAGTAAGAAAAACAGATCTCATATTATTGCTGTCCATAATTACTTGATAAAATATATTTTTAAATCAGAGGATGAAAGTTTGAAAGTTTGCCTGCTAACTTACAAAACAAAAGTATCTAGAAATATTTTTATTGATTTTTCCAAATAGAATATATGCCCTGAAATAACGAAAACCTGAAGGAACTGAATGTATCAACAGTCACTGTGGTCAGTACCAGTAAAATTCTATGTGATCACATGTCCTTTTAATATCTGAGATGTCTTGCTACACAATATTAAAAAATACTTTGTTATACAATCAAAACATCTCTTAAGGAGATGCTGCTACATGGTAGAGTGAAATGTCATCAAGCTCCTAATTTAGTTTCTACTAATTAATGGAAAAATGGGTATATGGAAAGAAAAAAAGAGAACTTCTAAAAATAATGCAAATTACCAGAAATATTGAAAAACAATTCTGTCATTTATTTAAATATTTATTCAAATATTTTGATAGACCTTAACATGATCATTTTTTATTTGTTATATTTTTTTCTTAGAAGTTACTGATTTCTCAAGTACACAGATAGTGTTGATGTGTCAGCCATGTTAGAATCTGTTGTTTTGTATGTATGTCAGGGAAGGAAACATTAAAAGATGCTGTCACCAGTTATCTTGGAAAATGCCTGCTATACAAAGATTCAGGAGCTAAGGCAAGTGGATAGCAGCCTCAACATATGGCAAGTACCAGGTCATTATTGTTACACAATGATAGTTGGTCTGAAAAATCAATGGTCCTAAGATTTTCTTTGGGAGATGGTACTTACACTGAACAAAATCTTACTCCTTGGCTTCTTTATTTGCTACCACAGTTTCATCTTTATAATTTCCTTGTGGTTCCCAGCAGTTAGAGAAGCAAATGCTTACCTCTGTCTCTGATTGTGAAACAGCTATCAAAGCTTAACTCAATTTTATTTCCTCCCCTAATGCTTTGCTGTAACATATTCATTTGTGATGTTATCTATATAGGTCTAATCAGTAAAAGAAATGGCAATGTAATTCAAATACAATTTCTATCATAAATTAACAAATTATAGAGAATTATCAAATGTAAAGGGTTATTGTAATACTAAAGGGATATACTAATATCAAGTAAAAATGCATTATTTTACTTGGGTTATTATTTTACATTATAATAGGTAGACTGTTTTATATGATGGTAGCTTATTTCTCCCAGTGCAAGTACCTGGAAAGCCCATTATCAATGTACCAATCAATTCAGTTGTAGTGATGGTTCTTTTTATAACTTAAAATGGCTACCTTCATTCTGTGTACTTACACAATGAACTCTTTATGAGTCCCAATGGAAGAAAGAACAAGCATTCATGTCTCTACATCTAAGACCAATAATCCTATCAGAAGGAGCCACAGCCTTCTGACCTCATCTAATTCCAAATACCCATCTCCAAACATTAGCATAGTGTGTTGTTACTGCTTCCAGGTATGCAGGGGGAGGGGGTTACACAAACATTCAGTTCACAGCAAAAGAGACCCTTAATTAATAGAGGATTGGTTGTCCTTGTCCAAACAAATAAAATGGAAATTCCATGTAATAGATCCCATTAATTTTCTCTCACCAGAGCACAGATGCAAGCATTATTGAGAAAGTATTGCCATGCTTAACTGAATGTTAGAAGTCACAGAGTATCTGCATTATCACAGAGTTTCTGCAATACAAGTGCCCCCCCCCCCGGGTTTGCCAGAAACAGTTCCTAGGGAAAATATTCATTAGAAGATGTCTCACCTGAAGAATAGCTTTTTTTTTTTTTTTTTTTTTTGCCAAGTTGCTGGGAACCATTCACTTTGGGAGTCCTGGGAAAGCCCTGTATACTGCAAAAACCTGCCAAGTAAGCATGGGAGAAGAGCAATTTCTCTTCAGCCCCTTCTACTTACAAAGCTTCAATACATCAAAAAAAAAAAGAAAAAAAGAAAAATATATTTTTTAAATGCACATATGTTTTAATTTCAGGATTTTATCGCTGCTGGAAAATTAAATTTTCTTTTTTTGTTGTTTTTTTCATTCACTTTACATGGTGATCTCTGCTCCCCTTCCCAGGCACCCCTCTAGGCCAGATGACCATGAGAATGAATGGAAATCTGGAACTGGTGTGAGTGGGAAGGTGGGAGGGAGCATCTTGAGGGTATGCCAGAGACCTGGAAGGGGGAGGCTCCCAAAGAAAAAGTGGGGATGACCTTAGCTGCAACTCACAGCATTGGGGATATGGAATCTGAAAAGGTCACTTCGTGTAGCCAGACAGGAACACCATTGGAATGATAGGGATACCAACCCGCACACAAAATCTTCAACCCAAAATTTATCCTGTATACAAGAAATGCAGAGATGGGGGAATGGAGCAGAGACTGAGGGAATTGCTAAGCAATAACTGGTCCAACTAGAGAACTATCCCATGTGCAAGCACCAATCCCTGACACTGTTAACGATACTCTGTTACGCTTGCAGACATGGTTGTCCTCTGAGAGGCTCCACCCAGCAGCTGACTCAGACAGATACAGACACCCACAGCCAAACAGTAGAAGGAGCGTGGAAACTCTTATGGAAGATTTGGGGGGAAGATGGATGGCTCAAAAAGGGATAAGAACTCCACAGGAAGAGTAAGAGTCAACTAACCTGGACCCTTGGGGCTCTAAGAGCCCTAACCACCAACCAAAGAGCACACACATTCTAAACCTAGCCTACTCTGCCTTCCTGATCCCCACACATGTAGCAGATGTGCAGCTTGGTTTTTATGTGGGTTCCAAACAACTGGAAAACAATATTTTGAAGGCCAGGATTTATTTTTACAGAACAAGCTAAATAGTATATTTGTAACTGAGTAACAATGAATAAATAATGAGCTTAGTGATACAAACTAAAACTAAACAATTACAATGTTTGCAGCAGAGTAAACTACTTTTGAGGACAAATCTCTGTGTTATTCGCCACTTTATATTCTATGTGTCTAGAATAAATCTGACTCAATACATATGCTCTGTAAATAGTTAAGTGAATGACTGAATTGCTAATTCTTTTCTCTAATGATTTTCTTCTCTCTCCTCTCTTTATTACTGCAGCTGATGGATGCACTGATTGGTCTGTTGATATCAAGAAGTACCAAGTGTTGGTGGGAGAACCTGTTAGAATCAAGTGTGCACTCTTTTACGGTTATATCAGAACAAACTACTCTCTCGCCCAAAGTGCTGGACTCAGCTTAATGTGGTATAAAAGCTCTGGTCCAGGAGATTTTGAAGAGCCCATTGCCTTTGATGGAAGTAGAATGAGCAAAGAGGAAGACTCCATTTGGTTCAGACCAACGTTACTACAGGACAGTGGGCTTTATGCCTGTGTCATCAGGTACCCTTTTAATTAAATTATTATTGACTGAATGAAACTACATAATATTTCGTAATGCTTAAAGTTTCCTGCTGTCACATTCAACTACACATATTGTCTCAATATTTGCATGTGTTGCCATGTATTAAATTTTATAATGTAAATCATAAAAAATGGGATTGGAATTTATATTGAGACATTACTTGAAGCTTATGGAGAAAAGAGATACCATCTGGGTATCTACTTCTGTTGCCAGAAATTACAAAAGACTATGAAGTAAAATTTATAGAGGAGATAAAATTTTGCAAATAAAATGTAAGCAAAGTCTTGCAGAAAAGATGCATAGTTTGTTGCTAAATGGGCCATAACATTTTGTTATTGCCCTTCACAGACAGACAGATCAGAAATACCCCTAGTTCATGCACATCTGCAAAGATGATTTTGGTAATACTGTGTATGTGTGTGTGTGTGTGTTGCTTGAGTACACACAGAAAGAATAGTATTCATGCTATATTATGGAATATAAGATTCTATTTCAGAATCTTTTGTTAATGACAATTTCCAATAATATATATATATAAATCCCAAGTCTCCTTGGGCCAAGGTGAACATTAGTAACAACTGTTTGTTATCATCCCTATGGGAATTAATTGCATATCTATACGTTTTCTTCAGACTAGACTGAAAAGTTTGCAGTTTACTTAGCAATAATGCATCAAAACAGTATCTATTTAACACATTAACAGTTAAAATCTCTATAGATTGCTTTTGATAAGATTGCCACTTTTACGATATTAATCTAACCAATCCATGAGCATGGGAGATCTTTCCATCTTCTGAGATCTTCGATTTCCTTCTTCAGAGACTTAAAGTTCTTATCATAAAGATATTTCACTTGATTGGTTAGAGTTACACCAAGATATTTTATTATTTGTGACTATTGTAAAGGATGTTGTTTCTCTAATATCTTTCTCAACTCCTTTATCCTTTGTACAGAGGAAGGCTACTGATTTGTTTGAATTAATTTTAAATCAAGCCAATTGCTGAAGTTGTTTATTTGGTGTAGGAGTTCTCTGGTAGAATTTTTGGGGTCACTTATGTATACCATCATATCATTCCTAAATATTAATACCTTGATGTTTCTCTTCCATATTATATCTTTTTGACCTCCTTTTGTTGTCCAATTGTCCTAGTTAGAACTATATTGAATACTATGTTGAATAAATAAGGAGAGAGTGGTCAGCCTTCTCCCTGATTTTAGTGGATTGCTTCAAGTTTCTCTCCATTTAATTTGATGTTGGGTGTTGGTTTGCTGTATATTGCTTGTATGATGTTTAGATAAGTGTCTTGAATTCCTGACCTTTACATGACTTTAACATGAAGGGGTGTTATATTTTGTCAAAGGATTTTTTAGCATCTAATGTGATGATCATGTGTTTCTTTTCCTTGAGTTTGTTTCTATAGTCAATTATGTTGATGGATTTCCATGTATTCAACCAGTTGTGCATCTCTGATATGAAGCCTGCTTGATCATGGTGAATGATGGTTATGGTGTGTTCTTAGACTGGTTTGTGAGAACATTATTGAGGTTTATTTTTCATCAATATTCATAAGGAAAATTGGACTAAAGTTCTTTCTTTGTTGGGTCTTTGTGTGGTTTAGGTATCAGCATAATTGTGGCTTCATAGAATTAATTAGGTAGAGTTCCTTCAGCTTCTTTTGTGTGGAAGAGTTTGAGAAGTATTGGTATTAGATCTTCTTTGAAAATCTGGTAGAATTCTGCACTAAAACTATTGGCCCTTGGCTATTTTTTTCCATTGGGAGACTTTTAATGACTGCATCTATTTACTTGGGGGCTACGGTACTGTTTAGTTTATCTGTGGATCAAGGACCTCCACATAAAACCAGATACCCTAAATCTAATAGAAGAGAAAGTGAGAAATAGCCTCAAACACATTGGCATAGGAAAAATTTTCATGAACCAAACACCAACTGCTCAGCCTCTAAGATCAATAATTGACAATTGGGACCTCATGAAACTGAAAATCTTTTGTAAGTCAAAGGACACTGTCAATAGGACAAAATAGTAGCCTACATATTTGGAAAAGATCTTTACTAACCCTACATCAGACAGAGGGCTAATATCCAAAATATAAAGAACTCAAGAACCTCGACTCTTAAAAACCAAATAACCCAATTTAAAAATGTGGTACAGAGTTAAAACAAAGAATTCACAACTGAGGAATCTCGAATGACCTAGAAGCACCCAAAGGAATATTCAACATACTTAGTTATCAGGGAAATACAAATCAAAATGACCTTGAGATTCCAACTTACATAAATCAAAATGGCTAAGATAAAAAACTCAGGCAACATCAGATGCTGGTGAGGATGTGGAGAAAGAGGAACACTCCTCCACTATTGATGGGATTGAAAGCTGGTACAACCACTTTGAGAATTATCTGGCGATTCCTCAGAAATTTGAAAATAGTTCTACCTGAAGACCCACTATATCACTACTAGGCATATACCCAAAAGATACTCCAACATATAGCAAGAACATGGGCTTCATTGTATTCACAGCAGCATCATTTATAATCACCAGGACCTGGAAAAAACCCAGATCTCCCTCAATGGAAAAATGGATACAGAAAATGTGGTAAATTCCACAATGGAATACTACTCATCTATTAAAGAGAATAACTTTCCATCTTCTGAGGTCTTTGATTTCTTTCTTCAGAGACTTGAAGTTCTTGTTATACAGATCTTTCACTTGTTTGATTAGAGTCACACCAAGATACTTTATAAGGTTTGTGACAATTGTGAAGGGTGTCATTTCCCTAATTTCTTTCTCAGCCTGTTTTTCCTTCCAGTATAGAAAGGCTACAGAATTGTTTGAGATAACTTTGTATCCGGCCACTTTGTTGAAGTTGTTTATTAGCTGTAGCAGTTCTCTGGTGGAGTTTTCCATGTCATTTAAGTATACCATCATATCATCTGAAAATAGTGATATTTTGATTTCTTCCTTTCCAATTTGTATCCCTTTGACCTCCTTTTGTTGTCTAATTGCTCTAGCTAGAATTTCAAGTACTATATTGAATATATAGGGAGAGAGTGGACAGCCTATCCTAGTCCCTGATATTAGTGGGAATGCATCAAGTTTCTCTCCATTTAGTCTGATGTGGGCTACTGGTTTGCTGTATGTTGCTTTTACTATGGAAAGATCTCCCATGCTCATGGATTGGCAGGATTAACATAGTAAAAATGACCATCTTGCCTAAAGCAATCTATAGATTCAATACAATCCCCATCAAAATTCCAACTCAGTTCTTCATAGACTTAGAAAGAGGAATTCTCAAATTCATTTGGAATAACAAAAAACCCAGGATAGCAAAAACTATTCTCAACAAAAAAAGAACTTCTGGGGGAAATCAGCATCTCTGACCTCAAGCTGTACTACAGAGCAGTAGTGATAAAAACTGTATGGTATTGGTACAGTGACAGGCAGGTAGATCGATGGAATAGAATTGAAGACCCAGAAATGAACACACACATTTATGATCACTTGATGTTTGACAAAGGAGCTAAAACCATCCAGTGGAAAAAAGACAGCATTTGCAACAAATGGTGCTGGTTCAACTGGAGATCAACATGTAGAAAAATGCAAATTGATCCAATCGTATCTTCTTGTACAAAGCTCAAGTCCAAGTAGATCAAGGACCTCCACATTAAACCAGATACACTGAATCTAATAGAAGAGAAAGTGGGGAAAAGTCTCGAACACATGAGCACATGGAAAAAGTTCTGAACTGTCCACCAATGGCTTATGCTCTAAGATAAGAATCGACAAATGGGACCTCATAAAATTGCAAAGCATCTGTAAGGCAAAGGACACTGTCGATACGACAAAATGGCAACCAACTGATTGGGAAAAGATCTTTACCAATCCTACATCTGATAGAGAGCTAATATGCAATATATACAAAGAACTCAGGAAGTTAAACTCCAGAGAACCAAATAACCCTGTCACAAAATGGGGAACAGAGCTAAACAGAAAATTCTCTACTGAGGAAACTTGATTGGCTGAGAAGCACCTAAAGAAATGTTCAACATCCTTAGTCATTAGGGAAATGTAAATCAATACAACCCTGAGATTCCATCTCAAACCAGTCAGAATGGCTAAGATTCATCAGGGAAATGCAAATCAAAACAACCTTGAGATTCTACCTCACATCAGTCAGAATGGCTAAGATCAAAACTCAGGTGACAGCAGATGTTGGCGAGGATGTGGAGAAAGAGGAACACTCCTCCATTGATGGTGGGATTGCAAGCTGGTACAACCACTCTGGAAATCAGTTTGGCGGACACTCTGAAAATTGGACATAGTACTACCTGAGGACCCAGCTATACCACTCCTGTGCATATACCCAGAAGATGCTCCAACATATAATAAGGACACATGCTCCACTATGTTCATAGCAACCATATTTATAATAGCCAGAAGCTGGAAACAACCCAGATGTCCCTCAACATAGGAATGGTTACAGAAAATGTGGTACATTTACACAATGGAGTACTACTCAGCTATTAAAAACATGACTTCATTAATTTCATGACTTCATGAAATTCACAGGCAAATGGATGGAACTTGAAAATATCATCCTGAGTGAAGTAACTCAGTCACAAAAAAGCAAACATGGTATGTACTCACTGATAAGAGGATATTAGCCCAAAAGTTTGGAACACCCATTATTCAATTCACAGCAACTTTTGGACTGAGCATGGGGTCACAGATGGAGTAGTAGGAGAAGGGACTGAAGGAGTGGAAGGAGTTTTCAGCCCCATGGGGAGGGAGCAACAGTGTCAACTGGTCAGGCCCTCCAGTGCTCCCAGAGATTAGACCACCAACCAAAGAATGCATATTGAGGGACCCATGGTGCCGGCCACGTATGTGGCAGAGGAGGGCCTTGTTGGACATCAGTGGGAGGACAACCTCTTATGTCTGAGAATGTTAGATGCCCTAGTATAGTGGAATGCCAGGGAGGGAAGACAGGAGTGGGTGGGAGGGTGGGGGAATACCATCATAGTGTCAGGAGGAGGGGGGATGGGATAGAGGGTTTCCAAATGGGAGACCTGGAAAGGGGAACATTTGAACTGTAAATAAATTATCATGAATAAAGAACAACAACTTTATGAATTTTTCAGAGAAATGGATGGAACTAGAAAATATCATCCTGAGTGAGGTGACCCGGTCCCAAAAGGACATACATGGTATTTACTCACTGATAAGTGGATATTAGCCCAAAACTTTCGAATATCCATGATATAACTCACAAACCATATGAGACTAACAAGAAGGAAGGCCATGTGTGGATGCTTCAATCCCAATTACAAAGGAGAACAAAATAATCACAGGAGGCAGAGCAAGAGAGGGTTCGGGGTGGGATGACATTAGCCAAAATACTGAACAGTAGGGAGATGGAACCTAAAGAGATCACCTCCAATAGATAGACATGGCACTCAGTTAAGGGATGGGGCCATCCACCCATCTCAAAATCTTTAGCCCAGAATTGTTCCTGTGTAAAGGACACTTATTGGGAAAATGGAGCACTGAATGAAAGGTCATCCAGAGACTGCCCCACCTTGGGATCCATCCTGTTTGCAGACACCAAACCCAGATACTATTTCTGACACCAAGAAGTGCTTGCAGACAGGAGTCTGGTATAGCTGCACTTTGAGCGGCTCTGCCAGCACCTGACCAATACAGATGCAGATAATCACAGCCAACTGGACTGAGCCCAGATTCTCTAAAGGAAGAGTTAGGGGAAGGACTGAAGGAACTGAAGGGGGATGGCAATCTCATAGGAAGAACAATAATATCAACTATCAGGACCCTTCAGAGCTCCCAGAGACTAAACAACCATCCAAAGAGTATACATGAGTCAGTCCATAGCTCTGGCTACATATGCAGCAGAGTACTGCCTTATCTGGCATCAGTGGGAGAAGAGAAGCTTGGTCTGTGGAGGCTTGTTGCCCCAGCTAAGGGGGATACAAGAGTGGTAAGGCAGGAGTGAGTGGGGGGGGAGCACCCTCGTAGAGGCAAAGGGGAGAGGGATGAGGTGGAGGTGTTTGTGGAGGGAGTTCTGGGAAAGGGGACAACGTTTGAAATATAAATAGAATAAGTAATTAAAAATAACAGTTAAAAAAAATCTCAGTTTAAACATGTTTACCCTTCATGGATTTTGAATCACAGCCTACTTGAAAGATAGTGGATGTTCTTACAAAGCTGTTTATAAGGAGGGATAGTATGTTTGAATCTCTATCCTACTTCTCTGAATGTCAGTGCTTTGCTACTCAATGAAAATTCTACTCTGAAATTTGAAAAAGTCTGAAAACTACTTAATATTTTTTTCTAATTAAAATTCTTCTACTGACATTTTTATTAGCACTAATCATACCTGTGTCCTACAAATTCCTTCTGCACTCTACTGTGGCTTATGCTGGACCAAGGTCACAGTCATGGTTTGCTGTTAAAATGCCTCAAAATCATGTAAGAGTTAAATGTGAAAAAAAGTTTCAAAACACAATTACATGTACTAGACATTGGACTTACTGTAAAAAAATATAGGTGATTGAATGTTTAATGTAGAAAGTAATGTCAGAAAATCCTAACACTTTTCTAAAGAATAAATGAATCTTTCTTGGGTAATGCTTGTTTTCTTAGGTTCTAGTGAATCTTTTACATTCAGACATCATTGTTATCAGGAATAAAGGTTTTCTGTGGGTATTGATAAATAATTGCCATACTAGAATAAGTAAGGTGTACTATTTAAACCACCGGCTCATACAGGACCATCACTTAATTTCATATTTTCTATGTGTCATGTAAAAAAAAAAAAACCAGTACTATATATAAGACACATAAATGTGGGGTCTTTACTCATCTAAATGTTAGTCATGTTGAATATCTGTATTCAAACACTCATTTTCATTATTAATTGTTGTGTTAAAATAGTGTGTCACATTAGTAATTTGAATTTCAAAAGCATTGACCTGCAATTCTTTTGGATGTTTAAATATAACCTCTGATCCAGTCCTCTGAGAAATTGCAATAAAGTGATCCCTGAATTTAGAGTTGCAAGGATGAATGATAAATTGACAATTTTCCAAAATGATGACATTTGCCATCTGTTCCTATGTCCACAGTTTAATGGAAGGTGAAACTGAAAGGCAAAAGCTTAAAGTTTAATGCGTGTCAAGCAGCATTCCAGAGTAAGTGACAAAATGAAGAAATAGTAACTTTCCCACTGAAATTCAAACATGCAATTGATTTGCAGCTTATGGTGGTATAGTTTCCCTTTCCAATTTGGAGAAAAGTCCTCAAAATCTTTATAAAAAGCATTTCAAACAATATGGTTTGTTCCTGACGAGTATGAGCCTAAGGGCAATTAGTTGAGTCTCTGACATTTTGGCACACTGTTAGCTCTCAAGCAGGCCACAAACTGTCACCATTAGTTTCTGAATAATCCACTAGCAAAGAACTTTAGAAGTTTCAAAGCATTAGATTCTAACAAAAGGTTGCAGTTTTTCTCTTATGTCCATGCTATTAACTTATCAATGGCGTAGTATGACAAGCATTTATGTACAGCTACTTCATATCTATACCTAAATATGAGTGGTGAAGTTTTGTGTGTCACAGAGTGCTTATGATTACTATTAGTATAATGAACAAAGATCCCTTCCCTTTTGATTTAGTATGTACTTTTAAAAGAACAACATGGCATGGTTTCTTGAACCATAGAAAGTATTTTTATTCAGTTTTCCCTTATTTTTTATTTTACTGCTTTACATAAAAAGAAAGAGAGTGACAGTTTGTTTCTATCATTACCATGTATAGAAATAAGTATTCTTTATAAGAGAACACAGACTTCCATGGATTCCTGACCTTGGAATTCTTCATTTCAAAGAGTTGTATTCAATTAGCAGTTTCCTATACAGACCTGCCCAATGCCCCAAATGGTGGCATATTGTCAATGCATCTTTTTTATTCAACATGTAATTCTGGAATTCATTATAAAAATCATAATTCACAAGAAGAAATAATATATGGTGAATGTTTGAATGGTGATGTTTTTCGAAACTGTGATCCAATATCATAGTGAGGATAATGCCATGAAGGCAGTTAAGATATAAAATAACACTACCAGTGCAAAGAGCTTCTATTCTTTTATAGCCATGTCCTCTCTCTCTCTCTCCCCCTCTCTCTCTCTCTCGCCCCCCCACACACCACACACACACACACTCTTTCTGTCTCTCTCTGTCTTTCTCTGTCTCTCTCTGTCTCTCTGTCTCTGTCTCTGTGTGTGTATGTATGTGCGTGTAATATTTCACCCAATATGGAAGCTACCCGATAGTATATAATCATTTTGAATTTAATATTTCACTCAGAATAACTAGTTTGAATTCTATCCAAACTGTTGCATTTCTTTTTATTTCTGAATAGTGTTCCTTAGTATGCATGCATCTCAATGTTTAGTAGTTCACTGAATGTCATCTGGTCTTTTTCCAATGTGAGACTGTTAAAGCTAAAACTTATCCCAGCAGGGGTTACCCAATCCTACAATCTCAGCATAACGGGGATTGTATACTTAGTGGTCAACCTAGCTTTTACAAGGAAACACTATCTCAAAATAACAATCAAACTAAAACAAAACAAACAAAAGATACCTACAGCTTTTTGAAATGAAAACTAGTTTTACTTTTTTATGGCATGAGTACTTAAAAGTATTTATGAGTGTTCTGTTATAAATTTAAAAATAAACCTATCAAACTTGTCATCTTAGTTACTTTTCTACTTCTATGAAGAGACACCAGGACCAAAACAACTTATAAAAGAAAGCATATCACTGGAGGCTTGTAGTTTCAGGAGGTTAGTCCATGATCATCATAGCGGAGAGTATGGCAATAGTCAGCCAGCCATGGTGCTAAAGCAATAGCTGAGAGCTTATATCTTATCTGCAAGTTGGAGAAAGAGAAAGAAGAGCCTGGGCTTAGTCTGAGCTTCTGAAACCTCAAGGCCCACCCACAGTCTTATATCTCCCTCAACAAAACCACATCTCCTAATCATTCTCAAATAGTGTCACTCCCTGTTGGCTAAGCATTCAAATATATGAGCTGAGCCTATGGGGCCATTCCCATTCAAACCATCACATTAGCTGACAATGTATCTTTTCCATGTTCCTACTGGCAGTGCACAGGTGACAGAGTTCACCACTAAATTGAAGTATTTTATCATTAAAGCCATTCTGAATGGCTTCTTGAGACATCTTATTATGACTTTAATTTTCATTTGTCTAATAGTAAATGATGGGTAACATCTTTATGTCCTAATTCACCATCTCTATCTTTTTCAGTAATTTTTCTATTAATGCACTTGTCTATTATTTTATAATTGAATTGCCTATATATTACTCACTGGGTTTTGAAATCATTGCATGTCTACATTCCAGTTTGTTTATAGATATATGATTTGAAAATACTTTCTGCCATATCACAGCTTTATTGTTTATACTTTTAATGTCTTTTGAAAAAGAAAGTTCTTAGTTTCAATGATGCATATGGATAATACTTTTCATGTGAAGTAAAAGTTTTGCATATATATATATACATATATATATATCTTGATTTTAAGTGTGTAATATTTAAAATAATGAATATAGTTTATTGCTACATATATTGCATTTAAGACTGATTCATTTTAAGCCAATGTGTAGGTACAATGTGAGCTTATACTATAGAGGTTTGACATGAATATTTATGTGATAGACTTAAAATTCTAACAGAGTGAGTTCTGTTACTTTCTTTGTTTTAAAATCATTCTCTGAAAATATGCCACAAGGTCATTATAGTTGTTTAACTATAGTATGGCTTAGTGTTTTCCATGAAAATTTTAGCATATTCATGTCTACAAAATTTAACCCTATTGGTTGTCTTTGACAACAATGCCCCTAACAGGGAGACCTTGTCTAGCCTTAGTAGAAGAAGAAGCACCTAGTTTTGCTGTAGCTTGTTATGCCAGGGCTGGTTGATCTCCATAGGAGGCCACACCTTTTTTGGAGAGAAGGGGAGGAAGGTTGGGCTGGGGGGAGATGAGGTGAGGGAGAACCGGGAGGAGAGAAGGGAGGGGAAGCTGTAATCTGGATGGAAACTGAATAAATAACTGAGACAATAAACAATTAACCCTATCATAATTTTATGGCAATTGTGTGAAACCTATTAATTGATTTAAGAAGATCTCCTATGTTAAGGAGTGAAGTCCTGGACCTATAAATGTAATAGGACTTTCCATTTATTTAGGTCTTTTGCTTTGGTTTCCTTCATCAGCGTTCTGTCATTTGAATATGCAACTACTATAAATACCTTAGTATTTGGTACATAAGTATTTCTTTTCTCTGGAGTATTAGTAAAATATATTTGTATTTTGATTTCAATATGTATACTTTAAAATAAAGGGATAATTGGTTTTGTAACAATTTCTAAAAACATGATTTTGCTCAGTCATTGTAATTTACTCTTACAGTATCTAGCTTCTTTTCTACTGTCTTGATGTTCTATTCTGAAATTAGAAGATTCTCATTTGGCATTGATTCTACATATTACATATCAAAAAGTACTTAGAAAAATTAATTTATTCATTCATTCACATAAAACAAATATCTACTTATAATTTTGTGATAATAATGTGTTAATGTTAACATACAAAGATTTTAAACTTTTTCCATTTAAGTTGATTGCAAAAGGTAAAATATGCATGTAATAACTTGTTAAAGATAAGATAAACATAGTTTAGAATACTGTATATTTCCCTTGCTTACAAATAAACATCCTGGGTATAACATGAGAAAAACACATAAGGAATGTCTGAAAAATGGAAAGAAAAACTTCAATAATGTGCAAATGCAGTACTTTTTACCACACAGCTTGGTCTGTGCAGATTAATGCATGAATTTTCCCCTTTATTTAATTTCCTGAGATTAAATTTTTGTGGTCTACTCAAATGATATACTGATTTCCTGAAGAAAATCTAGTTTATGTTCATTTTTTTCTCGATCTGTCCCAAATTGCTCAAAAATAATCATTTCAGTGAGCAATTGTGAGTTGAAGACAGTCCATAACATAATAAAACAAAGCATATTATACATTAACACTACTTGCAATAGAGACTAAACTCACCTTGGTGGGCTTTCTGCAGTAGTTACTTGTTGCGGAGGCTCCAGCATATACAAATTTTCAGTAACCTTTCTTTCTTTTCTTCAGATGTTCTTTTCAACAGAATAACCATTTATTTCACATAATGAGCCAGGGTGTGTAACCATTTATAACATTTGCTTATCCCATACTTACTGATGCCTCTTGAGCCAAGTATAAAGCTAACTTGGGAGCATCCTTCACCAGGACTTATATTCAATGAGATTTCAAACATTGAAAATGTCTATAAAATTGCAATGACTGGAAACACTTATGTCTTCTAAAAAACACTCATCCTAGTCCTTAGATCATTTTCCAAGTCATATTATGGTATTGGGGTAAGTTCAAAAATCTATGATCACATTTTCTATGTCAGTTCTTGATGTAAATGTCTTTTTCTATACTTAGTTCAAATACAATTGTTCAGGGGTAGCTCCTCTTAATTCTAAATCAAACTAACAAGACATGTTATCTTGTTCTCATATTCCAAGCCAGCAATGGTGACAGAGCATAGTATAATTAAAATAAATAGTTCCATTTGAAATAGATGGCAATGATAGGTACTAAAATGTTCACTACCCATTGCAATTACATATTCCAATTAGGGCATTTTACTGGTTCCTTGATAGGGACTATTCTGCTTAATATAAGTGGTTCTCAGCATCATTTTGTTCTACATTCTTGCTTACCAGAAAAAAAAAATGAAGAATGCACAGGATCATTTTCAATCTAAAATTTATCTATTCTTCAAATTATAATTTTTAATACTTTAAATGCTGTGAAAGATTCAAGCACTAAAGTAGAATCTGATGTATTAAATAGATACCATAACCAGAGAAAAGTATCTTCATGACAAATGGCATTCCACTTTGATATGAAAGTCAAAATGCATCAAAAAAATCTTAAACATCTTTAGTCTAGCTCTTTCAGTTTCCCACATGGACCTTCTTAACTATCTTCTATTGGTGATGGAAAATGTGCTGTATCTCAAATATGTTAACAACTTACATATTTAGCCTTCAGAATTCACTTGAGGTATTTTTCAACAAGATATACTCATGACATATTTTTAAAATAAAATAATAATAATGGATGGAATTAAATTTCTGTAAGATACCTTGGTGAAAACACTACTGTATGCTAATTTATATTACTTTATGATTCTAATAATTCCTCATGAACCAATAACCCACAATCCTCACTTCCTTGATTATAGAAGTGCAGTTGAAACTTCATAATCTAGATCTTTGTTTAAAAAAAAAGCAAGATATAAATGAAAGTCTTTAATGAGAGATTTCAAGTCTTTAGTGCATGATATATTGAAGCTGCAGAACTGTAAATCAGACATTCTTCCACAACTTTTTGATGAGAAAATCTCTCATGTCATAATAGGCTTTAATGAGATTTTCTGGTTGCATAACTCTGATAATGTTTGGAGATGATACAAAAGTGATAGATCAACCTAGAACAGTCACTAAGTTTAGCTTTCTTCCTACAAACATGAAATATTTTTGAAAAGATTGAATTATTTTGGAACAGGGCAATAATTATCCAAATTACTATTTTCCTACCTGCTTTCTTCTCTCAAAGAATAATTCCAGTTGCTAAGAATAAAACCTAAATTGGATATGAATTGCTTATTTCATTTAAAGATTGTTACCATCCAAGACATTCATGTTTTCAGCATCATAGCTAGTTTTTTTTTTTAACTAGGAACATGAGATTAATTGTGCTAGACAGATATAGGGATAAGTCCTTAAGACACTGGATATTAAAAATGCATTGCTTTATATTTCAATATACTATGAGAGAGAAAAAGCTACTAAGTTATGATTTAAGATCGAGGAGGCAGACACATTTTTTAAAGAAAGATCAAAATTAATATATACTTATTAGGCTGCTCATTAATAAAATTTTATTATATTTAACAAATATCACAGAAAAGCTTTAATATCACATAAATTTAAATTTATATCACATGTATTTTAATTTAATTAACACATTCATTCACTCATTTATCTATTGCAGTTCTGAAGATCTATCTCTAGATTCATAGATGATAAGCATAAGCAAACACTCCTAACCAACAGAGGAAATTATTAAAGTGCAAACATGTGTTGGTCATGAGAGTTGTAATATACCAAACTTTATCGGTAACTGCACTTTTGTCTTATTATTAATATTTTTCTTAAATTTTGAAAATACTTGCCGGGCAGTGGTGGCACATGCCTTTAATCCCAGCACTTGGCAGAGACAGGCAGATTTCTGAGTTTGAGGCCAGCCTGGTCTACAGAGTGAGTTCCAGGACAGCCAGGGCTATACAGAGAAACCCTGTCTCGGAAAAACCAAAACCAAACCAAAACAAAACAAAAACTTACTAAAAAAGAAACTACTGAGTCTCTTTATTACCCACTGATGGCTCAGAGAGTAAAAAGCATTTCATCCAAGCCTGGCAACCTGACTAAGATCACCAGGAACCACAGGAGAAGGAGAAAACTAATACCCAAATATTGTCTTCAAACACCCAAATATGTGTTATGGCACTCTCTATAATATACACAACAAAACGCTACCACCAACAACAATACGTATATACACAAACACACACATACATACACACACAGAGAGAGAAAGAGAGAGAGAGAGAGAATAATTTTAAATGAGATACTAGTAATGTTGACATAGAAAGTAAACAGGTAGATTGACAGGCCAAATTACAGCCATTGAACAATAAAAGTTCTTATTAAATTAAAAGTTTGAATATGAAGCAGCTAACATTCAAGCTTCATTACAGTTCTAATTTTGTGTTCTGTTCCTGAATAAACTAGGTAAGTAAAGTCAATAGATGTAGCTAACACAAAAAGTGAACTGACTCTTACCAAAGCTCAAGAAGAACATGCCCTCTGAGCAATATTAAAGCTCTTGGGTAAGGGACATCTAATTGAGGAAGAAAATTTTCATATTAAACAAAGGCATGGAATATAGGTCGCACAACTTTATAAAAGATCAGACGCTAAACATTTTAGATTTTTCCAGCTGTGTTGTACTCACTGCAACTATTATGCTATTGTAATGAGATATAGTCTGTACACACCATAGAAAGAATGAACATTATTCTATTGTAATAAAACAACTTAAAGAGCTAAGTTTTGCTACAAGTCTGAGTTCCCAATCATAGTTTACTGACCTCCTGATAAACAAAATGCTACTAACAGTTAAATCAATAGCAACAATTATTTTTATTCTTTACAAAATCAAAGTCACAACAAATTCCTACAAGATCAGGTGGAATTTTTATATGTCATGGTTCAAATGACACCTTTCAATATTAAAAAAGAGCTAGATGCTGAAATTTGCTAAGCAGTTGTCAAGCAGGAACTATTAAACAAAACAATTTTGTTAAGTGATATTCAGCCATTGTATAAATGTTTAGAAAAACTGAAACATCAGAAATGGGCAGTGAGTTTTTACAGTAATAGGGGCATGAAGCAATGGGCACTATGTTTAGATTGTTAAGGGTAGCAATGATGAAGCAAAAATACAGATTCCAGATTGTTATTCTAGAAAAAAAATCAGAGGTTAAATAAGGGGTCTGGGCCTATTTAGATTATCTTTGTGTTTAATGTTTCTTTAGACTATTACTTTTTTTCATTAATTATTTATTTCTTCACTTTACATCCAGATCATTGCCCTCAGTCCTCCTTTATTCCCTCAAAAACGCCTCCCTCCATCACTTTATTCTCTGAAAGGCTGAAGTTTGCCCACCCCAGGGTATCCACCTACTCTGACATGTCAAGTTTTTGCAGGACTAGGTACATCTTCTCCCCGCTGTGGCAAGACAAGGCAGCCCAGTCAGAGGCAGGCAACAGCTTTAGGGACATGCCCCTCTCCAGTTGTTGGAAGATCCACATGAATGTCAGGCTACATATCTGCTACATATGTGCAGAGAGGCCTAGGTCCAGCCCAGGTATGATCTTTGGTTGGTGGTTCAGTCTCTGTGAGCACCCACGGGTCCAAGTTAGTTGGCTCTGTTGGTTTTCCGGTGGAGTTCTGATATCCCCTCAGAGCCCTCAATCCTTCTACCAACTCTTCCATAAGAGTCTCAGAGCTCTTTCCTTTGTTTGGCTGTGGGTCTCTGCATCTGTTTCATGGACTATTAAACTTAAGGTCAGATATTTATGCTGCATCTTTAATTCTCTGGTTAAACATACATGACCGATAAAGATCTTACAAATAAATATCCTTTGAACAATATTTACAGTTTGCCAATCAAAGACATATTTTGAATATAAATAAAAACATAAATAAAAGTATTGTAAACAGGGGATGGATAGGCTGTGCAGAAGTTAAGAGTATTTGCTGTTCTTGCAGTGGATCCACATTTGATCCCTACTACCCACATGGCTGGTAAGAACTGCCAGTAATTCCAGATCCAGGGGACTAAACACTCTCTCTGGCCTGTACAGTCACTGTACTGACATATATTGACCCACACCCAAATACACACACACACACACACACACACACACACACAAGCACACGTGCGTGTGTGTGTGTGTGTGTGTGTGTGTGTGTGTGTGTGTCTAATTACAAATAAAAATTTAAGGGACTGGAGAGATGGCTCAGAAGAATATTTGCTGTCCACATGGCAGCCCATAACCATTTACTCCATTCCCAAGAATCTGACTTCAGGCTTCTGTCAGCACCAGGCACACATACACACATCCAACCAAAACACAGATACAAATAAAATGAAATAAAACTTTTTCAATTTAAAAATATAAAACAGAATAGTCTGAAGAGAAGAGGTTTGCTTCTCTAGGTAATATCAAAATGTAAGCATTTCAGAGCTGACACTTATGGGCCATCAATTGTTATGGTTCTCTGTTAGTTACTTTACTCCCTCTGGGTCATTGCTTTCAGTATTATTTTCAAATATGAAAGTCGGGAAACCATATCTATGATTCTTAGCCTAGAAAGTGTAGAATAAAGAACATCATCTTTCCTACTTTTCAGAGCAAGTCCCAGAGGTTTTCTTTGTCCTTTTTGCTTCTATCGGCTAAGCTAGAACTTGTTCACACCATCATCACAAGCTGCAGTGCAAACTGAGCAGGTGCATGAAAGACAAAGCTTCAAAGGAAGGAATAAGTCAAAGATGTGTTTTCAAAAGTCTAGCTTTAGGAAACAGAGCATACACTGTGTTTCAGACTTTGTACTGCCCTGAGAAACAGGTGTGGGTTTGGAGTACCCAAGCATTTCTGTTTCAGTGGCTTCTGTCGTGCTAACATTATCCTTTAAAACATGACCTGACAAGTCCATGTCCACAGTAGATGGAAGATGAAAACAGCAATTGTTAAAAAGTTGTGAGTTATAAAAACATCTCCTACACTGTAAATATAAGAAAAGGAGGACTAACATTTAGGAACATTCATACCTATTTTGTGCCAGACAAAATGTATCCCTCCACTCGTATGAAGGTAACTATCATAATCTTTCTTCTTTACAAAATTTTTACAGGATATAAATGTAAATATTATCAGTGCATCATATCTACACCTAGCATTTTCCCCTCAAAAGTCATTCCCAATATTGGTCCATATTACACTTACAGCCAATTAGAAGAACTTTGCTGAATTACCTAGCTTAGGACAGTTTCTATCAATCATGTCTAAGTCTGGCTTTTCTCATCATCTTGGAAGTAAATAGCTTCCTGGGATTCTATGATTAGGACACATACAACCTCATTATTTTCACCTTCTATAAAATCCCAGATGAAGAACCACTATGATTTTTTTCTTATCAGTTTCCTGCGTCCTAGATTTATTGTACATTTACAATGACATTTCTTGCTTTTAGGCAGATCTCCATTTAGTAACTGCTCCATGATACAGAATCTGTGTTTTATAAAATACATATAAATAAATAAATAAATAAAAACCTTAAAGAGGTCACAGAGTAAGAATGTAATTGATTTAATAATCTCTCACAATTATAGATCTGAAAAGATCCATTTGCTCCAAGAAGGTCATAAATGACATTCTCATTTTAGAGTCAGGTTATGAAGTGCATGAGTAATGTTTGAGGCTAGTCTAATGGCTTCAGGAAAATATCATATATTGTTCCAAGCCTCCAAAACATCATTTCAATGCAATATTACATCAAAAAGAATAATAATATTTGAGAATAGTGTCTTAAGCAGGATATTCTACCACCTCCAAGATAGCAACTGTAATATAGGTATCTATGGATTTTCATAATAGCTTCAAGATGTTACATGGGCCAAATTCCAAGGCCATTTTTTTGTATGTGGTTCTATTTCCAAGGACACTCTAGGATCATAGTGATCCTAGAGAGCAGGATTGTTAATGATATTTAACTTAAACATTTTAAGAAAAATATTTCTTTGATTATTTGTTTGTGTGTGCACATGCCTGTGAAAATGTGTGTGTCTGTCTATATGTACATGCATGTGAATACTAGAATAAGACTTTGTGGTCCTTGAAGCTGGAATTATAGGCAGTTGTGAGTTGACCCACATGGGTATTGGGATCTGAACTTTGGTCTTTCCAGACTGTATCAAGGATTCTTAACTTCTGATCTCTCCAGTACCTACAAATTGACCTTATTATTTGGCTTGAAATGGTCATCACATGCTTTATACACCATTCCTATCCATGTGTCAGAACAGAAACTTATCTCAGTTCTTATTTAGCTTAGAATAATATAATGTAGATTAAGAGAAGTCTTTTTATTTCAGTGTAAAAATTGTATCATTTTCCAGCTTAATGTTCACATAGGTGATCCAGAGAAGCTAAACAGAGCACTTCTAAAAGGAGCACATGGAAGTACTTAAAATCAAGCTAGCTTTTTTATTCAGTAATCAAAGCAACCCAACATTATTTTCAAATGTGTTATAATTCATTTTTCTTCCAATAATCAAAGCATATGACCTTCTCTATTTTTCAGTGAATTGAGATTTTCTTTAATCCAAATATTATTTCAGTTTTAATGGCTTTTTAGTAGAAGGATGATTATAATAATATGGCAACAAAATTTTGTTCTATGTATAAATACTAAGGCTTAATTTGTCTCTCTGAGTATTGACTTTAACCCAATCTACTACATGATAGACTTGCAGTTACGTTGTACTGATAATATTAACAGAAAAATACTATATTTTATGTCAGAAGTTTTAGAATTAGTTACTCCCAGATTAATATAATAGACTTACATAGGAATACCTTTTATATTATGTCCATATAATGCATTGGAATTGATTCATAAATATCTCTATACTAGATGCTGGAGTACCTGCTGGGAGCACAGTAGTGAATTCAGCCAAACAGAATAAACATTAATACACAGAAGTCTATTCTCAAAAAGAACGTTTGAACTAGTAATAATTTGTGCCCTTATATTTAGTCAGAAAATGAAGAGGGTGCCTTCAGATGAGTTATCAAGCTAACCCAGTCCACTTAATGTATAATCTTACTCTAAAAGGCTCACTCTTCAGTTGCAATCCAAGTACTTCTGGGGTTTTAGGAAGATTTTCAAGTTTTGTTTTTTGTTTTTTTAACCAGAATAATTTAAAGGAATTTCATCTCTAAAACCTCAACTTCCATTTATACTTCTGTCTAAAATTTCCCAGTGATTCACACTAGCACCTCCTCCACTTCACAAAAGAAAGGTACCCATCTCTTCCTTCCCCAACCATCTTAAGATTTATTGTCCCAGGGTGGAAGAAGGACTTGTGTGATAGACAAATGTATATTATGAAATAGAGTTTCAAACATCAAGGAATTTTAAACAAAGAAATCTTCTTCTTCTGCCTGCTTGTCCTACATGAATTTCAGTTAAACATGAAGCTTATTCTGAGTTAGTATTTTCCTAACTTAGAAAGACAAAATGATAAAGAGTGTGATACTGAACCATTTGAATATAATTGGAATGTATTATAGGACAATCAGTTTTTCAAAATGCATTTGATAAAATTCAGGGATAAATTTTATTTTTTTTGTATATTTGTATTTCATTATCAAAACCCTCCCTTGAAGCTTATTTCATCTAATTTTGGCATGAATTATTTATTTTACTTATTCTATTCTCCTTCTATTTGATTTTGTATAACATACAATGTTTTGTTAGATAATAAAGTTTACTAATTGAGAGAAAACATTATTATGCTCTTAAAATTATGGTCAGGCACAATTTTATTAAAAATTCTACAGGTGCTAATTTATAAACAAACAAAAAGCTCTCTTCATCCTTTCATATACCCGCTAAAAAATTGGAAATTTGGAATTTGATTGTTCAACATACATACATGTAACTCTTATCTACATTAAGTTTAAATTTTTTCATTTATTTAGACTGCATATGTAAAATGTTTTCTGAAGTGACAGTTATTTTTTAATAGTGTTGCATTTCATGCATATCTAAGTACAAGAAGTACTTAAATAATAAGCACTGCAGACAGAGTCTCTTGATGATTAGCATCCAGGACCTACCATAGTGCTTTTCATATTGTACAGGTTTATGAACTGATGCTTGTGATAAAATCTACCTGTAATCCCAGTACCTGGAAAATAGAAGCAGGAGAAATGGGATTTTAAGGACAAACTGAAGTACGTAATGAAATTCTGTCTCAATAACAAAAGCAAATGGGGTTCAACAGTTAAGGGTACTTACTGATCTTCCAGAAGATACAAGTTCAATGCCTAGTATTCACATCAGACAGCTCAAAATTACAGGTAACTCCACCTCCAGGAGATCCAATGTTCTCTTATAGAATCCCCAGGCACTGCACTCATGTGGCATATATTCAATATACACAAGTAAAAATAAAATATTAAAATCAAAGTGATACATGAAAATGTATATAAAGGTGTGTATCATCTCTCCAAATATCAGAATGTTAGATATAAATGAGGCATCTCCCTTCTAAACTTTTATATATGTATTCTCTAGTAAGTGAGTTTTTTGACTTTTTTTTTCCTTTCCAAAATGATGTATATCTTCAGCTAAATTTAATTTAGAGACAGAAATACAGGTAACAAAGATGCAGCAGGGGGTCTTCCAGATTGCACTGCTGTGATCTTCAAATGAATGAGCAGTGAGGGTTAGTCAACCTTCTGAAAACTTCTTAATTAAAAAAGCCAGTTGTGTGCAATATAATAGCCTGTATGTTAGTCTTATTGACATAGTACAAAAAGCGCATGTAGATAGCTTTCACAAAAGAATAAAAATGCTCTTCTAGTCTCTCAATTGGAATTTTCACTAATTGTATTTCTAAAGAAAATTGTTGCTGTGAATGTCTGTACAAATGCATTAACTTATAATGGTTTGAAAATATCAAACTTCTTGATCTCTGAATGTTGTTTTCATTAATTAGATGAATATGACAGCTCTCTCTTTACATTAATAGCCCCCTGGAGGAAATAACATTTTTTGTTTGTCTAAACAGTACTTAATGACTACTCTAAAATTAACACTGGAGACCTTTAACTCTAGAATGTAACACAGTATGTCCTTGACTCTGATATTTACCATGAATATTAAATCCTGATCTTAAAGTGAAGCCATGGAATTTTTATTTATTGTCATGTGTTTCTCTTGGTAATTTTTGTAATTGGCATAATTTCTTCATCAACAAGAGTTGGTTGTGTTTTCTATGGCAAAAGAAATATATAACAATTTACAACTCTGAATGCTGTCTTTATTTCAAAGTGAAGATACAGACTTGTTTACTCTGAGCAGTAACTAGACCTCTGATTTTAAAGGAATTATAGTTTTTATTGCTGCCCTAACATGATAAAGGACTCAATATGTTTTTGTCATTGCAGGCTTTCACTGTCACCTTTGGGATTACTTTCCTATTAAGGGAGATTTATGTCTTCTGCTTTGGACACTTTCTTTGTTGCTCACATAAAAATGTTATCTGGAGATATGATATTCTATCATTTTCTTCAAAATTTACTAATTGCTATTGTCTTATCAAATATCAATATATAAACATATATATTTAAATAGATGATAGACTTTTCATGACAGCTGGCATTAAAATAATTTAGATCATTTATATGTGGATTTAAATATTATAAACACATACACACACACACATATATAATTCAGATGAAACAGTTTTCTATTAGTAATTTTGATACACATTTATCAAATACCTTCTAAATGTGGGGCTTGAATTTTGTTCTGATAAGGAAAGAAAACTGATCTAGACACAAAATGGCTCTAAGATGCTGAAGATGACAGACAGACTCAAAACATAAAAAACATTTCTGCGTCATGTTATGGAAAATGGTTTTGGATATATGGTAACAAGGCCCTATTGCAAGCATGGGTGTTCATGATAGATACACAGAGTAGGAGGAACTGTGGCTGAATAAAATTGATTGACATTGATAAAGAACTAGAATGATATTTAGTTTTACATAATGGAAATGAATCATTGTCAGACATGGTGATTTGAGAAAAGGGCTTTGTGAATGTAGGAACATCAGATATATGTAACTGAAGAGTGCAAGGAAGTATCCTAAACAAACTAAAAAAATAAACTGTAATTAGATTTGTAAACTATCCGAGCATATAATATGAGATTCAAAAGTTTGTAATGTTTACAGATTGAAATTTTAATAGAACATATTATTTTTATAAAGAAATATGTTATAAATATTCATATATTCATTCAAATAATTACTTAAATTATTCAGCAGAATTATTATTGAGCAATGGTAGCAAATAATTAAAGCTCTGTTCTCTATAACTCGATCCTGTTCTGAAGAAAAAAAATTGTCATTTCAAAATTAATATCTAATAAGAGAGATTATACCATGTAAAGTGCAGTAAAATGGGTCTAGAGATAAAATTAATTTAAAAATATGAAATCGTGAAAAGTTTACTATAGCTATATGCTGAGTTTCAGCCCAAACTCTTGTCTGAGAAAACCAAGGGATATTGTTCATTCAAAATATGCACAAAGTCAGCATTTGAACCCCAGTACAACCGCATCAGACTGAGGATGTCAGATGTTTGAAGACTGGTAACTTAAAAGAGAAATGAACCTTTGTTCTAAAATATAGTCACTAATATTTGTGAGTTTCTTATAATCTAGACTACTCTGATGCTAGTCATTGACAGTATAGAGAATCATTCCTATATCTGTGGAAGACAGTAAAGATGATGATGAAGCTTTGTGAGAAGAGGTGATTCATAAACCCAAATCCAAAGCTCTCTTTTAATGAAGTACAATGAAAGCCTTGAGATATGTTTCTAAATAGCAAGGTTTCCAAGAAGCATGGATAGCTTATAACTAGGATCCACAACAAAGGAAAGTACCTCAGTGCCTACCTCTTAAATACAGAAAATATGAGCAAGAAGCAATAAACACTAAGGACAGCCAGGACTTATCAAGACAATACCTAGAAGAGACAGGGATGCCGAGAATTTGGAGTAGACACATGGTTACAGAAACAGAGTATTAAACTGCTCAGTGAATAAGGTAGAGATGAAGGGTCTATGTGGACATGGAATTCTAATTAATAATTGAATGGAGATATCAGATCAACTGGAGGTACAAATGCAGTAAAATGTGTTCTGAAGCAATGAATCCTAGCAATTTTGGCATTGTTATGTAAAACTAGGAAAGCCATGTTTCATGAACTTACTATCACACTCTCTTTAAGAAGATGCTGTGTTGCCAGGCAGTGGTGACGCACACCTTTAATCCCAGCACTTGGGAGGCAGAGGCAAGTGGATTTCTGAGTTCAAGGCCAGCCTGGTTTACAGAGTGAGTTCCAGGACAGCCAGGGCTACACAAAGAAACCCTGTCTCGAAAAACAAACAAACAACAACAACAACAAAAAAACAACAAAAAAAAAAAAATAGAAAGAAAGAAGAAGATGCTGTGATTATTTGTAGTGATACTTGAATGACTATATGAAAAAGCAAAAACTTTTTCTGTTAGGTGGATGGTGACCAGATCTTTAGAGGTCCAATTTCCATTTTTATTCTTTAGTGCAATCTCATTAATTCTCACCTGTTTAACGCTTCTAATTCAACTGTCAGACATTTTATTTTATTTCATACTGCTTATAAAGTAATACTTATAAAATATATATCTGAACATGTTATTCCCTACTTAAAAATCCTTCAGTGATCCCTCAAGCTTTCAGTGGAATATCTCAAATTTGCTAATGTATAAAAGCCATTTTTGTCAGTAATCTTTGTGTTTATACAATAAAATACTTGAGGAAATCAAATTATAAAGATAAAGCATTACTTGGCTTACCTCATTTGCAGTAAACCATAACTTATCCTCATTACTTTGGTCCTTAATTGACAGGACCTGAGCACAATGATGGGAAGTGCATGTTGAAGCAAATCACTAATAGTAAGGAGATGAATGAAGAGAATGTTTCAGAGTTCCTTGTTTTTAGTTAGTATACCGCCCAATGACCTAAGGACTGTCTGGGACTTTGAGGATCAAACTGTTTGAGCCTTTGAGGATCATTACATAATACATGAAAATCATTGTCATCATTTATCCATGTTTTCTTTTTATCTCATAATATTTTTATTGATTATTATACAGAAAACTATCTGAGAGAACTTTTATCTAAATTTTCTATTGGTAGTAATATTTCTAAGTTCTCTCAAGGTATTTAGTATGATTTACTCAGTAGAAGATGCCGAAATAATAGGAAACAATCAATACATACCAATAAATTATGAAACAATAATTCTTACCATAATAATTTTAAATGACATTCCTAATTACATAAATAGTAAACATGAAAAATTACATACCTTAGCATTAATAGAATATGGAGTTGCAAAGATGGTTCAACAGTTATGAGTGTTTGCTCCTCTTTCAGAGGCTCCAAGTTCAGCTTCCAGCATCCAGCTTAGGTACCTCACATGAGCTGTGCAACTTCAGCTCCAGAGAAGTTGATACCTCTCTCTTGACTCTGCAGATAAATGCAGAGGCACACATGTATATACATGAATACAAATGAAACAAATGTTTTTGAAATCAATTGACATATTGAAAAATTCATAGAAAAGACAAATAACCACACAATTAACTACATCCTATTAGAACTTTTTCCAGAACAAATTTATCTTACAAACTTTTGGGGAAAAATAAAATTCAATGAAACTTCTTGTCCAGTATTTGACAATGTGTTTCTGAAATCTTAAGGGTGTTAATTGAGTTAATTCAAAACAACATTAAAAATAC
The DNA here is from genome assembly GCA_019843965.1 of Rhynchomys soricoides. Classification (NCBI taxonomy): domain Eukaryota; kingdom Metazoa; phylum Chordata; class Mammalia; order Rodentia; family Muridae; genus Rhynchomys; species Rhynchomys soricoides. The sequence continues at coordinate 945,558 of JADRCH010007386.1, read as the reverse complement.
ATGATGAGAATTATTAACTTGGAGTGTATAAAATGATATATTAACTTCTAAAACATTGTTAAATTCCAAGTTATCTGTAGGAAAGAATGAAAATTAATTATATTTGGAGAAAAGGAGAACACAAAAGTTTACTCTTACAAATTCCTTATAGAACATCAATTAATTTTTACCTAACGTTAAAGATCTGTTACAGCTCACTCTTGGTTAAAATGATGTCTCAGCAGACTCCTTTAAGACAGTATGGAAGACCTCTGCAGTAAGGAACAATAGTCCTGCAGTAAAGGTTCAAGAGTAAACTCATTCGTTGAAATATAAACATAAGAAATTTCAAGCATTTGAATGAGCTACTAGGAAAGTACTGGAAAAAATTAGGGTGAAATCAAGGTGACTGGGCCATTCGTAATGCTAATTGGTCTTTATAGAAGTTAATCTGTTACTCCCTAATGGATTTGGGCACAGAGACATTATCTTTCTCAATCATTGAATTTTAAAGAGACCATTCAAGTGCTTTAGAAAGTTATTCCTGGTTTTAAAAGATTAATAATACCAAAAGTTAGAGAACAAATTTATAATTTATTCTAAAATGAGTGTTTTAAAAAAGGAAGTTTGGCGACTATCATCAGAGAGAAAACCATGCAAGTTTAATCCAACTAAGAAATTATGAAGGCCAATTGGAATCACACAAATCATTCTCGTTCTTTGGGGGCTAACATTAATTTTGGATGCTCTCTAATTATTTCACTTGTCTGTTCATACTATATTTATACAAAATTCATGGTTTTGTGGTTATGAAAATTGTGTCCTGACAGCTTTCCTTTAATAATAGAACAATCAAATCTTAAAAGCTGAAACTAGGAAACAAAATAAAGTAACTGAAGAGATATTAAAATGCAAATTTGAAAATTCCAAAATAATCATTTCTGAAATCTGACTAATGACATAATAGATAGAAGGCTAATGGGGTAAGAAGATGGATTAACGGAAATAACTGTTTTGGGAATATGAACATTAACATAATGAAAAGCAATAAATAAAAGGCCTATAGCAATATTAACTGTTTTTGTGTCATTTTTAAAGAGGCCTTCAGTTAAAAAAATGTACCAAAATGAAAAAGGAAACCATTTAAATCGGAAGAAAACAATGTTAACATTATAATCAAGTCCAGAAGAGTCAGAAAATAAACAATTCAGTAGGAGCTCTTAAGAAACTCCTGATCCTCACTCAAATTACATGTTCGATCATTATTTTTTGGTTTTGTTTGTTTTAACAACTCTAAATTAGGTAGTTTATATTCTATGATTTGTGAAATAGGAGTAAATTTGTGTTCTTGTACATTTCAAATAACTTTTTTAACCTCTGAAATTGATTTTATTATTTGAAGCAGGATCTCATTTTATAGTCCTAGATGGTCTGAAATAATGTAGACATTGCTAGCCTTGAATGCACAAAAATTTACATGTCTCTGACTTTGGAATGCTGGGATTAAAGAAAATGCTATTAATATTTTTTTTTAATTTTAACTTGAATCTAGATTCAAATTGCTAGTGATTTGGAGGACAAAAGCAGGAGACCCAGATTCCAGCTGTTAATCTTAGTAGACTGAAACTTTTAGATTCTTTGATTTAAGCAAAGCCTGAATTTATGGCTTTTTCACTAAAACAATTGCCAGGAATATCTGGTAACAAAGTTGAGATTAAAAATATGTTAATATAAGTTGAAGCATAAAGATTAAAAGTTAGAAAGACATTAAAGAAGACACACGCATGGGCTTGTCTAAAACAGACTAAAGCATCTCATTGTCTTTATAACTGCCTTATAAACAATTTTAGTGGGTTTGACATAGCTATCTTCAAAGGGTTGTTAATGAATCGAAATGAGATCACTGCTTGGTTCCTGAGGGAGCACCTAACTAGATTACAATTAATTCGGTAAAAGTTTAGCTCACAGTGATACAGAAATTGTAGATATCTGTACTGTAAACAAGTTTGAGATTTTCAAGCAATGTGAAGGTAAATGAAGGAGGCAATACTCAATGCCGTATACATTAAGAGTGTAAGCTTGCTTCATTATTACTTTAACTTGAAATATTGATGTATGAAAGGACTTTCAGCTCTATGCCAGCAGCCTGTATAGAAAATGCTTTTAATCGATACTGGAATTCTTGTGTCTTAGATAGTGAGAGCTTTCAGGCTTCTCTCTCTTCTCATGTCTCCCACATTTTCCCTGTCTTTCTACCCTGCCTCAAGACTTAAGTGAAATTTCTAAAAGAACAACAGAAATATTTATCTTGAGCTATTCAAATCCTTCCAGGCATATCCATTTACTGAAGTTTATAACAATCATTTTCTTTGATATTACTTTACTTTTTCATTGTCCAAGAAACTGAACTGAAAAATCTAATCTCCATTTCCTAAATTACTACTTTTCCCCAATGAAAATTTTAAGACTACCTAAATGATTGGAGTATAATATAATATGGCAAATTGCCTTCTACAGGAATGCTTCACAATTAAATATTTCCAAACGTGGAGATAAATGTAGCATACCATATTTTCTTTTAAGCTAACACATGGAAGACATTGTATAAATATTTTTGCTTTGATTATTTGATCTCATAACTATTCTTACCAAATGTCAAATAGACAAGATTTTTGTACAAAATGGGTATGCAATAAATGAACATTAAATCTGTGGAGCAACCAACTGCTTCATTGGCACTCTAAGGATAATCAACATTATCCAAGCAATAAAGGATGAGGTAGAGTTGCATTATAATGCATAGTATACAAATTCACATATAGAAAACACTAACTCTATGAGGGGCTTCCCAAAGACTATGTTCTCACAATTACTCTCTTTAGAATAATGCTATCCAAAGGAAATCTGTGCATGATTTGATAACGATTCTATATGTCCCATAAACTCCCTTAAACAATTAAGATGTGCCTAGAATAACAATGACTGAAAACTTTTAGTTTTCATATAAACTGACATGGTCCATGTAGCTACAATCTACTAGACAAACATCTCTAGATTCTCTAGATTCTTTTAACATAAAGCAATTGTATCTGAAAATATGTTAGTAAAAAAAATCTATATGGTTTAAATAAGCATTTTCCAAATTAATTGATCATGAAATTCCTTTTTAAGGGGTCAATAAAGATAGCTCAATGATAAAAAGCACTTGATGCTCTTGCAAAGGACACAGGCTCAATTCCCACTAACTACATGGCAGCTCACAATCATCTATATCTTTAGTTCCAAGGAATCTGACTCCTTTTGGACTCTTAGAGCACTGTGCACATGTTGTACACACATGCATACCTACAAAGAAATTCCTTTTTACATAGTAATAAAAGAGTACTGCATCCTTTTAAAGTTTTGTAAAAATAATGAAAGTTTAATATGTTAAGCTTCCTTTTCCACATTATACCTATTTGTTGATTTACTCATTATTCACTCAATTGGCTAATATTGAATTGTATATTTAGCATCCTTTGTTAAAATTTATTTGGTATGTACAGGGAGATTAATAAAGAGAATGCTCCTGAAGTCTACTAAACTACAAGAACCATTAGAGTACTGTGGGAATACAGAAGAAGCAACATAATCAATATTTGTCATAGGGAATCTGCCTAGAGAGAAACATAAAGAAAGTAAATGACTGTCTAGATAGACTCCCTTTTCATTTAAAGTGAGTCAACGTTTCTCACTTTCTCATGGGTTGCTCCCTTATAATCTGTACTCAAATGGATTATCTGGGTTTTGCATGTTTGTTTGAGAATACAGTGTTGTGTCTTTAACATTGTCTATGTTCTAGTCCACTGTCTTTTCAAGCCCATTCATACTGCAAAATACATCATGAAAGAGGTCATTCTTACACAAAAGTCTTATTGCTCTTCATAGTCAAGTAATTAAAATGCAATGTGTAAGCATTTAATACCCAGGTGCTTGGGTATTTTTTTGGTATAAAATATAGTACTCTAAAATGAAACAAATAATCCATTATATATATGAAGGCACATATACATATACACATCTATGCTCATGTATTCTGTTTTAACCTAACATTAGAAACTGTCCAAATGATTTTACTATTCTCTCTCTCTTTCTCTCTCTCTCTCTGTATGTGTGTGTGTGTGTGTGTGCATGCATGCTGTAATTCACTCTTAACAAAATAAGGAGAGGTTATATATAATAAAATATAAATCTTCTTAGACCCTTTCTCAGATAAAACTAAAGTTTCTTTCAATCCTTTAAGAAAAAATTATCATTTTATGAATAGTTTAAATTCTCCTATAGGATCTACTCCAACTGTGTTCTTCTTACCTTAGATTTAAGATTCTATAATGATTTTGCACATAATAAAAGTCCAAAGTTTTTAGCATTAATTTAGAAGATGTTTCTTCTCCAGCTATAAAACTTTTTTGAAAATGACAAAGTATAAAATTATTGAAGTGGTGACATGTATGGTAATCTTAGAAAAGAAAAACAAATATTAAAACTATTCCTAAAACCTGCCTGATGACCATAAACTCCTCTCTAATCCTGCCCTTGACCTTCATTTCTTTCAAGCTTCAAAAGAGACAGAAGTCTCTTCATCAAAATATCCCTTTTGCATGATTAAATGAAAATGTAAAGCAATACTGCAGAATTACTTTTCTCAAAAAAAAAAAAGTGTTACCAAACAATTCTATAAAATTAAAGACTCAAATAGTAAAACTAATTGGAATTTTATTAAATTTGTTTTCTTGACTCAATGTAGGATAATTATCACAAATCCAGATGTTGCTCTACATTTCTGAATGAAATAGAATGACATCAATGTCAAATGTTATCTTCTTTAAATAGACTTCCATGTAGAGTGCTGACCAAGCACAGCTGAATTTCTGAAATAGTATAATATAGACACAAACCTTTAACAGAATCTTGGCCATCTCTCAGAAAACACAGTCTGAAAGCAGATATTTATGTAGTCATGGATTTGTGTTCAAATGATTAAAAGCAGGTCTTCAAGCACAGATATCCAATTAGAATCAGTCAATATCCAAGATAGCCACACACCAGAATTAGTGGAGTCAGTGTGTCCTGGATTAGTAGTTGTATAACTGAACAGGTTTATCAATTTGTTTAATCTGCTGACCAGAAAAGGGGGTGTTTATTTCAGAAAAACACATTATCATTTTAAGTTATATGACTCTTAATCAAGTTGATTAGTGAATCCTTTATACCATCCATTCTTCTACTTCAGATTCTTCATCATCACAGTGGCCCCCAAAGCCTGATTTTTTTTTTTAAAAAACTATTGTTTTAAGTCAGAGCTGTTTTATGTTTTTTTTATGTTTTATGTTTTTTATGTTTTTGTTTTATGTTTTTATGTTGCAGCCAATGTTGTCTTAATTTATTTTTTATTTCTCAAAAGAGACATTATGACCAAGACAATTTATAGAAGAGTTTATTGAGGACTTGCTTACAGTTTCTGAGGGCTAGGCTATAATCATCATGGCAGGAAGTCTGTCAACATGCAAGCAATAACTGATAGATTATATCTAATTTTCAACCATGAGATAGAGGGAGGGAAAGATTGGGAATGGCTTAGGCTTTTTGAAACTTCAAAGCTCACCTCCAGTGACATATTTTCTCATACAAAGCCACACCTAATAACCCTTCCCAGAACATTTCTGTCAGTTGGGGACCAAGCATTCAAATATATGAGCATATGAGAGGGGATTCTTCTCATTCAAACCGTCACAAAATTATTTTCAGAAATTCCTCAAAATCCCCAAAAAAGCCATGTACATCATTTCATGGAGAATGGTTTTCCTAAACCAAAGAGTGGAATCTTATTAATATAAGAACATTGAAAATTAAGCAGTTTTGGTGACATGAGTTAACTCAGTTGTAGCACACCAGTACCTGTAACATTGTCTTTTTGGGGGTGATTCGAAGATACAATAAATTAATGCATCCTTTACAGTATATCTGTCATTTAGTTCTTAAAATTGTTATATTTTTAAATCAACTATTACTAATGTACTAACTTACTAATGACATTACTATTATTGTTATTCATTTACTTATTGAAAAATTTCCACCCAAATACATATTGTGAAGTAGGAGCACAGAAATAAGAGAACTAGGCACTGAATAAGTAAGTAGATTAAAAGGTTCATTACTCTGGAACACACTCAGTGCTCCGGAGAAATAGAATTGATATACTTAGGCAGCAGCAGATATAAAATTATCTGGATACTTGTCTTTGTGAATCTGATGGTGACCCAATCCCTTAATGGATAAGCTGTGGTCCATGAGCCTGCCAAGGATCAGAACACTGTAGGCTAGGGTGAAAAGTATGTAAAGAAGCTTTGAATTATTCATTCCAACCTGTACTGGCTGTTTTTTTGTGTCAACTTAACACAAGCTAAAGTTATCACAGAGAAAGGAGCCTCACTTGAGGAAATACCTGCATGAGATTCAGCTGTAAGGCATTTTCTCCATTAGTGATCAAGGGGGAGGGCCCCTTGTGAGTGGTGCCATTCCTGGGCTGACAGTCTTGGATTCTATAAGAAAGCAAGCCAAGCAAGCCAGGGGAAGCAAGGCAGTAAGTAACATCTCTCCATGGCCTCTGCATCATCTCCTGCTTCCTGACCTGCTTGAGTTCCAGTCTTGACTTCCTTTGGTGATGAACAGCAATGTGCAATTGTAAGCTGAATAAACTCCTTCCTACTCAACTTGCTTCTTGGTCATGATGTTTTCTCCAGGAATAGAAACCTGACTAAGACAAATTGGTACCAGTGTAGTGGGATGTTCCTCTGACAACCTGACCATGTTTCGGGGAGGACTTTAGAAAGACTTTGGAACTTTGGGCAAGAAGAGCCATTGGGTGCTAAGAGCTCTGTGGGATGTTCTGTAGAAGCTTGGAAGATAAAGTTGAGAACAGTGTAAACATTTGGAGGCCTGGCTTGTGAAACTTCAGAGAGAAGATTAAAGATTCTTATCAAGGCTGTTGATGTTTTGATTGTAACAATTCTATTATTTTGGTTAGCTGGGGCTGAAGAATCAGCTGTGATTAACAAGATACCAGAATTACTAAAGTGAAACCTTTGCATTGCTGTAACTATTGATGCTTGTCAGCTAAAACTAAGAAATTAGTGGTGATTAAGGGACCAGCATCATTGAGGTGAAATCTTTTGGGAAGTGTTTTCTGGAGCACAAAGAGACTGTGTTCCAGAGATAGCCAGGGTTGTACCTTGTGCTGCAGCTAGACTTGGTAATGTGTAAGAGTCACCCAAATACAGGTTTTGAAGACTTGAAGGGTCATGAAGAGCAGCTAAGGCTTGGCACTATAATGCCATGGAAGGCCATTGGTGAAGGTGCAGCTTCAGTTGCAATTGATGGCCCTGGACTGAAGGGTTCATGTAAAGGAGTTGAGGCATGGTGCCATGAAGAGAGCCTATGAGAAGCTTTTGGTGAAGCCTGGCTGCAGCAGAAGACAACAGTGTTTTGGAGATCCCAGTACCATAAAATGACCACCAGGAACAGCAGCAGCAGTAGAATACAAGCAGCTGGAGCATAGAAGACAAGGTGTGTCCTACAAATGGCACAGCTGGAAAATTGACCCAAACCAATGGAGGAGCCCAGAAGGTCTTGAGTGGATCCCAGATATTGGACGGTTAGTTTGATTTTGATTGTGCCCTGATATTTTTCCCTCTTGAAGTAAGAATGTATTATAGTGGAGCCCACAGTTAAGAGACTTTGTATTGTAAAAAGATTTTGAATTTTAAAAGATATTGGATATTTTAAAGGGCTTATATATATATATATATATATATATATATATATATATATAGCATTTTTTTTTATTCTTTAATCTTTTTTTTTTTTTTTTACAGTCTATATTTTATTCCCCTTCTGGTCTGCCCTCTGACTGTTCCACATCCCATACCTCCTCTCCTTATCTCCAATAGGATGTCCCCACCCCCCACTCCCACCCCACAAGACCTCCCCACTCCCTGGGGCCTCCAGTCTCTTAAGGGTTAGGTGCATCTTCTCTTACTGAATACAGACCCAGCAGTACCCTGCTGTGTATGTGTTAGGGGCCTCATATCAGCTGGTGTATACTCCCTCGTTGGTGGCTCAGTGTCAGAGCAATCTCAGGGGTCCAGGTTAGTTGAGACTACTGGTCACTCTCCTCCTCAGCTTCTTCCAGCCTTTCCCCCGAATTCAACCACAGGTGCCACCAGCTTCTGTCCAATGGTTGGATGTAAATACCTGCATTTGACTCTTTTAGCTGCTTGTTGGGCCTTTCAGAGGGCAGTCTGGCTAGGCTCCTGTTTGTAAGCACACCGTAGTATCAGTAATAGTGTCAGGCTTTGGGGCCTCCCCTTGAGCTGCATCCTGTATGAGAGACCTGGGAGCTGAGATACTCTCAGGACTCAAGGGTAGGGACCTTAGATGAAATTTCCTACAGTGGGGAGAAGGAACTTGTAGAATCCATCTCCAGTAGAAAGACAGGGCATTAAGTGGAGGGATAGGGTTGCTATCCCACAGTCAAAATCTCTGACTCAGAATTATTCCTGTTTTGAAAGAACTGCAGGGTCAAAAATGGAGAAGAGCTTGAGGGAAAGGAGATCCAGTGACAGGCCCAAATTGGGATACAGCTCATGGATTGAAATTTTAATATGTAAGAATTTGTAAACATTGTGGGTCTTTTAAAGTTATTTAGAACTTAGGGATGAATAAGAAAGTAAGCGTTGAGGCTTTACAGTGATGTGTTTGTGTGTCAAGTTGACAAGGGGTCAAATGTACTGTCTGGTTTTGTGTGTCAACTTAACACAAGCAAGAGTTATCAAGAGAAAGGAGCCTCACTTGAGGAAATCCCTCTATGAGATCGAGCTGTAAGGCATTTTCTCAATTAGTAATCAAGGGGGGAGGGCCCCTTGTGGGTGGTGCCATTGCTGGGCTGGTAGTCTTGGTTTCTATAAGAAAGCAAGCCAAGCAAGCCAGGGGAAGCAAGAGAGTAACATCCTTCCATGGCCGCTGCATCATCTCCTGCTTCCTGACCTTGTTTGAGTTCTAGTCTTGACTTCCTTTGGTGATGAACAGCAATGTGCAAGTATAAGCTGAATAAACTTCTTCCTACTCAATTTGCTTTTTGGTCATGTTTTGTGCAGGAATAGAAACTAAGACACCACCCAAGTAACAGATAATGATCAATTAGTGTAATTCCATATCAAGATTTGATGGATATGTAGTAGATGAATTAAGACATGAAAATTATAATTAAAAGTTAGAATTCATATAAAGTAAGCAAAAATTTTTTCCAGTATATGTAAATTGAAGGATAAAAGTGTTTGCTTCCAGATAAGGAGCTTTAGTATCTGTCTTATAAAGTATAATTGCTATCTTCATTACTAAATTCAAAGGAAGATACAATTATCCACATCCTACCCAAATTTCTCAGAGAACTTATTTGATTCATCTGACACAGAAGAATCTATAATTATAAATATTGTATTGGTTTTTATGTTAAATCCTAATAATATCAATGCATACATATGATGCAAAGCTTCTTGCAATAAGTAATCACTACACAAGACCAGGGCTCAATACAAGACATTTATTGATATTTTTAAGGATGTAATGCATGATTCTGAGAACAAGGAGTTTAAAATGCCTGTAGTATTATTGAGAATGAGGCTAACCTGTGTCCTCAGTCATTCATGTTTATCTGAGACTTTGTTTCTATTGAGAAATGAAACTCCACACAGTTACTGTGAGATTAGAGTGACAGGCAAAATTCAATGCAATGTGTGTGAGAAAAGATAAACCCAAAAGATAGAAGTAGATGGTAAGATGAGCTAAAACTAAAATATCACGATAAAGATGAAAGAGAGAACTCAAAAGAACAGAGGCAAGGGCAGACATTGTAGATATAGAAGAGATTAAGGTAACAAATTTGAAAACCTAGAGCGTAAGTATTCAAATAAATCATGACTGTGACCTGAGCCATTATTTATCTTCTTTCCCCCAGGCAGAACTATGTGGTCTCTGAAGACCCCACCTCTGAAAATCATTGATGGTTTGTTCTCTCTCCCCTTTGAATGTAAAGCCAATACCCTTAAGCTATTCCCTGACCTCTTTCTCAGTTCCAAAATAGTATCTCTTCTCTTCAGAGTAGTTTCTTTTTCAGTGTAGACAGGGTGTCTCAAAAGAACACATAATACCAATATTTCTGAACAAACTGTTTTGAACAAACATTTTGGAATTTCCCTGCCATATTCTTGCCCAGGGTCATGGGTCACATTATGAAAAGTGAAAATTAAAGTCTGGAAAAGACTCTAAAAATATACACTTTAATTTGTGATGTTGAATTATAAATGACAAAACATAACCAGACAGTTTGGGCTGAAAATTGACTCCTATAGAATCAAATAATTCCATAAGTCGTCTAAATGTCCTTAAACCTTGAGTATCATATGTCATGGATGACAGCGTTTCACAGGTTAGAAGAAAATTTCAAGGAAATACACAAGATGGCTATCAGAGCCATTAGTGGTGAAAATGAATCAAAGCTGATTTTTTATTTTTATTCATCAAATTGCTTTCCTATATTTTACCTAGGAAATTGACCACTGATAGTGCTTCTTGTGATTTCAAGTAATAAAGATTTCCAAATAGGTTTTCCTTTGAAAATATTTTTAGATATGCTGGCTTGTTTAGGATAGCATATAATTGTGCATGGTAGACGAGGAATATTTGATATAGTTGTAACATCAATTCATTCTGAAATAGATAATTTAAGAATCTTCATAAGTTGCACAAAAATTATACTTCTGGTTTCATATTCAATATTTCCAAGGAAAAGGTAGTAAATATGTAAGTAGAAAAGCATGTGCTGGAACATTCAATAAAATGGTTTCTGGGAAGATAGAACAGTTGTACATTCTTAGCAACATTCATGTTTATTGACTTCCCCATGTGGTCATTCTGAATTCTTTCAGGAATAATGATGTCACTTTCTTTTGCATAGACTGTAATTCTTTCCTTTTCATTATTTCTAACATTTTCTTGATTTTGTTTTCTCATTAATCCTGCAAGTAAACAATAATATATGTGATATTTTATTTTATATTAAATGTATTTATTCACATTACAACCCAATATCAGACCTTCCTCTCCTCCCAATATCCCATCATGCAAGTCCTTACCCCATTCCACCTTCCTCTTCTCTTTTGAGAAGGGCAGACCCCTCTGGGTGTTAAACACCCCCCTCAACACACACACACACACACACACACACACACACACACACACCTCACATCAAGTCTCTGCAAGACTAGGCATATCCTCTCTTCCACTGAGACCAGAGAAGGCAGTCCATTCAGGGGCACAGGATCCATAGACAGGCAATCAACAGACTCAGGGACAGCCCATTCTCCAGTTGTTGGAGAACATGCATGAAGACAAAGCTGCTCATTTGTTACATATGTAAAGGGGGCCTAGGTCAAGCCCATGCTTGCTCTTTAGTTAGTGATTCAGTCTCTGGGAGACCCAAAGGGTCCACTTTAATTAACTCTGTTGGTCTTCCTGTGGAGTCCCTGTCCTCCTTGGGTTCCTCAATCTTTCTCCCAATACCTCCTTAAGACTTCCAAGACTGCACCACCTGGGGATACATCCCATATGCAGCCACCAAACCCAGACACTATTACTGATGCCAAGTAGTGCTTGCTGACAGGAGCCTGATATGGATGTCTCCTGAGAGGCTCAGCCAGGGCCTTACTGACACAGGTGGATGCTTGCAGCCAAACATCAGACTGAGCAGGTGGACCCCAATGGAGGAGATAAGGAAAGAACTTAAAGAACTGCAGAAGTTTGAAACCCTATAGGAAAAACAACAATATCAACCAACCAGACCCCTTAGAGCTCCCAGGGACTAAACTACCAACCAAAGAATATACATGGAGGGACCCATTACTCCAGATGCATAGGAAGCAGAGGATGGCCTTGTCTAGCATCAAAGGGAGGGGAGGCCCTTGGTCCTGTGAAGGCTTGATGCCCCAGTATACTGAGATGATAGGGCCAAGGGGAAAGGCATGGGTGTGTGGGTGGGGGAGCACCCTAGTGGAGGCAGGGGTGAGGGGGATGTGATGGGGGTTCTGGGAGAGAAAACCAGGAAGGGAGATAACATTTAAAATGTAAATAACCAATAATTAAAAAAATAAAATTAAAAAGACTCCTCAAGCTCCATCTAATGTTTGGGTGTGAGTCTCTGAATGTCTTTCCATTGACTGCAGGTTAAAGCCTCTCAGAGGATAGTTATGCTAGGTTTCTGTCTGAAAGTATAACAGAGTATCAGTGATAGTGTCAGGGTTTGTTTCTTGCCTGTGGAATGGGTCTTAATATGGGGCAGTCACTGGTTGGCCATTCCCTCAGTGTCTGCTTTATCTTTGCCCCTGCCCTTCTTTTAGACTTGACACAGTTTGGGTCCAGGGCTTTTTAAGTAAGATACTGTCTTTATCCTTCTACTTGGAGTACTGCCTGGCTATAGGAAGTGGCTATTCAAGGATCCATAAACTCCACTTCTAGGAATCTCAGCTTAAGTCACCCCCATAGACACTCTGGGGCCTCTCCCCATACCAGGTCTTTGGCATGTCCTAGAGATTGCAGCTAGCCAATCTCCCTTCTCTCTATCCTGCTCTCCTTAACATATGATCTCACCCATCCCACTGCCATTCTAGTCCTCTCTTCCACTCAGTTTCTTCCTTCTATAGACCCTCAATATCTATTGTGTTTACACTACTGAGAAAGCTTCGACCATCCTCCATTTTGCCTTTCTTGTTACTTGGCTTTTTTGGATCTCTTGACTATAGCATGAGTATCTACTTTTCAGTGAGTACATACCATGCCTGTCCTTTTGGGTGTGGGTTACCTCACTCAGGATGATATTGTCTAATTCCATCCACTTGCCTATGAAGTTCATGTTCTGTTTTTAATGGCTGTATTGTATAAATGAACATTTTCTGTATCCATTCTTCAGTTGAGAGATATCTATGTTGATTCCAGTTGCTATTACAGTAAAGCTTCTTTGAAAATAGTTAAGAAAGTTTCATTGTAAGATGGTGGATCATCACTTGGGTGTATGCCCAGGAGTGGTATAGCTGAGTCTTGATGTAGACCTATTCCTAATGTTCTAAGAAACTGCCAAATTGATTTCCAGAGTGGTTGTACAAGTTTGCACTCCCACCAGCAGTGGAGGAGTGTTCTTGCTCCACATCCTCACCAGCATGTGCTGTCCTTTGAGTTTTTAATCTTAGCCATTCTGATGGGTGTAAGGTAGAACCTCAGAGTTGTTTTGATTTGCATTTCCCTGATGACTAAAGAGGTTGAAACACTTTATTTCTGTTCAGCTCTCTAGCCCATATTTTAATTGAGTTATTTGGATTGTTGCTGTCTAACTTCCTGAGTTGTTTTAATATTTTGCATATTAGCCCTCTGTCAGATGTGGGGTTAGTGAAGATCTTTCCCCAATTCATAGGTTATTATTTTAACCTGATGACAGTGTCCTTTGACTGCAGAAGCTTTTCAGTTTCATGGGGTCCCATTTATTAATTGTTGACCTTAGCGCCTGAGCCTTTCATGTTCTGTTCAGGAAGTTGTCTCTTGTAACAATGAGTTCAACGCTATTCCCCACTTTCTGTTCTAATAGATTAAGGGTGACTTGTTTTATGTTGAAATCTTTGATCCATTTGGGCATGAGTTTTGTGCAGAGTGATAAATGTGGATCTATTTGCATTCTTCTACATGCAGAAATCCAGTTAGATCAGTACCATTTGTTGAAGATGCTTTCTCCCTTTTCCATTTTATGATTTTGGCTTCTTTGTGAATGATCAAGTGTCCATAGGTGTGTGGGTTTATTTCTGAGTCTTTGATTTAATTCCAATGATCCACCTGTATGTTTCTATACCAATACCATTCAGATTTTATTAATATTGCTCTGTAATACAACTTAAAATCAGAGATAGTGATACCTCCAGAAATTCTTTTAGTGTTCAGGGTCATTTCATTTTAGCTATTTTATTTTGTTTTGTTTGCATATGAAGCTGAAAATTTTCTGTTCAAGATCTGTGAAAAATTGTGTTGGAATTTTGATAAAGATTGTATTTAACCTGTAGATTGCTTTTGATAAAATGGGCATTTTCACTATGTTAATTCTACCAATCCATTAGCAAGGAAGACCTTTCTGTCTTCTGATATCTTCCTCAATTTCTTTCTTCACAGACTTGAAGTTCTTGTCATACATGTTTTCTACTTCCTTGGTTAGAGTTTCACCAAAGTATTTTATGTTATCTTTGGCTACTGTGAAGGGTACTGCTTCCTTAACTACTGCTCAGCCCATTTATCACTTGTATAGAGGACAGTAATGGATTTCGTTGAGATAATTTTGTATCTAGCCACTTTGCTAAAGGTGTATATCAGCTGTAGGAGTTATCTGGTAGAATTTTGAGGGTCACTTAAGTATACTATCATATCATCTGGGAATAGTTATACTTTGACTTCTTACTTTCCAATTTGAATCCACTTGATCTCCTTACTGTTTTATTGCTCTAGTTAGAAATTCAAGTACCATATTGAAGAAATATGGGGAGAGTGGTCATCCTTGTCTTGTCCCCAATTTCAGTGTAAATGCTCTAAATTTATCTTCATTTAATTTAATATTGGCTAATGGCTTTCTGTATATTGCCATTATTGTGTTTAGGTATGCCCCTGTATCCCTGCTCTCTACAAGACTTTTACCATGAATGGGTGAAGGATTTTGTAAAAAATGTTTTTTTATGACATCTAGTAAGATAATTATGTTATTTTTTCTTTCAGTTTGTTTATATGGTTAATTATGTTGATGGATTTTCATATATTGAACCACCCTGGGATGAATCCTGTTTAATCATTTTGGATGAAGTCTTTGCTTTGTTCTACCTGGTTTATGAGCATTTTGTTGAGTATTTTTTCATCAGTTAGAAAAGTTGTTCTTAAATTCTCTATGTTGAGATATTGTACAGTTTAGGTATCAGGATGACAGTGGCTTCATAGAATGACTATGGCAGTGTTCCTTTTGTTTCTATTTTGTTTAATAGTTTGAGAGAGTATTAGTATTAGCTCTTCTTTGAAGATCTGGTAGAATTCTGCACTAAAACCATCTGACCCAGGGCTTTTTTTTTTTTTTTTGGCTGGGAGTCTTTTAATGATTGCTTCTATTTCCTTAGGTGTTATAGGGCCATTTAAATAGTTTACCTGATCTTGATTCAAATTTCATAAGTAGTATCTGGCTAGAAAATCATCCATTTTGCTAAGATTTACCAATTTTGTGGAGTATAAGCTTTTGAAGGAAGATCTAATGATTCTTTGAATTTTCTCAGCGTCTGTTGTATGTCCCCCTTTTCATTTCTGATTTTGTTAATGTGGATACTGTCTGTGCACCTTTTAGTTAGTTTGGCTAAAGGTTTCTCTCTCTCTTGATTTTCTCAAAGAACCAGAACTTGGTTTCATTGATTATTTGTATTGTTCTCTCTGTTTCTAATTTATTGATTTCAGCCAAGTGTTAGATTAGTTCCTGCTGTCTACTCCTCCTGGGTGTGTTCGGTTCTTTTTCTTTCCTAGACCCTTCAGGTGTACTTTTAATTCGTTAGTATGAGATCTTTACAATGTCTATATGAGGGCTCTTAGTGCTATGAACCTTTGACTTAGCACTGCTTTCATAGTATCCCATAAGTTTGGGTATGTTGTGACCTCATTTTCATTGAATTATAGAAATTCTTTAATTTCTTTATTCCCTGACCCATTGATTGTGTGGGGTTCAATTTGTGATTTAAGCTTTAATAATCTTTCTTTTACAGATGTTGGTGTCCTGTCATATGGGGGCATAGTTGTTCAAAATTGAGATGTCCTATTGGTAGATTTTTCCTTTGAGTATGAAGGGTTCTTCTCTATCCCTTTTGATTACTTTTGGTTGAAAGTCTATTTTATTAGATATTAGAATGGCTACTCCAGATTTTTCTTTGGTCCATTTGCTTGGAAAACCTTTTACAGGCTTTTATCCTGATATAATGACTATCTTTGTTGATGAGATATTTTTCTTGTATATAGCAGAATGATGGATTCTGTTTAAACATCCATTCTGTTGGCCTGTGTCTTTACTTGAAAATTGAGTTCACTGTTATTGAGAGATTGATTGTTACTTCCTCTAATTTTGATGTTTGTGATGGTTATGCACACGTGTGTGTGTGTGTGTGTGTGTGTGTGAGAGAGAGAGAGAGAGAGAGAGAGAGAGAGAGAGAGATCCTATTCTCTTGGTTTTAATGATGTGAAATTATGTATTACTTGTGTATTCTTGAGCATAGTTGGCCTCATTGGGTTGTAGTTTTCCTTCCAGTATCCCCTGTAGGGGTGGGTTAGTGCTAACAATTGTTTGAATTTGTTTCTGTCATGGAATATCTTGGTTTTGCCATCTATGGTGATTGAAAGTTTTCCTGGGTATAGTAGTTTGTGCTGACATATTTGATATTTTAGGGTCTGCAAGACATCTGCCCAGGTCATTATAGCCTTTAGATTCTCAGATAAGAAATCAGGTGTGATGCTGATAAATCTGTCATTATATACTACTTGGCCTTTTATCCTTGCTGCATTTAAAATTCTTTCTTTGTTCAGCATATTTAGTGTTTTGATTATTATGTGATGGGAGGATTTTCTTTTCTGCTCCAACCTGTTTGGTGTTATGTAAGCTTCTTGTACATTTTTAGGCATTTCTTCCTTTAGGTTAGGGAAATATTTCTCTATGCTTTTGTTAAAGATGTTTTCTGAGCTTCTGAGTGCGGAATTTTCTTTCTTTCTTTCTTTCTTTCTTTCTTTCATTTTCTTCTTTCTTCTTTCTTCTTCCTTCTTTCTTTTCTTCTCCCTTCTTCCTTCTCCTTCTTCTCCTTCTCCTCCTCCTTCTCTCCTCTCCTCTCCTTCTCTCCTTCTCTTTCTCCTCCTCCTTCTCTTCCTCCTCCTCGTTTCCTCCTCCTCCTCTTCTCTTTCCCTTTGCCTATCCCCCTCTACCTCCCACTCCTCCTCCTCCTCTTCTTTTCTTCCTATCATTCCTAAGTTTGGTCTTTTCATAGTGTCTCAAATTCCTTGGAGCTTTTGCATCATGACCATTTTAGATTTTACATTTTCTTTGACTAATGTATTGATTTCTTCTATCGCATCTTCTACACCCGAGATTCTTTCTTCTGACTTCCTGTATTATGTGGGAGATTCTTTAAATGAATAATTTTGACATGCAGTAAGGATGCTTGCTCAACTATATTCATAGAAGTTTTATTCATAATAACCAGAAACTGGAAACAAGGAGGTATGGTATATTTATAAAATGGAGTATCATTCAACTGTTAAAAACAAGGACATCAGGAAATTTGCAAGCAAATGGATGGAACTAGAAAAAAAAAATCATCCTGAGTGAGGTAACCCAGACCCAGAAAGAAAAACATGGTACGTACTCACTAATAAATAGATATTAGCTGTAAAGTAAAATACATTCATGTTTTCTATAGGCCACAGACCCAGAGTAGCTAAGTAACATGGAGAGATTAAGTGGGAGATCATGCTTTGGGGGGGAGGGTTAACCCTCACCCAACCCAACCCTCTCTTCTCTCACATTCTCTTACACTCATTGCCACTTAAATATTTTGATTCACAGTTTTTCCCTATCTGCTTTCATTTCATATATGTTCTATTATTCCCCTTCCCTCCCTTAAGGTACTTTCTGCTTTACATATTGGTTACTTTTTGAGTTCAATGGCCTCTAAAGGTACTGGAAATTAAATAGACAGATATAAGTGTTCAAAGCTAAAATGCACATCTGAGAAAGAACATGCAGCATTTATCTTCACTGGCTCTAGTTTGTTGCTGTTGTTTTGTTTTTGGGGGGTTTGTTTCAGTTCAGTCTATTTAGTTGAAAAAGTTAATTTCTCATTTTTCTCTATGGCTGAATAAAAGTCTTCCTCTCTCTGTTGCTCTCTGCCTCTCTCTCTCTCTGTCTCTGTCTCTTTTTTTCCACCCCTCCCTTCATCCCTCCCTTACTCCTATGTATACCACATTTTCATCATCCAATCATCAGTTGATAGACTTGTGTCTTTTCTGAAATGATGAACAATTATATTTCCAGGGAAATTTTGTTGGTAATTGAATGTTTCCCAGGAAGAGATGAGTCAACTGACTTCAGCTGTATAGACTTTTCCTTAACTTATCAGAAAGTACTATTCATGTTCCTCATTAATTTAATAGTGTACTTCCCTTTTTTTCTGTTAATACAATTGTGGCAATCTCAAATACATATTTGTGGTCAAGTATCAAGGATGTAGTACAAAATGGTAATAATCTTAGCATTCATAGTGTACAGCGCTTGTTTTATTTTACAGATGATGTCTATGCTGCTTTTATAACAAATTGGTAAGCTAAAAGAATAACCTTATGCAAATGCAGAATGTAATTACCATTTTCACAATTTTGGTACATGTTGAAAATGTCATTTCAATCAGGGCTAATCATAATATGACAGGAATAGCTGTGATACCATAAGTGATAATGTTATGCTGCTCACTTTTTCTAAATTTGGTGGCAAAATATGCAAAGATAAAACTTTCAAAGAGCCAGTAAAACATGTTCAAGAATTTTCCCACTTAAAAAATATTTTCAGGGAAATATTCATCATTATAGAGCAACAACTATTTTGATATTCCACTTATATTTAAAGAAATTCTTTTTAGCATTTTGTCATCTTCTGTGGTCAGTGATCAAAAATAGCATCTGCCTTTAAGAGGGATAACAAGGCAGTTTAATTTTATATTGTTTTGCTGATGTTTATTCCATTTATTCATGTATCCACATATACTCTCTATATATGCATATTTATATGTGTATGTATATATGTATATATGTTGATATACACAAAGAGTGCAAAGATACACCCATGGTGTTTTATAAATGTGAATTTCTACTTATAAATTTTAATAGAACTTTCTAAATGTCTCTTTAAATTTTACTACATATATTTCGTATTGGCAATAAAAAGAGCACATTAAAAACAATAAGAAGTTCAACACATAGCTCAATGAATATTACTATTCATTGTAATATTCACTTGTTATCAATGTTTTTGATGGTATCATGTCATTTGAGTCATAATGTTATATTTTAATTGCAAAACTACTTTGATTACTGACTGCAATGTTCTTAAAATGCAATACCATATAAAACAAACGTAAAATGCTTTTAGAAGTCATTCTACTATAGACAGAAAGGGTAATATCAAGATAACAAATGATGACAAATATATGTTGCAAAACTGTAACCCATTGTAGGTGGAAGTGGGAACTAATGCAGGATCCTCACAAAAGGTAGAATTAGATAAATCATGTGATCTAGCTATACCACTTTGACTTTATATCCAAAGGAGTCCAATAACCCACTACAGAGATTATTTAGGCATCCAATTTATTGCTGTCTTAGTCACAATAACCAGGAAATGGACACAGGCTATATATTAACTAAGTAATGAATAGATAATGAAAATGTGGTTCATTTTTCAATGGAATAGTATTCAACTGTTAAGAAAAAAGTAATATTCTCAAGTAAATGGATGGAATTAGAAGTAATCATTTTGAGTGAAATAACTCAGATCCAGAAAGGCAAATGTTATTTGTTTCACCTAGGTTTATATCTTTACATATGTGTGATGTGTGTTTCAATTAAGTACCCATAGTAGTCAGAAAACCAATAAGGGGTCAATGTGGAGTATTATAAAAGAAGAGATGGTATACAGATCATATGAATGGAGAAAGCAGAATGATAGCAAGAAGAGTAATTTGAGTTAGAAAATATGAAGGTGGTATAGAGGTAAAAGTACAGAAAGGCTATGATAGTTAATACTAAAGATTTCTAAAACAGCTAAATGGAAACTATTCTAGAATCTTCCCCAAATATATATACATACAAATATTAAAAAAAATATATCCCACAGAGTGACTCTGTAATTGGGGAAGGGCCAATGCTTCCCTAGACAGCTGACAATAGCAAAAACAAAGCCCAATGATTAGTATGGTTTATTTCTTTTTGAGTAGTTGTTCAGTGGGGTTCCCACCAACACCAAAACATTACATTGAACTTAGTCTTCTATTATTCCTTAGTTATGTAAATCCTCTTCAAAAATTCTTTGCTTTCACATCAAGTTATTTGGAAGCTTTAAATATATAATTTCAAACTAGCATTTCATAAATTTTACCATACTTTAGGTCAATAATTTTATGTTGGCAGATTTTGTAGGTTTAAGATTTAATCAGAAAAATGTATGCAATTCCTAATTTTATAAGAAAAAGAATCTGTTTAATTTCCTTTATAGTAAGCAGCAATAATGTTAATGATAACATTGATGATTGCTCAGCATGAAGTGGATCACAATATACCCTTCGAGTGACTTTGAAGCCCTAAACATGGTGATATACATGATTAACCCTGTACATGAGAAAGAGTATCATGTTCATTCTCATTTCTATTTTGAAAGACACTCCAGTTAGGATACATTATTATGGTTTCTCTTTTTTCTCATTGTAATTAATTATTTGAGAATTCTATAGAATACATACTCTTCTTTTTTTTCCACTCCTCCCAGATCTACCTCACTTCCCTACATGCCCAACTCTGTTTCCTCTTTTTTAAAACCACATCAAATAAAGTTTATGTTGCCCAAATACTCTTGAGTGTATGTCCATCCACTGGAACATTGTTGGCCCATTGGAGGTCACACTGTAAAGAAAAATGACTCTTTTTCAGTAGTTATCAGCTGCCAGTAGCTTCTTAGGTACAAGACGGACCTTATACTAATTACCACTCATAATTATGGAATGTTTTCTGGCCTAAGCATGTGACAGTCTTGTGAATGCTGGTTCAATTACTATGAATTCATGTAGATAATTGTCCACCTGTGTCCAAGAAACAGTTTCCATTTCATCTACCTATGGTTCTTATGATCTTTCTATTCTCTCTTCAGCCCTTGGGAATGATAGAAATGTACCATTTAGGGCTGTGTATTCCATAATCAATTATTCTCTGCACCTTTACCAGTTGTGGGTATATGTGTTAATTTCTGTCTACTGCAAAACGTTTACCTATGAGTGCTTGACTGATGCACTAATCTATGTTATATAATCAGTCATTAAAAGTCTATTGTTTTTTATTTACGATCCAGTTTATTATTATGATCCAGTACCAGAGTAGTATTGTAGTAGTTTCTCCTCTAGGGCTAAAACTTCTCTGGCCATTGGTTCTTGATCCAACTAACAGTGCCAGTTATGGGTTTCAGTTCATGGTTCAGATCTTATACCAACGAGCAGGGCAATCTTTGTAGATTCCAGGGTTCAGAGCTGGACAAAATCAATGATTACTTTTTTTCCTCTAGAAATATGTATAGCACTCTCCAGCACCGTGAAAGATAGCCAGTAGGGAAGAAGCTTCTTGTGAAGTACCAGCTTAATACCTACATATTGTTTGAGTCACATATATGGTATCGTCAATGGTAAGGTCTTGATGTCAAGTTCTGGAAGGTAACCAGGACAATATCTTATAATTTTTGATGGGTTATGTAATCTTGATTGCCATCAATTTGAAAGGAGGTAACACATTTCTGGATCTGGGTTTTTTATCTGTTATCCTGTGGTGTCTAGCAGGGCCATTGTAACCTTGTTATAGGGTAACTGTTAAGTTTACTGACCAAAATTTTTATTATATTCTTATGTTTTCTTTTGAATGCTGTTGTTACACTTGCATCAAAACAGAATTAATGCATCTAGCATTTATCTTACACCTATTTTTTGGTTTTCTATGATTAAAATATGTGACAAAATTATTTATTCTTTCTCCATAAAAGTTTACATATACACATTGAAAATGCTGATGGCTCTATCCCAATAAATACCTGTGCAATATTAACTTTATCTAATGTGATATCAAAAATAAATTCATGAAGTTGGGAGAAACTGGAAGAGGTGTTAATATGATCATATTTAATTGTATATATGTATTAAGTATTTAGAAATAAGGGAGAAAGTTGTAGTCAATTTAGTGTTTTTGGTTTTTCAAGACAGGGTTTCTCTGTATAGCCCTGGCTGTCCTGGAACTCACTCTGTAGACCAGGCTTGCCTTGAACTCAGAAATCTGCCTGCCTCTGCCTCCCGAGTGCTGGGATTAAAGGCATGCACCACCACTGCCTGGCTAATTTAGTGTTTTTTAACATCTGAATTCCATGCAGGATTTCAAAACATAGGATAAAGTCTCCTTAAGATACTCAAAAAATATATTTATTTATATTCTGTATTAATGTGATTTGTATTTAACATATGCACACATATATAAGAAAATGCACTTAATTTCTTCTGAACCTACATAACTCTTATTTTCCCTATTTTTGAACCAATATATATGCAGGGGTAATTAACTATTTATACCTATTTCAACTTCTTAATACACAGGGACTTTTAAGAAATGTTTAGTTGACTAGCCTATAAGAAGTACACCAGAAAATTAAAATAAGATTAATATTACAGGAATGTTTATTGAGTTATGATTTCATATAATATTTCTTGATGATGTCCTCTCTCTTATTTTCTCCTTTCCTCAAATAATTCTCTAACCTCCCACAACTGTTTGTTATCACCTTGACCCTCAAAAGCCAACTGTGTCCACTTAGCAGTGCCTCTATGGGCACAAGCATAGAACCATCCACTGGAATACAAGAAGCCTTTCAGAGTGCACATCCCTGGAGAAAACTAACTCTTCTCTCACCAAGCATTAACTTACAATACCTCTTCAACTAGGGGTGGGACTTCCTCACTGACCTTCACTGCCCATGGTGGGATTTTGTCTGGCTTGATCTTGAACATAACAACTGTTAGTTTATATGTTCAACTGTCAAGTTGTGTCAAGAAAAACTGTTCTTACTATAGTCATTCACTCCCTATGACTTTTACTCTATGTCTTCTTTCTCTCCTTCGATAATCCCTGGGATCCCTTGAATGGGTCATACAATATAGGGCTTAACACTATGAAAAGCTAACCAAAAGGGATGGAACTTATCATATATTTAGGGCTGAGCACTCAGCTGTCTCTGATTCTCTGTATGTTTACCAGTCACAGATCTCTGTTTTAATTTTTATATACTACTAATAGAAGCTTCTGTGATGAATATTGAGAGCTGCATTAATTTATGAGTGCAGTGATGAGTCTTTAGGAGGGAATGTACTACTATGATACTTAATAAGGTGATAGTAGTATTTTCTTTTCTAAAGCATATGTCTTATCTGGCCTCTGTGCTAGGTTACTCCATTAACACTCATGCTACTATTGCATCAGTGGGCATATCATGTCAGGTTGGTTATTATTATAGTTCTCAGAGTTAACATCTCATAAAGACTGATGGTGAATATTTTTATTCCCCAATAGCATGCATAGGAATTTTGAGCATTGTGAAAAGCTAGCCATTAAGGATGAAGCTTCCAAGTCGATATCAGTTTCGTTTTTCTATGTTCAATGAATGAAGTATGTAATTTTTGTTCCATCAAGTCCTAGAGTGTAACCAAGTATAATGGCAAAATCTTGTAATGTGTTAAAAGGGTAGTCTCTAGGACCTCAGTGACCAACAACTTCAAAGAAATTAACTGATCCATTTCACTGAGTTTTCTATTTATTGATCTATGTTATATGTGGTCATTGTTGTCCCAGTTATATGGTAACTTTTTTAAAAATCATGTATATATTTATATTTTAGGAAGCTGGAGTACTTTTCCAGCATAATTTTTTCAAGCCCTTAGTGTCCAATAGCCTTCTCCATATTTCCTTCTCATCCCTGCCTTTCCAACTTCCACTTTACTTACCCCTTCTCTAAGCTTAAATTAATAATGACATAGAATCCTGTAAGATGCCACTATAAATTTTATCAGGGAATCATGCTATATGCATACTTTAGAGAGGGTTTTAGAAAAAGAATCTCTGTCATTTATACAAAGAAATTTGCCTGCAAGTAAAAAGGACAACATAGTCCATGATTCAAAACACATACAGGAGAAATCAATTTTAAATATGTGCTCTTTAAATAATGTTTTCTGATGCTCTAACCTCTAAAAATTGCTGTCCGAATAATCTTTCCTGTTAGAAAACTTCATTCTTATAAATATAGAAGAAGCCTTTTAATTTTCCAATTACTTTATGAAATAAAATAAATTATATAATTTTCCACAATAAATCAAAATGCATAATTGTGGAACCCAGTCCCAATAGATACATCTATAATATAGCTGTTGTAAACAGGGGTTAGGGGTCACTGAGAATACCAGTGCAGATAGATTCTAAGAATCAGATGAACATGGTATGTTCTCTAAGATTGTGTCTCCTACAAATGTCAGAAGCTACACCACAGACTGCCTATACATAACCTGAACAAGGACAACAACACATATATTAAACTGGATGGGGCTATAGGTGAGAAGTGGGAAAGAGAAGCCCAGGAGACCTCAGTTCTATGTAAAGAACTAGAATAACTCTAGGCAACTATGGAATACTGAGAGCAGGACAAATTGCCATCCCTAAGGAAGAGAACACTAAATGGTTGTCCAATACCAAATGGTTAACCCTAAAAATTAAATGTAAATAACATTATACACACTGAGCAGGTTATATTTATGGAAATAAGAATGTTGGGGATATAGGGCTTTGTAATAACAAGTAATATAAAAAGATGCCATTAATTTGAAAGAGAGTGAGTAGTATATGGGAGAATTTGGAGGGAGGAAAGGAAAGGAAAAACACTGGAATTGTATTATAATCACAATAAGAATAATAAAAGGTAACAGGATCTGTATTTTATTGGTTCCTTTTCAGGTAGTTACTACTCTTAGTCTTTCTTGGTTGGACATACGTTTCCTATTCATAATAGAGTCTTTGGTACAGGAAGGTACTCTACAAGCTATGAACGAGAAACAAAAACCAAGCCAAACACAAACCCTTGGATTAACAATGGTACCCAGTCTGCAAGATATGCTAGGATAATGATAGCACGAAGCTTGTGGGAAGTCACCAACCAATATCTGATTTGAAATAAGACCTACTCTACTATTTGGAACCCAGAACAGACACTGCTTTCCTTATAAAGAACCAGAGACAAGATAACCCAGAGTTCTAGGGTAAAACCAAATACCACTGTGGTAACAAAATTGTGGCAATAAAATGACTCCTAATGTCATTCTGGTTCACTCATAGATCAGCGCTTTGCCCAGCGATCATCAGAGAAACTTTCTACAGCAGATGGGAACAAATACAGAGACCCACAGCAAGATATTATGCAGAGATTGAAAGACCTTGTAATGTAAATGTTGCTTTTATTTCCTCAGAGGTGAGGGGATGAGAGAATTGAAGCTATGTGAATACATGGGCTGAGTCCAGAGTGTTTGCCTCCATACAATATAATTTTCCAAGCTTTATAATTTCCCAGGACTCAATCCTGCTACTCTCAAGTTCTCACTGTATTCCTCAAACAATACACCACACCTTCTCTCTCTCTCTCTCTCTCTCTCACTTGCTCGCTCTCACTCCCCAAAGTAGCTCCTCATTCCTGTGCTCTTCTCTTGTGTATTGGACATAGTCCATCTGTCAAGTATTTCTCTTTTGTCACTTTGTCTGCCACTCAATTAGATATTACTCTCAAACATGGGTGCTTCCTTCTACAAACTAACCTTACCTTCATTGTTAGGGATTAATGGTGTTTATTAAGTTCCTGTCTGCATTCCAGCCAAATCATACTATAATTAATCCACAGCATATCTGCATTCTAGCTGTATCACATAGACATAGAGACTGAGGAAGCATGAAAAAGGCCTGTATGAGCCTGTCCTAGGTCCTCAAGCAGATATTATGACTTCCATGGGTTTTTTGTTTGTTTGTTTGTTTTGTTTTTTATTACCTTGTTTTTTTGTTTTGTTTTGTTTTGTTTTGTTTTGGTTTGGTTTGGTTTTGGTTTTGGTTTTTTGGGGTTTTTTTGTTTTTTGTTTTTGTTTTTGTTTTTGTTTTTGTTTCTTTTACAATCCAGTTGTACCCCTGTCCAGGTCTGTCCTTCCACAGTTGCCCATTTCATTTTTCCTCCCCACTGTCGCCAAGAGGATGTCCCTCCCCACACTCACACACACACACCAAGCCTCGTCATTCCCTGGGGCCTCAAGTCTCTCAAGGGTAGTCACCTATTCTCCCACTGAGGCCAGACCAGGCAGTCCTCTCCTTTATATGTGTTGGGGGCCTCACATCAGCAAGTACTTGCTGCTTGGTTGGTGGCCCAGTGTCCAGGAGATCCCAGGAGTCCAGGTAAGTTGAGACTGCTGGTATTCCTATGTGGTTGTCCTCCTCCTCAGCTTCTTCTAGCCTTTCCCTAATTCAACCACAGGGACCCCCAACTTTCATTCAAGGGTTTGGTATAACTATGTGCCTCTGTCTCAGTCAGCTGATTGTTGGGCCTCTCAGAGGGCAGCAATGTTATCCCTGTCTGTAAGCACATCATAGTATCAGTAATAGTGTCAGGCCTTGGAGCTTCCCCTTGAGCTGGATTCCAAGTTGGGTAATCAATGGACCTCCTTTCTCTCAGTGTCTTCTCCATTTTGGTCTCTGCAGTGTTTTTAAACAGGAACAATTCTGGGTCACAATTTTTGACTGTGGGAGGCCAACCCTATCCCTCTGCTTGATGTCCTGATGAATGATTGAAGCATCCTCACTTGAGCCCATGGCTTAATAAACTTCTTGAGTTCTGTGGATTGTATCCTAGATATTCTGTACATTTTTTGGCTAATATCCACTTATTAGTGAGTATATACCATGCATGTCATTTGGGGTCTGAGTTACCTCACTCAGGATGATATTTTCTAGTTCCATCCATTTGCCTACAAAAATCATGATGTCTTTCTTCTCTATATATATGAATAGAATTCCATTGTGTAAATGTACCACATTTCATGTATCCATTCCTCTGTTGAAGGACATCTGGGTTGTTTCCAACTTCTGCCTATCACAGATAAGGCTGCTATGTACATAGTGGAGCAGATGCCCCTGTGGTATGGTGGAGCATCTTTTGGGTATATGCTCAAGAGTGGTGTAGCTGAGTCTTCAGGTAAGGATGTGGAGAAATAGGTACACTCCTCCATTGGTGGTAGGATTGCAAACTGGTAAGACCACTCTGGAAATCAATCTGGAGGTTCATCAGTTTAGTGTGTTTTATGTTTACAGGAAAGTCTGATTCCTGTGTTGTCTTCTGGCCTCTTTTTTATTTGTTTGTCTTCCAGCACCAAAGTGTAAGGTTTTGTTTTATCTTATTGTGTTGTATTTCGTTTTATTTTCTTATAACCCCATAGAAGCCTGTTTGTTTACTAATGAGAGACAGAAAGTGAGTGTGTCTGTACACAAAGGGAGATGGTGAGGAACTCCAAGGAGTAGAGGAAGGAAAAACCATAGTCAGGAAATATTTATGATAAAAAAAATTTTTTTCACTAAAAGGAAAAAAAATAAGAAAATCATGATTATGATGTTGATTTTTGATTATCCTATTACATGAAGGATGTTTAATTACTATTAATTTATGACATTACACATTTATCTTATTGTTGCTACAACAGGAGTGGAGACAGTAGGATCCCCACCACTCACTTAAACATGCAGCCTGGCTCAATCAGCAAGGACTGATCCTAGGGAAAGATCCTGCCTCAAAAATAAGGCAGAAAGCTCCTGAGTAATGACAACTTTAGTTGATTTCTACCACCACTGTCCCCCCATACACACACACATACACACACACACACGAAATTTAAAATAAGTAAATTTTAAATAAGTAAGATAGCACTTTCCTACTCAATGCTCCCTGTAAAATTAATGTGAATTTTACATGGTTTTGAAGTGATTATTGATGGATATATTCTCCAGTCCTTAGCTAAGTGCTAATAAGAACTCAACCAACTGAAAGAAATTAACTGTGTTAAAATATGACAATAATAACAGTTTATCAAGAAGAAGAGTTCAAAGGATAGCTATCATTACAAAACATCAATTAAGTAAAGGTGTTGCAGATATGACCAATGTTGCCTCTTCCCAAGTGACTCTGGCTGTGTTAATATGCAAACTAATTATGACAATGGCCATTCTAAGTCATGAGTATTGAATGTCAGAAAGTTAGCATCCAAAACCCTGATTCTAACTCAGTGTTAATGTAATCATAATTTGAAGGAAGACTTACATGTGGATATTCTGGGTAAATTAATTTTTAGACACTCATTGCACTGAGAGCACAGACATATCATTTATAGTTCACACATTGTCACGCAGTCTCATTTATATTGTGCTGTAGTGCAGCAATTATTTTTTGTTTTGTTTTTGTGTGGTTTTGTTTTGTTTTATTTTGTGTTGTTTTGTTTGTAGCTTCATTTCTCCAGCTAAGAAAAACACATCCAATAAA
This sequence comes from Rhynchomys soricoides, assembly GCA_019843965.1. NCBI lineage: Eukaryota > Metazoa > Chordata > Mammalia > Rodentia > Muridae > Rhynchomys > Rhynchomys soricoides. Next base: position 916,991 of record JADRCH010007386.1, on the reverse strand, counting down.
TTCCAAAGGGGCTCATAGAAATTCCCTTTACCTATAGGGGGTGATGAGTAAGAATCCACAATTCTTTTATAAGGAAACAGACAACAGTTTTTAAAGCAATATCTGCATAAAATATTCCCTCTTTAGTTTTGCCTGCATGTATATCTATAAGAAGATGTTGGAACTGGAACTACCTCGAACTGGAGTTATAGACAATCCTGAGCCACCATGCTGATGCCAGAAATTAAACCCAGGTCCCATGGAAGAACAGGCAGTGCTGTTAGGTGCTGAGCCATCTCTTCTGCCCACTTACTCACTTTCTTAAACCACTTAATGTCTGAAAATGTGCAATGAATTCGAGGGTAGGGCACAGACATTATGACTTTTTATTTTGATGCCAACTTACATCATCTAGAGTCACCTAGGAGATAAATTTCTGGCATGCTTATGAGAGATTACCTAGGTTAGAAAATTTGGGGTTAAATAACTTACCTTAAAGGTAGGTAGCACGATTGTTAGGCCTGTGGATTTTGATTGCATAAAAAGAAAAAAAAAAAAAGCTACTTATCTTAAGGATTCATTTGCCCCTGATTCCTGACTCCAGATACAATGTCATCAGCTTCTTTAAGCTTTTTCCACTACACGTTTCCTAGCATGATGACTTTTATTCTTTAACTGTATGAGTACATAATCCGCTTATTCTTTGTTTTTATACTTTATTTATATTTCAAATGGTTCCCCCTTTCCAAATCTCCCCTTTGGAACCCCCCTATACCTTCCCCTCTTCCCCTGCTCCTCACCCATTCACATACCCAATCTCATCTTCCCTCCATGGCATTCTCATATACTGGGGCATCTAAAAGCCTCAGGACCAAGGGCCTTGCCTCCCCCTGATGGCTAACAAGACCATCCTCTGCCACAAATGTGGCCAGCACCATCGGTCCCTCCATGTGTACTCTTTGGTTGGTGATCCAGTATCCAGGAGCATCAAGAGGTCAGGCAAGTTGACACTGTTGCTCCCTCCATGGGGCTGCAAACTCCCACAGCTCCTTCAGTCCCTTATCCAACTCCTCTATCTGGGACCTCAGGCTCAGCCCAATGGTTGCTGTAAAGTGACTCTTGGGTATTCTGAACTTTTGGGCTAATAACCACTTTTCAGTGAATACATACCATGTTCATTCTTTTGTGACTGAGTTACCTCGCTCAGGATATTTTCAAGTTCCATCCACTTGCCTGCGAATTTCATGAAGTCATTGTTTTTAATAGCTGAGTAGTATTCCATTGTGTAAATGTACCACATTTTCTGCTGAGGGACATCTGGGTTGTTTCCAGCTTCTAGCTATTATAAATATGGCTGCTATGAACATAGTGGAGCATGTGTCTTTATTACATGTTGGAGAATCTTCTGGGTATATGCCCAGAAGTGGAATAGCTTGGTCCTCAGATATTATTATGTTCATTTTTCCAAGAGTCCATCAAACTGATTTCCAAGGAGGTTATATCAGCTAGCAATCCCACCAGCAATGGACACGTATTCTTTTTTCTCAATATCCTTCCCAACATCTGCTGTCACCTGAGTTTTTGATCTTAGCCATTCTGACTTTTGTGAGGTGGAATTTCAGGATTGTTTTGATTTGCATTTCCCTGATGACTAAGGATGTTGAACATTTCTTTAGGTGCTTCTCAGCCCTATGAGTTTTCTCAGTTGAGAATTCTCTGTATAGCTCTGTTCCCCATTTTTTGATAGGGTTATTTGGATCTCGGGAGTTTAACTTCATATATATATATATATAAGATATTAGCCCTCTATTGGACATAGAATTGGTAAAGATCTTTTCCCAATATGTTGGTTGCCATTTTGTCCTATTTAGAGTGTCCTTTGCCTTACAGAAGCTTTGTAATTTCATGAGGTCCTATTTGTCGATTCTTGATCTTAGAGTATAAGCCATTGGCGTACTGTTCAGGACCTTTCCCCCCCATGCCCATATGTTTGAGAGTTTTCCCCACTTTCTCTTCTACTAGATTCAGTGTATCTGGTTTTATGTGGAGGTCCTTGATCCACTTGGATTTGAGCTTTGTACAGAGAGATAGAAATGAAGCAATTTGCATTCTTCTACTTTTAGACTTCCAGTTGAACCAGCACCATTTGTTGAAGATGCTGTCTTTTTTCCACTGGATCATTTTAGCTCCTTTGTCAAAGATCAAGTGACCATAAGTGTGTGGGTTCATTCCTGGTTCTTCAATTCTATTCCATTGATCTACCTGCCTGTCGCTGTACCAATACCGTGCAATTTTTATCACTACTACTCTGTAGTACAGATTGAGGTCAGGGAGGCTGATTCCCCCAAAAGTTCTCTTATTGTTGAGAATAGTTTTTGCTATCTTGGGTTTTTTGTTATTCCATATGAATTTGAGAATTGCTCTTTCTAAGTCTATGAAGAATTGAGGTGGAATTTTAATGGGGATTGCATTGATTCTGTAGATTGCTTTCAGCAGTATGGCCATTTTAACTATATGAATCCTGCCAATCCATGAGAATTGGAGACCTTTCCATCTTCTGAGGTCTTCTTTGATTTCTTTCTTCAGAGACTTGAAGTTCTTATCATACAGATCTTTCACTTTTTTGGTTAGAGTCACACCAAGATACTTTATATTGCTTGTGACAATTGGGAAGGGCATCATTTTCCTAATTTCTTTCTCAGCCTCTTTATCCTTCGAGCATAGGAAGGTTACTTATATGCTTGGGTGAATTTTGTATCCAGCCACTTTGCTGAAGTTGTTTATCAGTTATAGCAGATCTCTGGTGGAGTTTTTTGGGTCACTTAAGTATACCATCCTATCATCTGCAAATAGTGATATTTTGATTTCTTCTTTACCAATTTGTATGTATCCCTTTGACCTCCTTTTGTTGTCTAAGTTATCTAGCTATAACCTCTTGTACTATATTGAGAGAGAGGGAGAGAGAGGGCAGCCTTGTGTAGTCCCTGATTTTAGTGGGATTGCTCAAGTTTCTCTCCATTTAGTTTGATGTTGGCCACTGGTTTGCTGTATATTGCTTTTACTATGTTTAGGTATGCTCCTTGAATTCCTGATCTTTCCAAGACTTTTATCATGAAGGGATGTTGAATTTTATCAAATGTTTTTACAGCATCTAATGAAATGATCATGTGGGTTTTTTTTTCTTTCAGTTTGTTTATGTAGTAAATTACATTGATGGATTTCCAGGTATTGAACCATCCCTGCATCCCTGGGAAGAAGCCCACTTGATCATGGTGAATGATCATTTTGATGTGTTCTTGGATTCAATTTACGAGAATTTGAGTATTTTTGCATCGATATTCATGGAGGAAATTGGTCTGAAGTTTTCTTTTATTATTGGGTCTTTGTGGGGTTTTGGTATCAGTGTAACTATGGCCTTGTAGAATGAATTGGGTAGTGTTCCTTCTGCTTCTGTTTTGTGGAATACATGGAAGAGTATTGGTATTAGGTCTTCTTTGAAGGTCTGATAGAATTCTGCACTGAACCCACCTGGTCCTGGGCTTTTTTAAATTGGGAGACTTTTAATGACTGCTTCTATTTCTTTAGGGGTTATGGGACTGTTTAGATGGTTTATCTGATCCTAAATTAAATTTGATATTTGGTATCTGTCTAGAAACTTGTCCATTTCACTCAGATTTTCCAAATTTATTGAGTATAGGCTTTTGTAGTAGGATCTGATGATTTTCTGAATTTTCTCAGACTCTGTTGTTATATCTCTGTTTTCATTTCTAATTTTGTTAATTTGGATACAGTCTCTGTGCCCTCTGGTTAGTCTGGCTAAGGGTTTATCTATCTTGTTGATTTTCTCAAAGAACCAGCTCCTGGTTTTGTTGATTCTTTGTATAGTTCTTTTAGTTTCTACTTGGTTTATTTCAGCCCAGAATTTGATTATTTCCTGCCTTCTACTCCTCTTGAGTGTATTAGCTTCTTTTTGTTCTAGAACTTTCAGATGTGCTGTTAAGCTGTTAGTGTATGCTCTCTCCAGTTTCCGTTTGGAGGCATTCAGAGCTATGAGTTTTCCTCTTAACACTGCTTTCATTGTGTCCCACAGGCTTGGGTATGTTGTACTTTCATTTTCACTAAATTCTAGGAAGTCTTTAATTTCTTTCTTTATTTCTTCCTTGACCACGTTATCATTGAGTAGAGCATTTTTCAGCTTTTATGTGTATGTGGATTTCTGTAGGCTTCTTGTATATCTATGTTCATCTCTTTCTTTATGTTAGGGAAGTTTTCTTCTATAATTTTGTTGAAGATATTTACTGTCCATTTAAGTTGGGAATCTTCACTCTCTTCTATACCTATTATCCTCAGGTTCTGTCTTCTCATTGTATCCTGGATATCCTGGATGTTTTTGGGTTAGGAGCTTTTGCATTTTGCATTTTCTTTGACTGTTGTGTCAATGTTTTCTGTGGTATCTTCCACACCTGAGATTCTCTCTTCTATCTCTTGTATTCTTTTTGTGATACTTGCATCTATGACTCCTGATCTCTTTCGTAGGATTTTTACCTCCAGGGTTGTCTCCCTTTGTGATTTCTGTATTGTTTCCCTTTCTAGTTTAATTCCTGGATCGTTTTGTTCATTTCCTTCGTCTGTTTGTTTGTGTTTTCCTGTAATTTCGCCAGTTTGATTGAATTTTCCTGTAATTCTTTAAGGGATTTTTGTGTTTCCCCTTTAAGGGCTTCTAGTTATTTACCTGTGTTCTCTTGTATTTCTTTATGGGAGTTATTTATTTCCTTCTTAAAATCTTCTATCATCATCATGAGATATGATTTTAAATCTGAGTCTTGCTTTTCTGGTATGTTGGAGTATCCAGGGCTTGCTGTAGTGGGAAAGCTGGGTTCTCATGATGCCAAGTAGCCTTGGTTTCTGTTCCTTATGTTCTTGCCCTTGCCTTTTGCCACCTGGTTGTCTCTGGTGTTAGCTGGTCTTACTCTCTCTGACTGTGGCTTGTCTTTCTTGCAAGCCTAGGTGTCAATACTCCTTGAAGACCAGTTTTCACTGACAGAAATTTTGGGTTGGGGAGCTGTGGTACAGGGTCAGCTCTGTGGTACAGACAGAAACCAGAAGGATCTAGTCCCTATCTTTCCCTTGGTTCCTGTGTCCTGATGGCTCTGCAAGGGTCCTTCCTGATCAATGAATTTGAACAGAAGTGATGGTCTTGCCCATGCTTGAAGGTGTGTCGGCACTCCTGGGATATCAGCTCTCTCCTGGCACTGTTTGAGCATGGGGCCTTGTGTCATAGGCCACCAAATTAAACCAGAAGACCACTCCTCAGTCCCTGTGCCCTGGGGATTCCAGGTGGGTCCCTGTGAGCAGACAAGCTTACCCACACTCCTGGGAGACTAGCTTTCTCCCAGCGCTATTTGGCTATGGAGCCCTGGTGGCCCAGGCAGAGGTCTCCAGCCACAGATGGATACCAGAATGCTCCTGGATCCACCAGCTGTTCCTCAGTCCCCATGTCCCAAGGATTTCTGGTGAGTCCCACTGAGCAGTGTTGCCACTCTTATACCCTCTCACAGGCTTTTCCACACTCCTGTAAGGCTAGCTTTCTCCCAGTGCTTTTTGCCTATGGAACCTTGGTGGCCCAGGCAGAGCCCCTTTATTCTTGATATTGCTTTTATCAACATATTTTATTACAGCAGTAATAAAAGTAACTAATATAGATGCATGCCCTTCTCATTGAAAACTTAATTTAAGTGTTTGTAACTCATACTCTTATTTCACTTCATTTGTCATGTGGTTCCAGAATCTTTCCTTTTTGATTATCCCATGGTTCTGGCATCTCTAAAATATTGGGATCTCCTTCACAACTTAAGTTTCACCCTTACAGCTTTATTCAGTGCATTTATCCTTTCATGGATACAGATCCTCAGCACTCAGCCAAGGATTACCCAGCCTCAGAAGTTCTCTGAATCTGTGAAGCAAGAGTCTGTGAGCACTCTTGGACTTTTATGACTATATGGTTTTATGTGAATGATGTCACCAAGTTCTGCTGCTAGCTCATTGTGGAGACTCACCCCCTTTGATTCAAAGCTGTAACAGTCTTTGTATGATGACCGTGGTGAAACATATTCCTAAGCAGTTCCCTTCCAAATATTAGGAACCTCTTTGGCATTATGAGTTTAGACTCTCTCTTTTCAAATGAATTCACATCATTTTTACCATGGATGATTTCTTTTTTCTTTTCTTTTTTAACATTTCTTTACTCTCTCTCTCTCTCTCTCTCTCTCTCTCTCTCTCTTTTTCTCTCTTCCTCTCTCTCTCTCTCTCCACTCCAGATTTTATTCCCCTCCCAGTCTACTCTCTGACTGTTCCACATCCCATACCTTCTCCCTGCCCCCTTGTTCTCATGAGGATGTCCTCATCCCAACAGACCTCTAAACTTCCCGGGGACTCCAGTCTCTTGATGGTTAGGTGCATCATCTCTGACAGAATCCAGACCCGGCAGTCCTCTGTTGTATATATTTTGGGGGCCTCATATCAGCTGGTGTATGCTCCTGGTTGGTGGTCTAGTGCCTGAGAGATAGCAGGGGTCCAGGTTAATTGAGACTGCTGGTCCCCCTACAGGATCACCCTTCTCCTCAGCTTCTTCCAGCTTTTCCCTAATTCAATCACAGGGGTCAGCAGCTTCTGTTCTCTTACCTTCAGAGAAACAATACTATAGTCTCAATGTAAAGCAGTACATTTTTCTTTAAAACTTGCAGCCTCTATTCCAGCATGCATTTTAGTTGTAACTTTAAGTTTGTTGAAAATATTTTCTCGGAAACTGCACACTTTTTATATCCTTTTGTCCAACTTATTGCTCATTTTCACTGTTGATGTGGTAAAAGTGACAAGTATTAACTATACTACAGACTAAATGCTAATTCTCCTTGAAATTTTTTTTCCACTAAGCAAATCATTTCATAGCTACAGTATTCAGCTTCACTGATGTTATAAGACACAGGCAGAATGCAGCCTCATTGGTTTTACCAAAATATAACCCCAATACCTTCTAGCCCTGTTCAGATAGTCTTTATTTCTCTTTAAAAGCACATTAGCTGGGCCTTCAAGGCCTACATTTCTCTTAGCATTGCTTTCTTAAATCCTATTAGAACGGCTCATTAACCTCTGCTTACAGCATCTCTGGGCTTGTCCAGGTCAATGCTCTTCCATATTCCTGTTTCAATCTAGCTATGGAGACTTAAGAACAACATAGTCAAATTTATCCCACTAACATCTTCAGTACGTGGTACAATTTTTCTATATCAGTTTCATTTCTTCTTGCTGAAACAAAATACCTAACATAAGGGTTGGAGAGATGACTGAACACAAGATGATTTATCAGAAGACAGAAATTTGATCTTGGCACCCGTATAACACCTCACAATTGTATCTAACTGTAATTCCATGGAATTTGACATTCTTATCTGTTCTTTTAAGGCACCAGGCACACACACGATACATAGACGTACATGCAGGCAAAAATACAAATAAAAATAAAATTTCTTAAGAAGATACTCAAGTTTCTTAAAAATCATAACATATCTATTAAAATATATATATATATTATACAATGTAAAATATATGTATTATACATATGTAAAATATTATACATATACTATACAAGTTTAGTATCATTGATTCACATAAACTTAAATGTATATGAATCCGTACATATATAGTAGTATGTGTAACAGTGTGGTTATTTGGATGAGAATATTGCCTGTAGGCTCATACATTTGCATGCTTAGTTCTCAGTTGGTGGATTATTTGGAAAACATTAGGAGGTATATGGCCTTGTTGGAGTAAGTGTGAAACTGGAAGTGGGATTTGAGGTTTCAAAAGCCCAAGCCAGGCTCAGTCTGTCTGTCTTTCTTGTCTCTTACTCTGCCCCTGTCTTCTCTGTCTCTCTGTCTCTGTCTCATCATCTCTCTGCATTTTCTGTTTCTCTATTCCACTCTCTCTGTCTCTGTCATTCTGTATCTGTCTCTCTCTCTCTCTGCCTCTGTCTGTCTCTGCACACACATGCGTATTCTCTCTGTCTCTGGGTCTCTGTCTCTGTCTCTCTCTTTCTCTCTCTCTCTCCCTCTCTCTTCCACTCTCTTCCTGCCTGCTTCCTGGAGATCACAACATATGTAAATGTCTAAGCTACTTCTCTAGAACTATACCTGCCCTGAGGGCAGTCACACTACACACCATGATAACCATGAGATAACCTCAAACTGTAAGCAAGCCCACAGTTATGTGCTTTCTTGTATAAGAGTTGAGTTTGTCATGCTTTCTCTTCACAATAGGACAAGTAACTAAGACAAATACCTACAGGTGTTTCACATCATTAAGAAAATACTTCTAATTATAGCGTTAATTCTTATTTTGACTTTCATTATAAATTGCTCATATGCACATATGCATACTCATATTCTACATTGTGAGGTTTTATGAATAGCCTTGTTTTTAAATATATACAGAAGAATATTAATGTTTTGAAGTATAAGATGTGCCTGCCATGTGGATAAAAAAATAATTTTCTCCTCTCAGTGCAAAGGTTATAGATAATACATTTACAAAACACAGATTAAAAAAAGAATGCAAAACATGTTTATTTAATCAAAGTTTAACTTTGATCAATATATACATCTGAAATGAAGACAAAATATCCCCAGGAACAATTAGAGTTTTGTATTTTGGTTCACTAAAGAATGAAAGGACATATATAGAAGTGATTTTGAGTTGTGCTTTAGTTCGTATGCTGCACTGTGAGGAGAAAGTGTGAGACAGGAGTAAAGACAGTAGACAGTAGTAGAAGATTGAAGTCCTTACTCCTGAGACCTTCCTGTTTCCTTCAGCTGTAAGTACTTAGCATGCCAAGCTACCATATTTGCGGTTTCATGTTCTAAACCTTACATTTAAAACACACTTTAAAAAATTATAAAATGGATTTCAAAAATTATTGCCATAAAGATAATAAAAGAGGAGCTTGAGAAATGCCTCAGTAGTTCAGAGCAAGTGCTGCTCTTGAAGAGGACTAAACTTCAGTACACACACACATATTGGCAGTTCACTAGTGCCTAAAGCTCTGGTTCCAAGACATACCATGCTCATTTTTGGGCTCCATGAGCACTGGATTTATATTTATAACCTCTACATGAACACACACATACATATAATTTTAAAAATAATTATAAAAAGTGGAAGTAATTTGTCTACATTTATGAAATATATGTGCCAATAATAGCATATATTTTAATATTAGTATATGGCTATATACAAGATTCATCTTCATATTTATTCATTTGTGTATGTACTTACATATGGCACATGAGCATGCATAATATGGTGTACATGTGGAGTTCAGAATACAATTTGTGGAAACTTGCTTTCACTTTCCAGTCTGTGGGGCCTGGGGATTAAACACTGGTTATCAGATTGGTCATGAGCACCTATACCTATTGAGCCATCTTGCCATCTCATATTAATATAGATTTATAAGATTAAAGTTCAATTAAATTTGTACCATTTTATCTTAAAATATTACCTAAATTATAAAAGAACAGACATTTGTAAGACTACTTTCTAATCCAAAGGGACAAAAAGATTAGTATTCCCAACTTTAAATGAAAGTCAAAAGCAATAAAGGATTATATGTATATCTAAAATGGTTGTAATTCACAACTCTCGAGCTGATGGTCATTATCTGTGTGACCTTGTAAAAGTAATTTAACTTCAATTAACCTCCATATAGTCCTCTACAAAATGAGAGTATTGATAATCAGATATGAGTCATAGGATTTTTTTCTAGATTAAATAAAATGTTATACACAAAGTCATAAGCAGCACCCCAAATAACTCACTATGACTAATTATTGTAATTGTCATTAATTGCATTAACATTTTAATACTGTTGTTGATCTATCTGTTCCTCTGGGATAAGAATCTTAAGAACACAGGTAGCACAGCTTAGTAAAGAAAAATTTTCAGCAGTTGATCAGTATCCATATCTCTAGTTACTTGAATAAATGACCTATTATTAGTTGAATGAATAAACTCTTGGCTGAACTAACTAAAAAGTGAATGACAGACATATGAATTTATTTTTACAGACTATTCACCTTTATTTTTATGTAGCAATATCACTCATGGATATGCTCATGCAAGCACAATCACATATGTAGCACATTAGACACAAAATCTGCCATTCATAGTGAAATTAAATGTATTAATTTACAAATTTTAGGTTCTTACATTTGTAAGAGAATTTTGTTGATAACAGTATAACCTTGCTTTGTTAGATTAGTAAATATTTATTTTTAATTGACTAAAAGTAAAACTCTTGTTTTTTAAAACATTTATTGTTTTTAAACTCACATATTCTGCATTACAATCCTCTGAGGGTCAAGTAACAGATAATGTAGGTAAAAATGGACTAAGAGATGTATTGACTCAGTATCCAAGTCTTTGTTGGATAAGATTGTCACTGTCCTCAGTTACAGTTAAATCTAGATGTTCACTTGATGTCATCAGTACTTAGTCTGTTTCTCACTCTTGTTTCCTTTCTTTCCTCCTTTTCCTCTCCTTGGTCCTGTAGTGTACTGAGTTCATCTCTGTCCCTCTCTTGGTCTTTCCACTTCTCTGTACTGTTCTATTTCATGTATCCTTGTAGTGGCTTATTTCCTAATAAATCTCTGCCTTTCTGGTTATTAAAGTAGTTTCAAAGCATTTTCTGGTTTCTGTGACCTTTGGTGTCCTTCACTTCAGAAAGCGCTTACTTGTTACTTAGTTTGTCTTTCATCATATGCCTTGGTCACATAGTGATGTTTAATTTAATCCTCATGGCCAAGGGTATGAAGTGTGCTAATTTTTTTCTTGTTTTGTATGTCTTTTTGTTATTATAAGATGGGTAGCTTGGCATACTAGGGTCAACATTTAGTTTGTAAGCATCCTGTTAACCCTCTCCTCTACTTTTCACAATTCCTTCTGAAAATACTACCCTTATGGTGAGAGATTTACACTTAAGCCATATAATAGGAGGACAAAGCTAAAAACTGAAGAGTTCAATTGTACAGCATGTGGTTTCCATGCTAGTTCTGTAGTTTATATTTCAGATTTAATCTGTGTAAAAGATAAAAAGTCTAATATGTTTAAAAATATTGATTAGAAATGCATATTTATCATTTAATAAGGGTCCAATTAAAGTTAGAGACATTTCCTAACCAATGAATTGATCAATCTTTCAAATTAATCCTAGATAAATGTCATCTTATTTAAAATGGCTATTACAATAAATGCTTTGTTATCATTCAAATTTATTCTAAAAGAAATATTTTGTACAGATAGCAGTATAAAACAGGTGATAAAATTATGTGTAAAAATATGTATAAAAAGTTGCTGCCATAGACCATGAGATAAGTATCAGCATATCAGTCCTGACTCCATCTAAATATAAGTGGCCAGCCTTCAAAAAAATAAACTACTATCCAAGGAATCTCTGGAATCTGAGTAAATGATGAAGTATTTTATATCAGTTGCTGACATTCATTTAAGAGATTTTGATTCCTGTTAATCTGTAGAATATATAATCAGTTGATTCTTTTATTAAAATTCTGAACTATAAATAGAAAGATATCAATGCATGAAATTTAGAAAATGCATAAAATTATTTCTAAAAGAAAAATAGAATAAATAGTTCCACTGAAATGAAAGAATAATTCGACACTGAAGCCACAAAGCAATTGGAATGATGATGATTAACCTTGAAGATAATATTGAATAAATTAATCTGAAGAACAAAGAGTCAGTGTAGGCTTTGAAAGGAATTATTATCTTGGTAAAAGGAACATTTTCAATTATGAAGACAAAAGGGGAGACTGGAACATGGGTTGCGCTGATATATGAGTAAAATAGTGATAACATTGAAAAATACTTTTGGAGTGAGAAATAATTTTTAAAAGGAATTGAACTCAGCAATGGACATGTCAAACGGGATGGGAGAAAGCCCACAAGGCCTAAGCCTTACAGATAGAACTTTGGGCAAGACAGCAAGAGACCTAGTCTGTCCTACTCAATTACCCAGTGCCAATCAGCCCTGAAAACATACATAATATTATCATTATATGGATTGAACAGGTTACCTTTATGAATGTATATGTATATACATATACATGTGATAATTATTAAAAAACCCACGAATTTAAAGAGCTTATATGAGAAGTTGTGGTATATGAGAGGTTTTGTGGAGTAGGTAGGAAAGGGTGAAATATTTTAAAATTATAATATCAAAAATAAATAATATTTAATGCTGACGTAACAATAAACTTTGTGAGACAGAAACATAATATGACCTTAATCCTGAGGACAAGATAAATTTATTTACTTGACTTTATTTATTGATACCTTACTATAGTCCCGGATTCTCCTAGGCATTGAGTATTAAATTACAAGTGAAAAAAAATAAGGCTTGTTCCTCAGTCTGAGACGGTACTAGGGAAAATAAAGTAAACAGATATATTATTAAGTTTCAGAAGTGGTAGTTGTGGGGCCACATGCCTCTCACCCTGGTTTTAATAACATGCAGAAGTAAGAATAGGATAAAATGAAGATATGTGTAATTGGAAGAAAAAGTCAAAGGCACAACTTTTCCTTGAGGGTAAATCATTTAGCAAGTATATTTGCATCTAGCCATTAGTGATGTATTTGGCCAACTTAATGTTTATTGTCCTCAGTCAAAACAAAGTGTGAACATCAGCAAACTATAAAGATAAAACACTGCTGATTGGTTTTCCAAATTATTCATAGAGGTTTTATATTTTCAACAAGCCTTAGACTAAAATAGTATTACCTGGATTGTATAATTAAGCTAACAAAGTTTAAAAGAATAATGTTAATAAAGCCTTTCTGTTTTAAGTTCAAGTAAACATCATTAAAAGAAGCAGAAAGCCAGTGGAATATGCAAGGGCAATAGAGCAGTATAATAGGATACCATTGCTGGGTCATGGGTCCCAATGTTAACAGAAGTATATATATATATATATATATTTTTTTTTTTTTTCTGGAGTGAAATTTAAAGTAGACAAAGACCAAAGGAGTTCCCCTAGATAGCTTAGCCTTACTACTTCTGGAAATCACTCTGGGTGTCTGCCATAAATAATTTCTCAATTCTTGTCAAAAATATTTGTTATAATCAAAATATCACATAAAATTGCCCTGTTCTTTCTATTATTTTAAAGTTTAAGTCATTCTAACTATAATATTTACCAACTTTTGTGAGGAGCACAGAAGATTATTTGGATATTTTGGACTGTCTAGACACATTAATAACAAGATTTTTCTCCCATAGTGGAAGATTCAAGACATATGCCTCTATATATTTTTAATCAACAGCTCTCACAAGAAGTTCAGAATGTTTATACTTTTATAAGTTTAAAAAGTTAATCTTGTTTTTATGTTTTTCCTTTGGTGTACATTTCTTCAGAAAGCCTGTTCTATGACTATATAATAATTTAAGCATTAGAATATTAATAGAATTAAAATACAATTTAACTCATAATTTACCAAAGGTTTTATTTGTGAATTATTTGTGTTCTGTATGATGGTGACAATTTCTTCTTACTGCAAAACCATTTTATAGGTCAAACAAAAATAGATTATCATTAACTCATTTTAGTAATAAATAAGAGGTTTATATTTGTTTACCTTGTGCTGTTTAATATTTGTTATAAAGTAGAACTTTATTTATTTGAATATGCAGCTCAAAAGACTCCATTGAGAAACATATTTGTGCATGCATGTGTGTGTGTGTGTGTGTGTGTGTGTGTGTGTGTGTTACTAATGACTAAATCCTGAACGGTAGGTCTAGTAGACGAAAATACTCCACTACTGATTCCTATCCCTAGCCTTTACTAATTTATATTGTACTACTGATAGATAGTATCTTACCTCATGTGTAGTCAGCTAATGAAGTAATAAATATTTTTATCTCATTTAAGGACCCTTGCAATTACTATGAAATCATCTAGCAAAACCTGGCGTGGTGGATTAAATAAGAATGACCCCAATATGCTTATATATTTGAAAGTTTCTTCACCAGAGAGTAATACTGAACAGATTAGCAGAAATTCATGAACCTTTTGGCAGAAATTCATGAACCCTTTGAAGGGTGTCTCAGTCAGAGTTTCTATTCCTGCACAAACATCATGACCAAGAAACAAGTTGGGGAGGAAAGGGTTTATTGAGCTTACACTTCCACATTGCTATTCATCACCAGAGGAAGTCAGGACTGGAACCCAAGCAGGTCAAGGAGCAAGAGCTGATGCAGAGGCCATAAAGGGATGTCACTTACTGGCTTGCTTCTCCTGGCTTGCTCAGCTGGTTTTCTTATAGAACCCAAGACTACCAGCCCACAGATGGTACCACTCACAAGGGGCCCTACCCCCTTGATCACTAATTGAGAAAATGCCTTACAGCTGGATCTCATGGAGGCATTTTCTCACCTGAAGCTCCTTTCTCTGTGATAACTCCAGTTTGTGTCAAGTTGACACAAAACCAGCCAGTACAGAGGGCCAATGACCCTTTCACAGGGGTTGCCTGTCAAATATTCTACATCTCAGATATTTATACTATGATTCAAAACAGTAGCAAAATTACAGTTATGAAGTAGTAATGAAAATAATTTTATGGTTGGATATCACTACATTAAGAAGTGTGTTAACATGTTGCAGTATCAGGAAGGATGTGAAGCACTGGATTAGAGAATTAGGAGGTATGTACTTGTTGGAATAGGTGTGGATATATTTATTTGTAAATGTGATGTATATTCTTGTTTCCCAAATCCAGTATTTATGGGAATTATTTCTTCAGGAATACTAAACCCTGAGTATAGACTGACAGAAGGAAATGTATGATGACAGGTTTAAAAAATACATTCATAAAATAGTTTTATGCACATGATTGATTTGTAACATGATGTATCTTCTCACACTGAAGAGATAATATTTATTTAAGTTATTTCTTAATGTATATTAAACCCTGATATGGACTTTCTCAGGAAGAAATGTACATTGACACTTTGGTCCTGTCACAGTGATGTTTATACATAGAAACTATCCTTGTCACATTTTTTTTGCTAGAATATCAGCTTAAGATCAAAGATGACATATACACTGTGAAAAGATATCATGATCAATTGACAAACCTCATTCCTTATTACGAATTCTTTACATAGTATCAGATACACAAGAACATCAGTGACAACAGACAATGCTTATGATCTAAATTTTGAAGTCTAATTAGGTGAATTCTTCTAAACATTCAAATACTTAACAAAACAAAGTGAATTTTATTGTATCCTTAAGAAAATATGAAAATTCAAAAGCTATGACAGATGGTAAATGAAGCTATCACACACATAAAAGTATCTTAGAGTAAGTAGGTAGTATTTGAAATGACCTTTAACAAAACAGATGAAAATTGGAGCTACCCAAAGCAAGTGTTAATGCTACCTAAGATAGAAATATATAAAATTCAAGGGTATAAAATTAAGGAGAATGACAAAAATAGAGAACACTGCACTTATGGTGATAGTGAGAGAAAAAAATGAAATGTTCAATATAGCTTTTAGGTCATATCCCAGTGTGATAGGAGTTGTGCATAATTCTGTAGGGGGTAATGATTTCTGAAGAGGGAGATGTGTCATCAAGCCTACTTTTGAAAAAAATTGATTCAGCTCTCAGAAACTAGTTAAATAGAATCGAGGTAAGATTAAATAGAGGGATAACACCAAATTCTTAACAAGGTGCCCTAAGCTAGAAATAGTGAGGGCTTGACTAATATAGTGAGAATGTACTAGCAAAGCAGATATGGTTGTAAAACATACAGTGTATAGCAGGACTACAAGGGTTAGCAAATGGGGAGGGAAAGGAGGAAGTCAATACTGAATGGTTTCCTGCTTGGGTGACTAGGCAATGCGATATTAGAAGAGAAATAGGAATTGGGGCTGATGGTATATTCTGACCTTTGAACAGATTTAGCAGGCTAGATTCTGAGGGTGACTGGTTGAAACGTGTTTTTGAAAATGATGGCTGAAATTCTCCAGAGGGAGAGAGAAAGAAACTAAGACTTGGGAGTTTTCATGTAAAATAATCTTAGTGTGAAGGAAGGAGGGCTCTGTTGTTCATTTCATGGTAATAACTCACATAACTTGAGCTGCCGCCCTTTCCCCATATCTGCTAACCAGTTGTCTTTCTTCTGTTTGAACATGAAGTCCCTGACATCTTGAATCAGACATCCCTATTTACATAAATCAGTTAGAAATACCATTTTCTCTGAACTTTATTTTACTCATTTGAGCCTAGTTCTTAAGACCGTATTCTAGGGTAATTATAGTCTGTCTTTCTCACAAAGGTTCTTGTCTCATTTTAAAAGCTATAAATCCTTGTTCAGCCTACTTGCTTAGTAAAACTGTGTACATAATTGGTGTTTAGAGGCAATGCATTATCTCTGGATCTAGTTTTGCTTGTGCTCCTTGCTAGACATACTTTCACTGTACACTCAAAAAAAAATCCCTATGTTCTCATCAGATACACAGAATTCAATTAAATAATTCTGAAAGAGAGCAATATGATCTTCTACTAGGACGATGCTGTGAGGTGTGTCTCTCACTGGCCACATTTAGTTTTTCCTGTGTTCCTATGATTTTATGCTCTGTTAGGAATAATGGTTCATGTGAAAAATGTTTTCTTTTTTTTAAATTTCTCTCTCTTTGTCCTAATAACATGGAAAAGCAGCAAGCAAAATCATTCCTCAGTCTGGACACAGTGGTTGTTTTTATATTATCTTAGTTAAAATGAGTTTGAATACAGAACACAGCTAACTAGCTCACACCTAGCATGCTGCTGCTAATGTGTATTATTGATCTGTAACTCTCTATGTGTAAAAATAGTCTCTTTTGTTGCAATGATATTTTAACTTCCTGTAATTGACCATTATGCTAGCAGATAGATCATTTAGATCTTACATAAATCATATTTATTGGGTTCTCTTTCTCTCCATGTGAATAATTGTTCACAATATATAACTTATATTTAGAATAAAGTATATGACCTAGCAATATTCTCTCAATCTTTTTAGTAAGTTGCCAAATGTATGGGAAACAATGAGAGAGCAGATTCATAGAAACCTTATAGATAAAAAGCTGTTTGTTCCAACATATTATTTTTATAGATTATTTGGGAAATATATAAAATGCAGCCTGATCACATTTGATTCACATTCATACCAGATCCACCCTCCCATCCTTGTGTCTCTCCACAAAGCATATGCCAAGTTTAATTTGTGTTGTACATATGCCCTTTGGAGCATGGTCAAAACTCCCACTGGCTGCTAGCCCCTTAAAGATAGCTGAGTCTTTTCCCATCCCCCCACCAAAACCCATAAACTGTGAAGAGCTACACTTCAGCATTTTTATCACAGTTTTTAAGGACTCTCGTCAATGGCTTCCTATGTAGACTGTTTCTTTTATAAGGGGTTGTCTTAGAAGCCTTCTCTTATTTTCAATTATGAGTCTGCAGACATCAATATCACTGCAAAAGAAGCTTCCATGTCCTTAACAGTCAACAGCAGCACAAATAATGGACTTCTACGTGGTTTCCAGCAGCAGTTAATTTCAGTACAAATGAAGCCATTGTTTTATTCAAAAATGTATTATATGAAATAATACTGTTTAGATGTTAAGGAGCTGGAATTCTGTGGGAATTTTGCTTTGATATGTGTGTGTGTGTGTGTGTGTGTGTGCATGTGTATATTTGGTATATGTATTTATATGTGCACATATGTACACTTCTGTGATAGGTAATGTGGGTATACTCATGTGTGTGCGCTTGTGCACATATACATATATATGTGGAGGCAATAGATTAAGGAAATATTCTATGCTTTGAGACATAATCTCCCACTGAACCTAGAATTCACTGATTTAGCTATACTTCCTGGTCAATAAGCTCCAGGTATCTGTTTGTCCCTGCTTCCCCAATGCTGGAATTCTGTATGTATGATACCAGATCTGGTGTTTATATGGGTGCTGAGAATTCAAACTCAGGTCCACATGCTTGTTCAAGAAGCCTTTTATCAACTGTACCATATCTTCTCCCCTTAAAATTTTGAATTTTTTCAAGAGTGGTTGGATTTAAATAATATTATATCATTTATAATCTATCTATAATTTGTCTGAGTGTATTTTAATAGTTTAATATAGATATTAATGCCTTCTTCCTGGAAATATGGTAAGAGTTTAGAAGACGTTATACATGTCATGGCTTAAAATTTCATATGGTACATAAATTTCAGTTGGTTTTTCGGTTAAGTTTAAGTACATAGTAAAAATACCATCTTATGCTCTTTGCACTCATTTTCATGTTGGAAAAAAAAAGGCATAAACACTTCACTTGAGAAGAAGCTTCCCATGTATAATTTTTAAAATCCTAATTTTTTTCAGAAAATGAACTTGATTATTCCAGTGTTTCTCTATAGCAGAAGCAACAATTGTTCATTTCAAACGATGTAGTATAGAAATCAGTGTTGTTCACAATTGTGCATTTATGCCTGGCTAATCCTGACCTACTGTTATCTTTGACCTTCACCATCTATACTTGTTTATAAAGATTGTCCTGTTGCCCATTTGTCATGATTCAATACAAGTAAAGATATGAGATGCTGAAACCTCTAATTTCTCCATTTGCTCAATCTTATATGAAATATTTAATATACTACTATTTTTTTTTACAAAAGAAGTAAGATAATTTTATTTCAAGCAAAGTGATAGCACACATTATGGAGAGACACACTCTCAAAATTGATGGCAGGGTATGTGAGTGAGAATATCCAAGGGCTTTAAGGTGATATGTCCCTTGAGTTCTTAATTTTCTTGCATTTTTCATTTCTGCATGTGAAAATAATTTTAGTTCATATGAGTTAGTGATTTCTGAAGGCAGATATAAGAATATCTATATGCATTTTATATGCCACATTATTTATTGAAAATATATATATATATTTTAAATTGCCGCCTGCTAACTCCAACATCTGTAGTTTCCTAAAGATAATGCTGACTGTTCTCAGCACTTTCTCATGATTTTTGTTTAGGTTTTACATTTTTTCATGATGAATTCTTTCGCTTTACTTTGATTTAAATGACATAATCATTTATTTATTTCCTTTGGAATATTATTTGTAAGAAGTGTCTGCGATCCTGGATAAAGAGGAACTCCTGTAGAAACAATTTCTATTAACCTAAGCAGGAGTGTAAAGTGTAACCACTCTGGGAATCGCTATAAATTAAATCAAATTCATAGCTTGGGTTTTGGAGTCTATCCAAGTAATAAGAATTTGTGCTATAAATCTGCCTTAAGGATATGTGTTAGGTGGAGAGATTCAGGTTTAGTTATGTTTTATCTTTTCCTTCTAGAGGAGGTATCCCTTAGCTTTTTAGGTGAGATCCTTCTAATTTGAGATTTGACTAGGTCGTATTTCATTGACTGTTTAACCCTTTGTTTAACCCTGCATTACCATTATATAGTTCAGGCCACTGAAATGTCCACCATCAGTAAACACTCTCGAGGAAACTATTTTCAGCACTGCATTTAACTCTTGACATCTGTCTTTAACAACAAAAAAATAAATAAATGAAAGTTTAGCAAAAGGATATCTGTCTTAGAAACTAGTGGATAATTTAAGATATCAGCCTGGAATGTTGGCTTATCTTTAGTGGTAGGGCTTGTATAAATAAATTTAGCTTAAAGTATTACTGTAACTAGAAGTTCTTTGATATATTTTTCTGTGAAGATTCACCATAATATTATCCATTTAACATCATATTTCTTGACATAATTCTTCTCTCTGACAATACATATCAGAAGTCTGATTTTCCCTTTCCATTTGAACATACTCTCTTAGAAAAGGGCATAGCTGAGCAGCACACATCATGGCATAGAGGAAAGAGAGAACATGAAATTCAGTTACTAGACTAGCTTTTTACTTTATTTCTCCTATAGTCTATAACATATTGCCATAATCTATAACATATTGCTACCCAATTTTAGAGTAGGTATCCCTCCAGTTGCTCATCACTGTAAATGCCCTCATAGTCCCATGAAGATGTGTGCCTCCCCATCATACTAGGTGTTAAGAAATCCAGTAAATTTGATAATGAAACACTAACTACTAGATGTCCAATCCCTTTCAGTTTGACTCCTAAATATATTTCACTTTAAGCCATAAGATTCTGAAACCTCAACTACTCATGTCTATCTTATGATGTCAAGTAAATTTAGTCTCTCAAAGAGTCTCCATTGTTGTAACAGTTCCAAATTTGTTTGAAAGTCCAAATTTAGTGTCTCCTCTGGAACTTAAGGCAATCTTTTAACTATGAGTCAAGTCTTATATTTCCTAGTACAGTGGAACAGAATAAACATTCCCATTCCTAAAGTGAGGAGTAAGTGGTGGCTTAGAATGTGGGAATTGTACCAAAGCAGGATGGGAATCAAGACTGACAAATATTTTAACCATTAGCCCTGTATCTGGCATAAGATTCACAAAAACATTATAATGTGTATTCTTCTAGGTTTGGGACCTTATGCCCCTGTAGTTTTGCCACTTTTGACCCACATGATTTGACTCTTGTGGTGTTGTAATCCATTGTCTGTGGTTTCTTCGGTTGATCATTTATTTTCCTGTCATCTGTAACATTATAGGGGTTCCCTTACACTATTAACTGTATTTCTTAGGTGCATGTAGTACCTTTTCCCAAGCAACCCCAAGGAGTTCTGACTATATTGTACATTGTCTTGTCCTCTTAGGACTTCTTTAAGAACTAGGCAAAATCCTCCTTTACTATGTAACATTTTTCATTTTGCATACCTGCAAAACTAACATATGTTCAAATTTGATTTGTGTTGTAAAAATATTAAGATGTGGGTCCTTTCATATCTTATTATGTTATTAGGTTTCTCAATACTGTGAAAGGATTAATGGTGTTTCAGAATGAAAACAATGGGTTTAATTCAATTTTCCTTGGCATTATGAGACATGTTTTGGAGAGGGCTCATTTGTCTTTTCACACATAATATATACTAGAAATTTTACTAAATGAAGACATCATACCCTTGAACTTCCAAACATTCAAGGTTGTGATCCTAAGAATGCCTCCTTTTTATAAATTACCTAGCCTATTGTATTTGTCCTAGCTATATTTATATTGCTGAGTTAAACACTATGACCAAAAGCAATGAGGGGAAATCAGAGCAGGAATTGAGGCAGGAACTTAATCAGAGACCAAGGAGGAATACTGCTTACTGGCCTGTTCTCCATCACTTACTTGGTCTACTTTTAAATACACCTCAAGACTACCTGCCCAAGGTTGTCACAACACACAATGGCCATTCCTACAATCACAATTAATCAAGAAAATGTCCTAGATACTTGTCTACACTCAATTGGATGGAGGCATATTATCCATTGACATTCCCCTTCCCTAAAATTCTGGCTTGCATCAAGATGTCAAAATAATAATCAGGACAACATTAAAACATAACAGCAGAAAATAAATTAATATGTGTATAAATCTCATTACTTGTTTTGACTAAGGGCAATTTAAAGGATTAGTGGTTTATTTTGGCTTACTGCTCAGAGGATTGCAGTCCATCATGGCAAAGAAGGCAGGGCTATTTTTCTAACACTGACCAGGAAGTAGCAAATGAGGAGTTCCAGTGTTTGGCTTTGTTTTCTCTTTTTAAACATGATTTTATTTTTATTTTTATGTGCACTGATGTTTTTTTCTGCATGAATGAATGATGATGTCAGTTACCCTGCAACTATAATTGCATATAGTTGTGAGCTGCCATGTAGATGATGGGAATTGAACCCCAGTCATCTGGATGAGTAGCCAATACTCTTATCCACTGAGCCATCTCTCTAATCCCCCTTCCTTTCTTCAGTTTTTATTGAATACAAGACCCCATCACGTGGGACACCACTTTTAACATTCAAAGTGCATTTCCATCTTTAGTCAAGCATCTCCAGAAGCACTTTCATAGACATGCAAATTTTTTCTCATTAATTATCTAGGTATTTATCAATCTAATTGACAATCAAAATTAAAATGTACAAGTGGACTCTTGTCAATTTGTTATCTTGAAATTTTCCTTTTGAGGCTTAGCCTGTAATGAATGAACTGTTTTTCCAGGCCTCATCGTGATATCTGAACACATCACTTTAAAACATAATATTCTACTCTTGATTGCAATAGATTCATAAATATAATGAAAAATATATTTGTCATATTTCCAAAACTCATTATTGTTTTCACTGTTTAAAAAAGTCACCACAGCTTAGCTATTCAATCCCCAAGATCTCTCCTGACTCAAAGGAATCAAAGCAATGCCAAAATCTAGCAATGTGAGAACAACTTGTGGATCTACACATGGAGTCTGGGACTGTTGTACCTTTATCTGGGCCCCAACAGTGATAGGTGCTCTATTTATGGTGCCTGAAGCAGACATAGCATTTATATAGGGCTATCTCAACTTGATGCCTAAAATTTATCTTCTAAAATACTCATAGTACTAGAATCTGCAACAGTGTGTTGTCTCCATTGAATTTCAAAGCTCCATGCAACAATTCATTAAAGACCCTTTATAGGCAATCAGACCTTGTCACATATTGTCTACCCATTGTAACTTTCTGGCACATCAGTAGCCTAGTAACCATTGTTGCTTTTTTATGCTTAAAATGCAAATCCATGTGAACCATGTTATTAAGTTAACCTGCTAGCTCAATATGTAGTCTAGCCTTTATTGTAATATTCTTGTTATTTCTGGACAACTAAACCTGGGAAAATACTTCTGTGGTTGTTAAGGTTGTTACATTACTGTAATTTGGAGGCATTCTTAATTTAGTATGTATCCTTTCACAGAAAGTTATACTTCTATACACCTGGAACAAAATTGCTAATCTTTTTAACAACTACACATGCTTCATCAGTATCCACCTTATCTACAACTTTCCCAACAAACTATACATTTTTTTCTGTCTTGGTTACTGTTCTTGATCAATATAAACTTTAATGAGAATAATATATAATAACCATCCGATAGT
This sequence comes from Rhynchomys soricoides, assembly GCA_019843965.1. NCBI lineage: Eukaryota > Metazoa > Chordata > Mammalia > Rodentia > Muridae > Rhynchomys > Rhynchomys soricoides. The sequence goes on along the minus strand of JADRCH010007386.1, from coordinate 893,852 downwards.
TTCAAGGTAATTCTGCCTTGAAATTTATTCTACCAAAAAAAAAAAATGCCTCATTGAAGTTCTCAAGACAATCAGAATGCAGTTACTCTCTTTCCAAAATTGTACCATGAATGACTTCTAGTCCAATTTCTAACCTGTAGACTTTATTCTCTACCACAGTCTTGGGAGGTGGAATTTCCCTGCCTCCATTTCTATCAGAGTTCTCATCTAACAAACTTCTACAGAATTGTCTATTAAGTTCTAAAGGAGTCCAGGACTTCTCTAGCTTTAGTCTTCTGATAAAAGTAGCTAATCTCCTTCTCCTATCAGTCGTAGCTACCCATAGTTCTTTATCTAGGAGTGGGATCCTGTGAAATTTTTCCCCTCAGATCTTGTTTATGCAGCCAGTTCTAGGAGCAATGACTGTTGCATGGCAAAATTCCTAGTATTCTGGCTCTTACAATGTTTCAGCACCTTCTTCCACAGTGTTCCCTGAGTTCTATATGCAGAAGCTGTGATGTATATGTATATGTTGGGGTTGTGGCTCCCCCACTCTATTGACCTCTACATTATGATCAGTTGTGGGTTTTTGTGATGGTCTCTGTTTGCTATAAAGAGAAGCTTCTTTGATGATAGGTGGTAAATATACCTGTCTATAGACATAAGGATAAATTTAGAATACAGGAAAAACATAATAGTATGCTATGATAATCTGTCAAAGTAGCATTAGTAGGTTATTTTTTAAGGCCTATGACCTCATTAGCTGAGGTAATCTATGTTTTCAATACCTGGCATTATTTCCCTTCTTCTGAATATGACTTAAATCCAGTTTGACAGCTATTAGATACGACCACCATGTGAGTGCCATTTATTATACCTTTATGTATATTTTGCAATGACAGTAATTGTTGGAGTTTATTGGGTACATAGGTACATAGGTGCTTCAACAGGCAAACCTGTTTAATTCTTTCCCTCCCCTGGCAGCTTGTATAGTTCTTTCTGGAACCAGAAGGCTATACATAGGGAAGAGGCATTCAGATCAGATCCAGCTTGAGTCTTCCGAGTCTTATGTCCTAAATGTGGCATGTCTTCAGCAAAGAGGCCCACCCTCAACCCCTGTGAGAGGGAATATCTATAATCTGTATTATTATGGGAGTTATGCATAATTCCATGATCAAACTTCAAATGGTTTCTCAGGACTGGTGCTGGTACTTTCATTAGTCTATGTCTATGTCTATAGTTCTTGTGAGGAGCATTGTTAGACCAAGTGTCCTGATTTTTATATGTAAATGAAAAATAAATGCATATATATGTGTATATGTATGTGCACATTGTATTTATTTTGCATGGATAATGTCATATACCATATATGAATATATATATATATATATATATATATATATATATATATATACTTATATTTGGGTAAGTGAAAACCTTTATATATATTATTCCTTGAGTCTATATCAAACAACTTTGGTGTTTTTTGTCCCTCTATCTCCTTTTGTGTTGACCTCCTTCTCCCTTCCCCAGGTGGAGCCCCATCACTCTTAATATGTTTCCAACTACAAATAATTGTATCCTGTTACTCTAATCTCTAGCCTCCTCCCATATCTTTGGTCTCTTTATACTTTCCTGATTTCTGATTTCACTCCATCTTTTTCCCTCACAGCTGATGATTGTTTCCTTGACATTTTTGGAGTCTGTATTTCTCTGTATTCTGGATGTTAATTCTTTGTAAGATATAGAATTGCCAAATGTTTCTGTCTCCTAGCTGACGTTCTCTTGTTTCCTTTTTTATTTAGTATGGTACCATCCATATTTTTGTTAAGTCTCTGTTGGAAACCCCTCACATACATATTAGCGTGTGGACCTCTTTAATACTTTATATAATTCTTAATTTATTTAATCAAGTTGAATATCAAGAGTAGCCATCATAAAATGCCATGTTATTTTCACATTTTTTTCTCCAACCATTATTTTTCACATCACACATGTTATCATTGTCAATGAAAGAAGATAGAAAATACTCAAAATGGAGTGTTAGATGCCCTAGTATAGAGGAATGCCATGGAGGGACGACTGGAGTTGGTGGGTGGGTAGGGGCATACCCTCATAGAGGCAGTAGAGGGGGTGGGATAGGGGATTACCAAAGTGGAGACATAGAAAGGGCAAAACATTTGAAATGTAAATAAAGTATAAAAATAAAATTAAAAATACTCAAAATGTATAGATAATATGACAAATTATAATTATTTGATTCTAGTTTTTCAAGTTTGCTTATTTTTAAAGCTTGCTCAGCCATTATTAATTATTTATTGATCTTATCTTCCTCTGTTCCTGAGCACTAGGAAATGTTCTTATTAATACTTTTATTTTATTAGATTGAGCATAACTAAATTATTTCTTTCTTCCCTCCAGCCATCCCATATATAACAGGTTCCCTTTGCCCTCCTTCATATGTGTAGCCTCATTTTCTGTAATTGTTGTTACACATATTATGTGTTTACATATGTGTGTGCATATATATATGTGTGTGTGTGTGTGTGTTTGTATTCATAAATAAATCAATACAACTTACTTAGTTCATATAATGTTACCTCAAAGTATGTTTTCAGGGCTGTTGTGATGCATTATATAACCAAATGGTGTGTTTTGTTTTTTGTTTTTTTTTCCTGAGAAAGTCTAGTTCTCTAGTTCTTTGCATTCCTTAGTTGTCTGAATTTCTTTGCCTAGAGTCCTTATTATGAACTTTTTTTTTTTCTCTTCCATGTTTGCAGGTCTAATGGTGGTGTCCTCATTCCAGTAGTGTTTAGTAGCCATGTTAGGAAGACTTCATGGTCATTGCTTCTCTGACATTTCTAGGAGATCAAATCTCATAGCAAATATTCTGTTCCTCTGGCTCTTAAAAATCTTTTGGCTTCCTCTCCTATAATGATCCCTGAACATTTGGTTCAGGAGTTTTGCTGTAGATTTATCAGTTAAAATTGGGCTCCATGACTCTCAATTTTAATTGGTTGTGGTTTTCTGTATTGGCCTTTGTCTGTTACAAGAGACATTTTCTTTGGGAGTGGCAGGTAAAAACTACACTTATGTACAGATATAAGGATTAATATTTAGAATGTAGTCAGAGATAGTTCTGATTAGATGAAGGGGTGATAGTAAAATCTTTTCCAAGATCCAGGACTTAACTAGCCCCAGGTATTTGGCTAGGTTTCTAGTAGAAATCATGACTGTTGCCTTTTTGATCAGGCTTTTATTTTGTATCCTTGACTTCATCTATTTACTTGTCATTTGTAGACTTTACTATAGAACTGTCGAATACTTTTTAGGTGGGATAGATACTGTCTTAATCTTTCATAATGTTTACATTTTTGTAGTGAGATCTAGGATGTGGACAGAGCAGATGTCGGCAGCAGAGCAGATATGCTGGTTGACTTAGGCCTAGTGGTTGGTTGTAGCTTAGGTGAAATAAAGTCAGATAGACATGAAGACTGGACTGGTGAACAGGCTGTTTCCTGTTTCACATTTGGAGCTTGAAGCTAGGTATGGGGGATGGAGGGGTTATGAGTAGTGGAGGACCTGGTGGACTCACTTGGCTAGTCCCTGGAGAAGGCTGAATATGTTCTGGTTGGTTGAGGTTATTTGATGTGGTGTAGGAAGGGCTTGAATGCTTGCAATGATAGTCACAAAATGGTAGAAGCCTACAGGTTGGTCACAGCTCAAGTAGACATGGTCATACTAGGCTGGGGCACTGTATTTGGGACTTGAGATTTATGCGAGGGGCTGGGAATAGTATTTGTAGGGGAGGATCAGGCAGTCAACCACCTATACCTTTGAAAAACAGGATATCTTTCTTACATGCAGTTGTAATAGAATCCTTAGAGAAAAATATAAATATTTAATTAGCATTTCTATTTCATAAACAAAGTTTTGATTCATAAAATAATTTACAAATGGTTTTATTTGTCAAGCTTCTACCAATGTTTTCTGTGATACACATTTTATTGTAATATTTATACCAAATTATAAATCAATCTAATATTGCTTTTATATTTTATACAAGAACAAACTTTTTATATTTTATTCATGAGGACAAAATTTTGTATTGTATACATGAGTGCAAGCTAGGACCAGGAAAAACACCCTACACAACAGCTCTGATAAACACTTTCTTTATTATTATCAGTTAAATTTCCTTAAACATATCTATGTTTCAAATATTCTGTACTGATTTCATCCAAGAAATGCTTGTGGCATAAGGTTATAACTAACAACTAGCAAAGTAATGTGCTCTGGCAAAGTGACCATTACACTAATACAAATGGTACTCATTATCAAGGTTTCAACAGCTAAGTCTACTACTTTTGTGCAGTGCTATAATATGTTGAAATATAAATTCAGGTGGTAAAAAGTATGATGAATATAATGATTAGATAGAGCTTTAGATTCAGGAAAATGATTACTGTACAGCAGTAACATGTATTAGGGCAGAAAAATAAAATAATCTATACTTCGATGTACTTATGTGGGGATTCTCACACAAAAGATAGATAAATATGAGAAAAAGAGGGAACTAGGGGTGGATTAATTCATAAATGTATTCTTTCATAAGCATGTACCTGAATTCAATTCCCAGAACCCACATAAAAATCCTTGGTTTGTGGATTTGTACCTATAATCCCAGTGTTAAAGAAATAGAGACAGGAAGACCCAGATGCACACTGGCCAGGAAGTTTAACTGTAGTTCAGTGGAAGTCCTAGTCTTAAAGGAGGTATACAGTTTTTATGATGATAAAATATGAGATTTTCCTCTGGATCTCTCTCTCTCTCTCTCTCTCTCTCTCTCTCTCTCTCTCTCTCTCACACACACACACACACACACACACACACACACACATGCATGCATGCTCACAGGCAAGCACATGCACTGAAACACACACACACACACACATATATATAATTATTATATTTGAGAAAAATGAGGAGAGGCCAGAGAAGTTTATAAAATTATATGTCCTATATGTAAGTGATAAATACCAAAGAAATATTGCTTATTTCTGGAGTAAACTAAAAACAAAGAAAATAAGTATAGGGAAGACCAGATGTGGGCTGACAGCTAAAGTATGGTAAACAATCCTAAAACTTATTCTTTTTCCATCAATAAGAATTGCATGTGATTTTGTAATATTTTTCCTGGTACAGATACAGTAATATCTTTATAATGAAGATTTCCAAATAACATTTGAATTGCATTGTAAGATCATAACTTCTTTTGTTCCAGGGCTCCTTCTCTGCCTGATGATTCTTAAATATTCATCTCAAAATAATATTTATCTTGAAAAGACATATTTTAGAATGGAATATTCTCTCATACAATCATATTTTGGAGTGACATTTTAATATTCTACAATTTTAATAAGCAATGCCATTAAAACATAAAAATGAAAGTAATCTAAAAGATCTCTGGTTGAGACATAACAAGTAGAATACATAATTAAATAAGAAATCGGCATCTTACATTTTTTTATCATTGTCAGATAAATTTCCCTAAATATATCTGTGCTTCTCATGAACTCTACTAATTATGCCCAGGAAATACTACTGGAATAAGACTATAACCAACAACTAGCATTGTAATCCTTTTTGGTTGGAGAAATGTCAGAATAAAATCTAATAAATGGAGATATAATAACCAAAGTTAAAATGAGTATAATGTAAATAGCTATAATGTACATAACTATTTTAAAAGTTTTATTTCAAGTTATATAAAATACTTTTATTTATCTGAGGAATTAGCACAATGTATTTTGATCCTATTTATCACACCTACTCCCTTTATCCATCCTATGTTCATCCCTACAATTTTCCCTACCCCAAAATCATGTGCTTTTCTTTTACTTTAACTAAATATCTGTCACCTCAAAAGTGTGACTCCATTTATTTCTGGGTTTGGAAACATCCACTGGAGCACAGTCTATCTAGCTGGAGCAACATATTTAAATGAAACTAACTTCTTCCCACAATAGAAGTCATCAATCCCCATAGCTACTTAGTGAAGAACAATGGCTCAGGAACCCTATACCAGTCCATGCTATGTTGATTAGCTTTGATGTTGTCCTGTAAACCACAGCTGCTCTGAGTTTATGTATGAGTGGAACAGTTTGTCATGTCTAGAACATACTATTGCTGTCTGGTCCTCTCTGACCTCTCACTCTTATAGTTATTCTGCTTCATCTGCTGGGATGATACCTGAACCTTGGGCAAGAGGTGTGATTAGATACCCCATTTTTGGTTGAACACTCCATAAATATTCTCTATAGTTTGGCCAGTTGTATTTCTGGGTTAACCATCTAGTCACTCTATAACGGACTTCCTCATGTGAAGTATGAAAGATGCATTGATATACAATGACAGATATATGAACTTAGAGGGCAGTTTGATACTATGCCCACTTAGCAAAATATTAGTAGTAGGTCTCCCAGAGGCTCAGGAGACTTCCAACAATGAATTTTTAGCCAGATTAGCAGTACCAGTTTCCTCCTGTGAATTAGGACTTAGATTCAATAAAAAATAACCTGATTACTCCAACAACATTCCAGCCACTATTGTACACATGAGAGTATCTTACCACATTGGTCAGTACTGTAGCTCACCAGATTCACAGCTGGGTAAGACTAATGATGGCTTTCCTCCCAAATAGCCTACATAGGACATTCTAGTAATATGCAAATGAGCAAACAAGGAGGAAACTTCCTTGTCTATAACAATTTGATTTCTCTCAATTTATAACTGATGCATATGATGTCTTTAGCAGCATGATCTTGCCATTAATTCCTGGTGGTTAATATACAACTTGAGGGAAGTCGTCTTATACCAGGCACTAGGCAACTAGGCTTTTTATTTAGCAACTATGACTCCTGGCGTAATCCTTTGTGATGAATAACTCCAATGAAATGCTCAGGAGTCCCTCCATGTGTATTCTTTGGTCAGTAGTTTAGTTCCTGGGAACTCTGCAGGGGAGAGAGAGATCTGATTGGTTGATATTATTGTTCTTCCTATGGGGTTGCAAACCCCTTCAGCTCTTTCTACCTTCCCCTAACTCCTCCATGGCGGTCCATGTGCTCAGTCTGATAGTTGGCTGCACGCATCTGCATCTGTTTTGGTAAGGCTCTGGCAGAGTCTCTCAGGAAACAGCTATATCAGGCTTCTGTCATCAAGCACTTCTTGGTATCAGCAATAGGGTCTGGGTTTGGTGGCTGCATATGCAATGGATCCCCAGGTGGGGCAGTCTCTGGATGGCCTTTCTTTCAGTCTTTGCTCCACTCTCTGTCTCTGTATCTCCTTTAGACAGGAGCAATTCTGGTTTAATATTTTAAGATGGGTGTGTAACACAATCTCTCAACTGGGAGCCATAACTAACCTCTGGATACAGACTCTACAGGTTCTCACTCCTCTTTGTTAGGTATTTCAGTTAATGTCATCTCTGCTGGGTTCTGAGAGTTTCTTGCTTTCCTGGCATCTGGGACTTTCTGGGGGCTACCCAGAGTTCCTCATCCTCCATTGCTACATACCTCTTTTCAATTTCCTGACCATTTTTTATATCTCCCCCCAGTCTCCTCCCACACCTAATTATGCCCCCTTTCCCCCTTCCCCTCCTATCTTCCTCCCAAATCCCTCCCACCCTCTACCTCCCTTCATTATTTTGTTCTCCCTTCTAAGAAGCACTAAAGTATCCAAACTTTGGTCTTCCTTCTTCTTTAACTTCAGGTGGTCTGTGAGTTGTAGCCTGGGTATTCCAAGTTTTTGGGCTAATATCCACTTATCTATGAGTACATACCATATGTGTTCTTTTGTGACTGGGTTACCTCACTCAGGATATTTTGTAGTTCCATCCATTTACCTGCGAATTTCATGAAGTCATTGTTTTTAATAGCTGAGTAGTATTCTATTGTGTAAATGCACCACATTTTCTGTATCCATTCCTCTGCTGAGGGACATCTGGGTTGTTTCCATCTTCTGGCTATTATAAATAAGTCTTCTATGAACATACTGGAGCATGTGTCCTTGTTATATGTTGGAACATCTTTTGGGTATATGCCCAGGAGTGGTATAACGGGATCCTCAGGTAGTACTATGTCAAATTTTCTGAGGAACCAACCACCAGACTGATTTCCAAAGTGGTTGCACCAGCTTGCATTCCCACCAGCAATGGAGGAGTGTTCTTCTTTCTCCATATCCTTGTCAACATCTGCTGTCACCCGTGTTTTTGATCTTAGCTATTCTGACTGGTGTGAGGTAGAATCTCAGGATTGTTTTAATTTGTATTTCCCTGATGACTAAGGATGTTGAACATTTCTTTAGGTGCTTCTCAGTCACTCAAGGTTCCTCAGTTGAGAATTCTCTATTTAGCTCTGTATCCCATTTTTAATAGGGTTATTTGATTCTCTGGAGTCTAACTTCTTGAGAAAAAGAGACTGTGATCTACCTAACCCTTAATGAGTACAACTGTTACTCTCATGGCTCAGAGAGCACTGCCAAAGAGGAAAAAATATATTTTGAGACTTAAAGGTAGTAGATGGCTTCAGACAAACAGTTTTCCAGATATAACCATACAGTTATGTGTACATGAACTTACAGCAGATATGAGTACATGCAAAAGACCTGTCTATAGCAGAAAACAATCTCATGATGAATGGAAATGAAGGTCATGAAGTCCAACCATTTGTGAAGAGATTCTGGAAATTGATGACTGGCACCAGCCCAAAAGCTTCATTTCTACTGGCTTTCTTAGTATTAGAAGGTTCTGTATGTGCTACTGGAGAAGATAAAGAATCACCAATCTTATCAAGCTGAAAACCCTGCAAACTGCAACAAGAACCATGTGTGAGGATGTGCCCAGTAGTATGTGAACATCCTCTGGAAAAGGGGTAGTTATTCTTCTTCAGGAATATGGCACCTAAAAGGTTTTCCTTGCTCTAATAGATGGTTCTACACCTACTCACATTTTGATAGCACTAAATTGACTTAGTCCAGAAGGACACATGAACTTTGGAGGGAATTGTGGTGGCAGCCACAGAGGACAAATTGGAAGGGAGGTAATGGGAGGTAGGTTAGATGAAAACACATTATATGCATGTAGTTCAACAATAAGAAGAGGGGTATATGTAAAAAAGCAAATTTCTGAAATAATCGTTCAATTTTCAACCATCATGTATTTTCTTTTTTCTTTAATACATTCTTAATTTCTTTTCATTTCCCTGGGAGGTTCTTGTGTTCCACCCTTGAGTTCTCCTTGTTATTTTTTGTTTCTGGGTCTGTGTATTATAACATGGTTATCCTTTAGTTTACAGATACTATCCACTTATAAGTCCACACCATGTTTGTCTATCCGAGTCTGTGCTATCTCATTCATGATGTTTTTTTTTCTCATTCCATTGATTTGCCTACTAATTTCATGATGTTATTTATCAGCTGAGTAGTATTCCATTGTGTAAATGAAACACATTTTCTTTATCCTTTCTTTGGTTGAGGGACATCTAGGTTGTTTCCAGTTACTGGCTATTATGAATAACGTTGCTACGAGCATAATTGAGCAAGTGTCCTTGTTGTAGAATGGAGCATCTTTTGTGTATATGCCCATAAGTGGTGTAGCTGGGTCTTGTAGATCAAATCTCAATTTTCAGAGAAACCACCTGTCTTCATCAGGGTTTCTATTTCTGTGAGGAGATACCATGTTCACAGCAACGCTTATTAAGGAAAACATTTAATTGGGGCAGGCTTATAGTTTCTGAGGTTGAGACAATTATCATGATGTCAAGAACTATGGAAGAGGCAGACATGTGCTGGAGAAGGAGCTGAGAGTTCTACATTTGGATCTGCAGGCATCAGAAGGCCACTGGAAACTATGCCTTGCTCTGGAGCAAATTAAACCTCAAAGCCTGCCTCCACAATGGTACACTTTCTACAATAAGGCTACACCTACTCCACCAATCCCATATATCCTAGTAGTGTTATTCCCTACAGGGCAAACATTCACACACTTAAGTTTATGGAGGCTACTTCTATTCAAACCACTTCCCATCTATATTGATTTCTAAAGTGGCTGTACACGTTTACACTCCTATCAGCAATTGAGGAGTGTACCCCTTACTCCATCTTCTTGCCAGTGTGAGCTTTCACTTGTGGTTTTCATCTTAGCCATTCTGACAAATATATGATAGAATCTCAGAATCATTTTGATTTGCATTTCCCTGATTGCTGAGGTTGCTGAAGATTTCTTTGATTCTTGGCCATTTGAGATTCCTCTGTTGAGAATTCTGTTTAGATTCTTACTTTATTTTTACTTGGATTATTTGGTTTGTTGATGTCTCATTTCTGACTGATCATATTTGGTGTGGATAGAAGGAAAGAATATTGGGAGAGATGATTGGAATTGGGAGATATTTTGGGGGACAAGGTAAAAACTTAATGCAGTAGAAACTCCCAGGTACCTACAAGTGTAATCCTTGCTAAGACTCCTAGTAATTGGGAATTTGGAGCCTGAAGCCATCTTCTGTAACCAGGCAAGTTTTCTAGTGGAGGAATTGGAACACCAATCCAGCCACAAAATCTCTGACCTATAATCTGTCCTGTCTGCAAGATATGCTTGGGTAAAGGTGGCACAGAAATTTTGGGAGTGGCCAACAAATGACTGGTACAGCTTAAGACCCATGCCACATGCCATGAGCAGGATCCCATTCCTGATACTGCCTGGAAGGCCAGAACAAGAGGCTGAATAGCCCAGAGCCCTAGGATAGAACAAAAATGTCATGAAATAATTCCTAATGATACTCTTTATACTAGTATATTGGACCCCTAGCAAAATCATCATCACAGACACTTCATTTAGGAACTGGTGGAAACATGCAGAGACTCACAGGCAACCATTAGGCTGAGCTGGGTAGTTGTACAGAAGAGGGGATGGAAGGATTATAGGAGACACAGACGTCAAACACCATGAGAAAACCCACAGGATCAACTAACCTGGGTTCACAGCAGCTCACAGAGACTGAACTACAAGTCAGGGAGCCTTAATGGGTCTGACCTAGGCCCTCTGCATTTGTGTTACAGTTGTGTAGCTTGGTCTTGTGGGACTCCTAACTGTGGGAGCAGGGACTACCTCTGACTCTTTTGCCTGCTTTGAGGACCCTTTTTCTCCTATTGGGTTGCCTTGTCCAGCCTTGATATGAGAGTATTGACTACTCATATTGCAACTTTATATGCCATATTTGATTGATATCCTTGGGAGGCCTCCCATTTTCTTAAGTGAAATGGAGGAGGAGGAGTATATCTGGGGAAGAGGAGAGGTATGAGAAAGAGCGACTAGGAGAGAGAGGGACTGGAAGGGGAGGGGAGGAGAGAAGAGAAATTGCAGTTGGGGTGTAAAATATGAGAGAAGAATAAAAATATTCTTAATATTATATATGTATGTATATATATTCATTTATCAAGATGTAGGTTGTCTCTATATCTTTAATATTGTGCATGGTATATTATCTCACTTACTTGTAGACACTATAAAATGGTCAAAATCATATAGAAGTTTGAAGATTAATGGTAGGTACCAGATTGTATAGCAGTGGGTATAAGATCAGGCAGATGTTTGTGCAGCATTCCCTGTCTGTATTCGACAGGACAAAATACGTTCAGGTTTTCTATTAATAATTAATAGTTATTGTAGAGAATAATGTATTATATAAAGCAAATGATTAAAAGAGACTGGTGTGGAGGTACATACCTTTAAATAAGTTAATACCCAGGAAGCATAAAAAGACAGATCTCTGATGGTTCATTGTCTGCATGGTCTACATAGTGAGTCCCAGGCCAGCCAGGGCACCTGTTCCAAAACAAAATTCCTAGAACATGGAGTTTTAAATATTGCCACAATGAATAAATGCTAAACATCTGAGGTGATACATATAGTAATTATCAACATTTGATCTTTCTGAAATACAACCATGGATGAAAGCACCATATCATAGCCCATATATACACAATTATTATCATAAATTAAAATATAGCTTGTAAATCAGTAAATGATGAAACCACTTTACATGGATTACATTTTTTAAAAACTTTTTACTTGGGCTACTTTTAAATAACTCAATTTTCATAATTCAATTTATGTAATTGCTTACATTTAAATCAAAGACAATAATTACTTTGGAATAAAATTTATTAAATTCACCTTTATTGTAAAGGTCTTAAAGGATAGAGAGACCACTATTATGTGTTTTTACTACTTTTCTTTAAAAAAAGGGACCTACGCCTCTTACATATTAGTGCAGATTTGAAGCTTGTTTTTCATGTGGGACCCTTAACAAATGGAGTAGTGGATGTATCTAACTCTGTTGTGGGTCTTTGTATAACTTTCTACTAGCTGGACTGCCTTGTCTGGCCTCAGTGAGAGATGATGTGCTTACTCCTGATGTGACTTGATGTATCAGTGGTTGGGTATTGATGGGGGCCCTCCCCTTCTCTGTGGAGAAGGTATTGAGGAACAGGGTGAGGGGGTATAAGGATGGTACTGGGAGGAGAAGAGGGAAAGGACCTGCAATCAGGCAGTAAAGTGAATAAATAAATTAATGGAGGGGAGAAATTCTTGTAGACAAGATGCTGGAATTCAGAGGAATATATTAATTAAAAGTAATGTTTTGACTATAAAATGTGTAGTCAGTAATCCTGAATTGTGAGAGTCATCATAGGCTCCTAGATATAAAATTGATAAAAGATAATTTATTATAAAAATAATTTATAAAAATAAATACAATGGAGATAAAGATTCAGTATACCATGTTAATAGCTACATAAGAGCAGAAATTGGAATGATATTGTTCCAATTTGTTCTATTGTCCAAAATTGTTCTAAATATTTTATTCAACTATTACCCTAAACTTTATGAAATGTACCTAAGAATACTGGACTGATATAAAACTGCTAAACAATGGGAAAATAATCTATTCACCTGAATGAGATGAAATTAAAATTATTAAAATATCATTCTCACATACATAGAAACAGAGAGAACATTCATATTCATATGCACAGGTATATATGTATATGCAATTTATAGTATATGTTCTGTAGAAGGCTGAAGAAATTAATCTCACAAGTGATTAGAAATCAGGAACAATGTGGATGGATCCTTTCAGAAGAAAAATTTCAAAGGAGTATGGGGAAAGGAGAAAGTGATTAGACTGAACATTCTTAGCTGTAGAACCTTTTCTGAAGAAAAAGACTCTGAGATTCTATGAATTATTGTGGGTAAAGTGTTTTATTATTATATTTAATTGAATATTTTATTTATTTTTTAATTGAATATTTTATTTATTTACATTTCAAATGATATTCTGTTTCCAGGATTCTCCTCTGCAAACCCCCTATCCCATTTCCCCTTACTCTGCTTTTATGAGGGTGCTCCCATACCCACCTACCCACTCCTGCCTTACCACTCTAGCGTTCCCCTACACTGGTGGATAAGCCTTCACAGGACTAAGGTCCTCCCCTTCCATTGATGCCAGATAAGGCCCCCTAAGCTTCTACAGTCATTCCCCTAACTCCTCCATTTGGGTCCTTGTGTTCAGTCTGATGGTTGGATGTGAGCATCTACATATGTATTTGTCAGGCTCTAGCAAAGCCTCTCAGGAGACAGCTATATCAGGCTCCCATCACCAAGCACTTCCCAGCTTCTGCAATAGTGTCCGTGTTTGGTGACTGTGTATGGGATGTACCCCCAGGTGGGGCAGTCTCTGGATGGTCTTTCCTTCAGTCTCTGCTCTACACTTTGTCTCCATATTTCATCCTGTGAATATTTTGTTCAGCCTTCTAAGAAACCCTGAATCATCCACACTTTTTCATGACTCACTTCAGGGGAATAAAATGGAAAGCTGAACAACAGGTTGAGCTGAATCATTCTGAGTCTTTCCAATCTCCTTCATTTCAAAGTACTTAGAATGCCAAGGTACCATGCTTTGGGTACTTGGGGTATTATCTTTGGATCCATAACATCTGCTTTAATTTAGAAAGTATAATAGATTTGACAATATGTTTTGTTACCTGGAAAATCTTCAGATTGTTTAATTTACTTAAAGAATTGTTAACTTTGCATGTCTCAGGACACAGATGGAGTAGAGTACTCAGAAAACATTTATAAGGGTCAAAATTAAATAAAATTAAGTATATATTCATTATAACTCACATATTTTATTCTTTTCAACTTCATTTTGATTTACAAATACTACAAATTTAGTCATTTTAGTTTAATATTTTTAGTGCTGATCTTTTTAATTGGGGTTACACTACCTGGCTGCTTTAAGGAGTTTAAATTCAAATTCACTAATTAAATCACTAAAGAGAAGTCCAAATATTTAACTGTTTTGTGTCTTCAGCTGTTTACCTAATATAATACGTATATATGGAATGAATATTCTTTATTACTAATGTTAATTTACTATTCAAGTATTTTTCAGCTACCAGACTAAGGTTTTCAATTGAAAGTCTTTCCCATTAAATGTAATGCTCAAATTCTGATATATTATTCCTAAAGTATTTGCCCTAAGATGACAAAGTATGCTATGTTTTAAACCAATCACACTATGCTGCTCAACCTGAAGTTTAACTAATATAGGATAGATACAGATGAGATGATTTGAAAGACTAGAATTTAGTCCTGGGTGCAAAACAAATCTCAGCGGTAATACTTGGTATATTCTTGTGTCAACAGTAAGTTATCCCATAAGAAGAGGCTTGTACCTATTGATTCAAGCCTCTGCTTTAAACCACTAGTATTTTATTGGCCTAAACAAATCGAATTGTTGGCTCAAGTGCTAAATAGAAGTGCATGGCTGAAGGTTTGAACATAGGCAAGGAGGAAACATCAGATTCCCCAGTGCAACCATCCTGTTAAATAAGCTTAATTAAGTATATCTATTCTCATAAATGGGTAATTGTACTATAACTTTCCTGTTTTGGGCCCATAAGTGAATATGAGAAGACTGTATTACATATACCACCTGACACATACACATATACTAGCTCATTCATGTTCTGCATATATTTTACTTTTTACAAATATAAAATTTATTAGCTGACATACTCATGTCCACTAAAGACTGAGAAAAGGGTAGCAGTCTTTAAAATAGAAATGTCACTCAAGATGGGCTTGGTATTTAGTACATAAGAAAAGTGTTATCCATTTTTATTATCAAATAAAAATTATGCATAAGGACATTTCATTTTCAAACACACATTAGAAAAAAGCCTACATTTTAAATACTGTGAATCGGTTGAGAGTTCCACAGACATTTTGTTGTCTATAGTAATGAAACTGTGTGTTGGGTGTCACTCTTAAAGCATTTATGTATCAGTTTACTTGTTTTGGAGCAATCATCGAAAGATATGAGCCCAGTGAGTTGATTAAGCTGTGATGAGGACAAGATGAAGGCATACTATAGTTACTTTAATAGTAACTATAAAACATTTTAAGTTAGTAAGTAGGAAATGCTGGTTTTGATTTGTGTCTGCAACAATATCCACACACTCTTCACAGATCAGAAATGCTGTGTCATTACTGGCCTTAGAACTATTGGAGCCATCATTACTGGCCTTAGAACTATTGGAGCCATCTACCTTGAAGCAGGTTACGTGAAGGGGACCACATGTGAAGAAATGTTCTTCGTTCTTTGCAGTCCAGATATTGTTCTGCTTGAATGGTAGATTGGAGATCATACTAGAATCCATTTCTTTGCTGTAACTAAAGCTTTGAAACCGATGACATCTCATTTTATAAATCAACAATTTATGCAAATGTCTTACTCATTTTCATCAGAGAATTATTTTCCCACTTCCATGTTCACTGGAGTGACTTGATGGTTACTAGTTAGATTCTAATACATTGCAGCACCTAAAATAGAGCCTTTAAATTTAGTGAGGCTAATAAACCCTTCATTTCTATTTTGTAGTGAATTTATTTTGTGGAATGTCCAAGAAGCTTGAAAATAGTATTTTAGAAAACCACCTCTTTATAACAATTTTATGGCAAAAGCACCATTAAGTATCTCCACTTTTCTTATAAAATCAAAATGCATGAGGCATGAGGAGGTTTGGAACTTTAGTAAGCTGGACAGGTAGTAAGTGGCAGAGTCAGGTTTGGAAATTGTTCTGGTTGTTTGTTTTGACAGACTCTTACTCTAGAGACCTACAGTGATTGCTGCTTTTCTCTTAGTGCATAGGCAATTGAAATTCCCCTTAGGCCTCTGAAAATAAAGGATTTTTTGTATGAAATATTTATTTCATTGTTTTCAATTTTCAGTTGTGGTTGAAGAATATATAAGGTAAATTGACCACCTTGCCCATTTGTATGTATGTGCAGTTCTGGACTGGAATTCACCAGTTCTAGTCAAGTGCTCAACAAGGGCACCACATATTAGCCCTATATTATACCTGGGTTTCATGTTTGTTTGTTTTTCTGTAAAGTTAATACTATTGAATATTTCCATATTTCTGGGGCCCAGAGCTCTATAACATTTTCATTTTAGAAAAGTCTCTATGCCAATATTTGTTTTGTAAATCCAATCATCCTAAGCATAGCACTCAAATTTGACAAGAATGCACCAGACTATTATGGTATAACATATCAATAAACAATAGGAGAAAGGGGAACACTGGTCTATTTTCATGTATCAGTATAGTGCTAGAATTCACGGCTCCTAAAAAAACCAGACATGCAAAAGGTCTGGAATCATTTGAAATAAAGTAATTTGTTTTACTTTCCTGTTCCTCAGTCCGAACTTTGACTTTTGCAAAAGAGAAAATTGTTATCATTCATCAGAATGCTTATGCTTAAATCATAACTTCAGATAATTTTAGTAGTCCAAAACTAAAAGTCCAAAAGAAATTGTATTTTCTTATTTACTATACATGTTTGTGTTACCATTTATTTGATAATAAATTATATTTAAATATCAATAAATTTATTATGTGTATCTTATATTTTTCAACAATAATTTTCACTAAGAACTCTCTTGACATTTTGAAAATACATTAAAGACAAATTAAGAGAATATAAAATATATTACATATATACCCAGACAGTATACACACTTAGTTATATAGAGAAAAATGTTAGTCCACCAAATAAAAATGACATATAAATAATTGCAAAATTATATAGTCCCTATTAGAAAATATTAATAAATATCAGATAGTGATATTTATATTAATATGCATTGTTTCTGTAGTACTAGTATCAAATTAAATATATTCTGGATTATTATATTGCTATACATTTTATTTATTAAAAACAACAAGAAATAATTTAAAATACATTGAAAAATCACAGTATGTCAAGGAATCAGATTCAGAGTACAACATTGTGATGTTTAGGCAAAGAAGGGGAAAAGGAGCCTTCCTTAGGGTCTTTTTTCCAGTAACATAGAGGCGTGAGGAGGTGAGTTGCCCATAGTGACAGTACCAGTTTATTCACATACCCAATGCAAAGATGTATGGAAGTGGCAGAGATGGGGGAAGATAGTCTAGGTTAAAATGGCATTCTATAAGCAAACAAAATAGTTTTCAGTTGATACCACATAGTATAATAATATAATAATGATATTAATCAAAGGACTACAAATGTTAATAATAATAATACAGGTGAGATTTCTTTATTATTTTTTTATTTATTTATTTATATCCCAAATGCTCCTGGTCCCCACCTCACAGGGTCCCTCTCTCACCCCAACCCCTTCTGAAAGAGTGGACCCCTCCTGAGTATCCCCTCACCCTTGAGCATCATATCTTTGCAAGATTAGGTTCATCCTCTCCCACTGAAGCCAGACAATTCAGCCATGGTGACTGAGCTGCTCATCTGCTATATATGTGCTGAGGCCTAAATCCAGCCTGTGTATGCTCTTTAGTTAGTGTTTCAGTCTCTGAGAGCCACAAAGGGTTCAGGTTATTTGACTCTGTTGGTCTGCCTGTGGGGTTCCAATCCCCTTTACAGGCTTCAACCTTTCCCCTAACTGAGTCCCCGACCTCTGTCCACAGTCTGGCTGTGGGTATCTGTACCTGTTTCAGCCAGCTCCTGTGTGGAGCCTCTCAGAGGACAGTTATGCTAGGCTCCTGACTGCACGCATAACAGAGTATCATTAATAGTGTCAGGGATTAGTGCTTGCCCATGGGATGGGTCTCAAGTTGGGATGATTATTAGTTGCCCATTCCCTTAGTTTCTGCTCCATCTTTTTTCTGCTTTTCTTTCAGACAGGACAGATTTGGTGTTGAAAAGGTTGTGAATTGCTTGATACTTTTATCCCTCTACTGGGGCTCTGCCTAGCTACAGAAGATGGCCTTTAAGTAAGAGTGGTTTGGTTCCATGATATGTGCACCAAATATGTGCACTGCCTGAAGGCCGGAGGAGTGTATCAGGCCCTCTGGAACTGGAGTCAGGATGGCTGTTAGCAGCCATGTGAGTACTGGGAATCAAATTACAGGACATCTTGAAAATTAATCCATTTCTCCATCCCCAACAGAAAATTTTTCCTTTGGTTCTTCACTTGCCTTTATAACTCTACTATCCCCATATATACTGCTAAAGATTTAGAGAACTAATTTAAACTATAATTCCTTGTCATATTTGTTTCATTTTTTCATCTAATCTTCTTTTTATTTTTTATACTCCAGATTTTATCGCCCTCATCCACCTTCCAACAGTACTACATCCCATACCTTCTCTCTGCCTCCTCTCTCGACAAGGATGACCCCATCCCTCAGCTCCCACCCCACCTGACCTCTAAACTCCTTGGGGCCTCCAGTCTCTTGAGGGTAAGGTGCATCATCTCTGATTGAACCCAGACTCGGCAGTCCTCTGCTGTATAAGTTTTGGGGACCTCATATCAGCTGGAATATGCTGCCTGGTTGGTGGTCCAGTGTTTGCGAGGTCTCAGGAGTCTGGGTCAGTTGAGACTGCTGGGCCTTGTACAAGGTTGGCCTACTCCTCAGCTTCTTTCAGCTTTTCCCTAATTCGACTACAGTGATCAGCAGCTTTTGTCCATTGGTTAGGTGCAAATATCTGCATCTGACTCTTTCAGCTGCTTGTTGGATCTTCCAGAGATCAGTCTGCTAGATCCCTTTTTGTGAACATTCCAAAGATTCAGTAATAGTGTCAGGCTTTGGGGCCTCCCCTTTAACTGGATCCTAGTTTGGTCCTGTCACTGGACCTTCTTTCCTCAGGCTTCTCTCCATTTACATCCCTGTAGTTCTTTCAGACAGGAACAATTATGGGTCAGAGTTTTGACTGTGGGATGGCAACCCCCTCCCTCCTGCTGGAGGTGGGCTTTACACGTTCCCTCACCCCACAGTAGGGCATTTTGTTTAAGGTCCCTCCCTTTGAGTACTGAGAGTCTCTTACCTCCCAAGTCTCTGGTGCATTCTGGAGGGTCCACCAAACTTCCTATCTCCTAAAGTTGCCTGTTTCCATTCTTTCTGCTTTCTCTCGGGGCTTCAGTCTTTTTTCCTCACCCAATTGCAGATCGGGTTCACCTTTCCCCCGATCCCCAGTCCATTTCCCCTCTCAGGTCCTTCCCTCCATCCCTCCCTACTTGTGATTACTTTGTTCTCTCTCCCAAGTGTGATTGAGGTGTCCTCACTTAGGCCTTTCAGCTTATTGACCATTTTGAGTTCTTTGGACTGTATCTTGCATATTCTGTACTTTTTTGGTTAATATCTACTTATTAGTGAGTAGATATCATGTATATCCTTTTGGGTCCGAGTTACCTCACTCAGGATGATATTTTCTAGTTCCATCCATTTGCCTGCAAAACTCAGGATGTCCTTGTTTTTAATAGTTGATTAGTATTCCATTGTGTAAATGAACCACATTTTCTGTATCCATTCTTCTGTTGTGGGACATCTGGGTTGTTTCTAGCTTCTGGCTATCACAAACAAGGCTGCTATGAACATAGTGGAACATGTGATCCTGCAGCATGGTGGGGCATCTTTTGGGTATATTCCCAAGAGTGGTATTGCTGGGTCTTCAGGTAGTTCTATTTCCAATTTTCTGAGGAATCTCCAGATTGATTTTCTGAGTGGTTGTACCATTTTCACTCCCACCAGCAATGGAGGAAAGGTTCCTATTTCTCTACATCCTCTTCAACATGCGTTTTTACCTGATGTTTTGATCTTAGCCATTCTGACTGCTGCAAGGTGGAATCTCAGGGTCATTTTGATTTACATTTTTATGCTCACTAAGGACTCTTATTCTTAACCACACAAGAACCGAACCAAAATAGAGAAATTCAGACCAATCTCACTTATGAATATCGATGCAAAATTACTCAATAAAATTCTTGCTAACCAAATCCAAGAACACATCAAAACTATCATTCACCAAGATAAAGTAGGCTTCATCCCAGGGATGCAAGTTTGGTTCAATATACAAAAATCCATTAATGTAATCCACTATATAAACAAACTCAAAGAAAAAAATCACGTGATCATCTACTTAGACTCAGAAAAAGCATTTGACAAAATACAACACCACTTCATGTTAAAAGTAATGGAGAGATCAGGAATTCAAGGTCCATACCTAAACATAATAAAAGCAATGTAATGTAAACCAACAGCTAATATCAAATTAAATGGAGGCATACTTAAAGTAATCACACTAAAATCAGGGACAAGACAAGGATGCACACTCTCCCCAAATCTATTCAATATAGTACACAAAGTGCTTGCTAGAACAATAAGACAACAAAACGAGATCAAAGGGATACAAATTGGCAAAGAAGAAATAAACGTATCACTATTTGCAGATGATATGATAGAATACATAAGCGACTCCAAAAATTCTACCAGAGAAATTCTACAGCTGAAAAACAACTTCAGCAAAATGGACAGATATAAAATTAATTCAAATAAATCAGTAGTCTTCCTTCATACAAGTGATGAATAGGCTGAGATAGAAATCAGTGGCTTATGCTCTAAGATCAAGAATTGACAAATGGGACCACATAAAATTGCAAAGCTTCTATATGGCAATGGACACTGTCAATAGGACAAAACAGCAACCAACAGACTGGGAAAAGATCTTTACTAATCCCACATATATAGAGGGCTATTATCCAATATATACAAAGAACTCAAGAAGCTAGACTCCAGAGAATCAAATAACCCTATTAAAAAATGGGGTACAGAGCTGAACAAAGAATTTTCAACTGAGGAATATTGAATGGTCCAGAAGCAACTAAAGAAATGTTCAACATCCTTAGTCATCAGGAAATGCAAATCAAAACAACCCTGAGATTCCACCTCACACCAGTCAGAATGGCTTAGATCAAAAACTCAGTTAACACTAGATGCTGGCAAGGATGTGGAGAAAGAGGAACATTCCTCCATTATTGGTGGGATTTCAAGTTGTTACAACCACTCTGGAAATCAGTCTTGTGGTCCCTCAGAAAATTGGACATGGTATTACCTAAGGACCCAGCCATACAACCCCTGGGCATATACCCAAAAGATTCTCTAACATATAACAAGGACACATGCTCCACCACGTTCATACCAGCTTTATTTATAATAGACAGAAGCTGGAAAGAACCCAGATGACCCTCAACAGAGGAATGGATACAGAAAATGTGGTACATTTACACAATGGAATACTACTCAGCTATTAAAACCAATGAATTCATGAAATTTTTAGGCAAATTGATAGAACTAGAAAATATCAACCTGAGTGAGGTAACCCAATCACAAAAGAACACACATGGTATGCACTCACTGATAGGTGGATATTAGCCCAAAAGCTCAGAATACCCAAGATACAATTCATAGACCACATGAAGTTCAAGAAGAAGGAAGTGGGTCCTTTCAGTCCTTCTTAGAACATGGGAACAAGTACTCATGGGAGGAAATATGGAGGCAAATTGTAGAGCAGAGATTGAAAGAAAGGCAATCCAGAGACTGCCCCACCTGGGGATCCATCCTGTATACAGTCACCAAACCCAGACACTATTGTAGATGCCAAGAAGTGCTTGCTGACAGGAGGCTGATATAACTGTCTCCTGAGAGGTACTGCCAGAGCCTGAAAAACACATGGGCAGATGCTTGCAGCCAACCATTGGACTGATCATGGGATCCCCATTGGAGGCATTAGAGAAAGGACTGAAGGAGTTGAAGGGGTTTGCAACCCCATAGGAAGAACAATATCAACCAACTAGACTCCCCAAAGTTTCCAGGGACTAAGCCACCAACCAAAGAGTACACATGGTGGGACCCTTGGCTCCAGCCTCATGTGTAGCAGAGGATGGTCTTGTGGAGCATCAATGGGAGGAGAGGTCCTTAGTCCTGTGAAGGCTAGATTGATGCCCCAGTGTAGGGGAATTCTAGGACGGGAAGGCGGGAGTGATTGGGTGGGTGGGGGAACACCCTCATAGTTGCATGGGGAGGGGGTATGAGATAGGGTGTTCCTGGGGGGAACTGGGAAAGTAGATAACAATTGAAATGTAAATTTAAAAATCCAATACAATAAATAAATATTAAAAAATTAAGAAATTAGAGAAACAACTCCCTGCACAACAGCCACAAACTTCTTTTTAATTTATCTGATCATTATAAACCACGAAAATTTCCTCTTTTTCCTTTCATGATTATCTTGCTGATGCAAATAAATTAATTGAGACAGAATAAAGAAGCAAGATGAATGGCAGAGAGCAGGTGCATTTGTATATTATGAACTGTTTTCAAAATACTAAGCACTATATGAATAATGCATGTGAATAATATAGTCTAGCAAAATATTACATATCATACATATATATATCCAAATGATCTCTCAATTTTTCAAAAATTAAAAACACAATGTCTAATACTGCTACTTTTGTCAGACACAGAGAAATTCACCCTAAGGTATTCTAGGTAGACTTCGAATGACTCTAGTCCTTAATAGAAAATGAAAAAAAAAGAACACATTCACATACTCTCCCTCTCTCTCTCTCTCTCTCTCTCTCACACACACACACACACAGACACACATACACACACATACACACACAAACACACACACACAGAGGCAGAGAATACTAAAGCATTCAAATTCCTTGCTTACCATTTTATTAATTTCCCAATGCATATTTCCAGTTTATTCTAAGGTTGAATTTCATTCAATATAATAAAATATTATTGATATTTTTACTATTTCTATAGTTCGTTTTCAGTTTACTTGTCTATTCTGTTTTTAAATAGTTTACATTTTATAAGCATTGAACTTAAATTAGCTTAACAATAAATTTAGGACATATGTATTACTATTCACATTGCACATATGAAAAAATAAACAGGCTACCGGGCCTTTTGATATAATGATATTTTGCATCAAATGTTGTTCTTTTAATAATTTTCACATTTATATAAAAGAATTATAGGGAACAACAATAAAAAGAAAACTAAAACCTTAGATGTGTTACTGTGTGTAATTTTTTCTTAGTCAAGTAGTACAATGACACATTTTCCTAGCCTGATTACTAAGGTGCTAATGGCAGTTAATAGCTTCTGGGAAATTGGCAGCCATTTGTTTTCTGAGAATGTAGACACTTGTATGTTTCCCATGGTCCAGTGAATAAGCCTGCATACCCATGCACATATGTGTAGCACTAATGGGAGTGAATGGGGGTAGAAGAAAGTAAATGGAGAGATAAATTAGAAGGGAGGGAGAGAGAGAGAGAGAAAGAGAGAGAGAGAGAGAGAGAGAGAGAGAGAGAGATTGATTCACACCAGACCCTGGACTATGGAATAATTTTCTTTCTTGTGTCCTCATTGTGGAAGCAGTTTGAGCCCTTTGTGTTGCTGGCATTGCCACAGAATATACTGAATGAACACCAATTATTTGTTCAATCTGCTGCTGCCACCACTGTTGCTACTACTAAACAAAGAAATATTGCAATCTCTGCTGATGCCACTACCTCTGCTGCCACCACTGTTGCTCCTACTAAACAGAGAAATACTGAAATCTCTGCTGAGAAAAGTTTTATTTGGTCTTTGCTCGACTGAGACAAGCTGAGATGACACAGTTGCCTAGGGCAGCAGAAAAATTCTGACTCCAGTAAGGTTAATGACAACAGCTTGCTGAGTGGCTAAGAGCTATTCTTGACTGCTTGAACCTGGCATATAACCATGTGGCATTGGCTATGGAGGACATGATGTGGACCACACAATAAAAAACACCATATGAATAATGCATTTGAAGATTATTGTTCCTATTGCTGTAGTTATTGTTATAGAATCAACTGATACAGCTGGGGCTCATCCTGAGGGTTTACAGTGAAGGAATGGGTTGAAGCTGCAGAGATAAGAGACTTGTCACTTGCTTACTGAGTTGCACAATTATCTAAATTGGGTACTGCATTTCTGGGGCATGAATTGGCCAGCTGAACTTTGGGGGTTAGTAGAAGCCCTCTGTAAAAGATTCCCAGAAAAGATGTGTAACCAGTGGGACATTCAAGCTCCTAAGCTCACCAAAACTCAGGCTTCCAGCCAAAAGCCAACCACACTATTGATGACATGGGTAGCCAGACTGGTTTCTGCTGAGCTTGCAGATGACTGGGCAGCATGGTAACACACTAAGTAAGCATCCACAAAAGCACACAGAGAAAAGCTGACTGGCCAAAAAGCAAGAAAATCCTACAGTTGCAAGCCTGTGATGACTGATAGTTGGGAATAGTTTTTCTGAACTGTAAGAGAGTGTGACTACTAGAGCTTATACTAATCTGACTGTGGGCTTCTTCCTTGGGGAGCTGTGATAAAGACTGTTAGAGTCCCTGGACTCAGAGCATCTCACCTGGGCATGCAACCTTGCTCTTGACAGACCCCTGGCACACATTGACTGTGCTGTCAGGTTCATTCTTTACCTTAGCCACAGAACCACCTGAGTATTCATCTAAGTAGTTGTGAAAGAGATGCATCTGGTTCTCACTTCTGTCCCCTTTATATAGTTCTATTTGGGCAGAGAAAAATGGACCATTAAGCAATTTTATGATACTCTGCTTCATTTCTGATGGCTGACTGCCAGCTTCATATTCAAATATACAATCATATTTTACCCCAGGAGCTGCCCACATTGCTGCTTCTGATTAATCAGATCTGATAGTCTCTTCTCCCTTAGCATACCTCTTCACATCCACTTGACAAGGTCTGACAAAGTCAAAAATCTCTGTTCATAGATACCTACAAAATATCTGCCTTCAGAAATTTTCAAATCATAATGCTGACCACCTGTCTTTAGTCCATTCTTAAGTCCTACAAAAACAAATACAGGAAATCTAAATGATCTCACAATTCAGTATACTGGAGGTCAAAGATTAATGGCAGCATCTGGTGTAGCCTCTGTTGCTCCTTCTCCACATGGCATTAGGCAGGTGAGAGAAGATCCAGTCTTACAAAGTCTCTTTTATAAACATCATTAGTCTGACATCCAGATGGGATTCCTATGATCTGAATATCTGTCATTGGGTACTACTTCTTAGCAGTGTTGAATTGGGAATTAAGTTTCCAACACATTAATTTGAGTAGAGGACATATTTAAAGCATATCATTTGGTTTCTTCCTGTAAGTAATCAACCCTATGAACACAGGGAAACGTGCAATAAGAATACCTGATGCTATCTACACTGGGTGTAGGATACCTTTTGCATCACTATTCTGTTGGTCCAGTACTCATTTGTGTTATATGATAACTAACCATTGCAGATTCTGCCTGTCAATACTCCTCCCAGTAGTCCTCAAATGCTCTCTTTCCGCATTTCAAACATAGTACTTAATCCTTATCTTCCTATTGCTTGTCCTTTTCACTTAGAATTTTCTGAATGTATGATTCATACTGATTTTTCAGTTCCGTAGTTATTGTTCACATACAGAATTCATTTCAGTGTCCAGTTGTAGTTGACACCACTTTTTGGATGTAAATGTGAATGCAATTGACAGTGGTTTTAACTGTTGAACTCAGTTTTGTTTTTTTTCATTTTCCTGAAACAGCAATAAAATAGACTCCATCAAAGTAGGAGGGAAGTGGATAACTTGATGGAGTTAACTTGATTTTATAGCTGGAAACTTATTCTTTATGCTGTTGTTACTGACGGCAAAAGATCTTTTGGTTCTTTACTATTGTTGATCATATGATGGTATTTAAAATAAGTGATATTCATGCCATTTCACAAGTCTTTGGTTCTTCATATTCCTTAAATTTACTTAATTTATCAAGATTCTTTAGTTTTAGTTAATTTTTCCCTAGCCATATTATTTTAACACCTTCACATAAATGTACCTCCATGAATTTTTGCTTGGTTGGTTAACTGATTTGGTTGGCTGGTTGATATAAAGGATTTTTTATTATTATCACTTTCCTGAGAGAAGCACAGGTTGATAATCTTGAGTTCAGGATCTTTCTGCCACAACTTCTTTAACTGCTGGGATTTTTGCTGTTCATAAAAAGAGATATTCACCTCAGGTCTTGTACTCCTCTGATATTTCTTTTTTCTTTTCTTTTCTTCTTTTTTTTTTTTCAGGTTCCAATAAACTGTAACCTAACACACTAGGTTTGAAATTAATATTCAGTATTTCCTAACTAAAATGTGAGGCTGTGACACCTGCAAAAAGTTAATAGAAATAGGAAAAACCTAAGATGAAAACTGTACTGACATAATTGATCATAAAGGAGATCATAAAATACTGAAGTACTTGAGAGGATAGTAAAACTCTAAAATGAGAGAACATCAATGAAAAACTAAACACCCACTAGATCACCAAAGAACAAAACATCATTGATAACAGTATTAATGATGTGGGGGAAAATGTACTTACAAAGGTTGTTTTTGTGAATTTTAATAGATCCAATTTTGTGCCTAACCAAAGACTTGTTAATATGTTGTCACCAGATTCGACCAGAATGGCTGTGATGCATATCCTTATTGGTATATACATATATTAAACATTTTCTGACATGTTAAGTTTTGAAAAAATTATCCTGCTGTTTTATGTGATGGCACCATACAAAAGATTTGCACTGATATTTCATTTACATTTTATCATTTGCTAACACAAGAACACTAAAAAGCTGATAAATAGCTATGAAAAACCTAAGGGAACATCTTCCACTTAATATAAAGAAAATGATGATTAAAAGCATGAAAGGAAAACCAGGAAAAGACCTTCTTATAAGTTCTCAAGTAGACTAGATGTAATAAATAGTATTAATGTCCTAGAATACTCAATCCAGATGACTATTGTAACCCAAAAGAATATTGATAACCTTAGTTATAGTATTTTCTTTCACAACAATATACTGAAACTATAGGAAAGATATAGTTCTGTCTTAAGAAAATGAGTAGACCCTGAAAATTGTTTATGATTAAAGTTACAAAGAAATAGTATAGGCAAAATTAGAGAACAGAGTTATGCACAAAAGTGAAAAATAATCCTGTACAAAACTTCTCAATAACACAATTATTGATCAGGTAGATATAGCATACATAATCATATTATTAATGATGAAACTTTCAACATTTAGAAAAGGGCATAAGCTGTCAGGTAGCCCTTTATTTGATAAATTGAAGATAACGTATTCAAAGTCACTATTGAAATTAATTTCTTATTCATGTTAATGTGCTTTATATATTATACAAATAATAACTAGTAAATAATGTCATCAGTAACTACAGTCATATTATGCAGAAACAGTATAATTTGGATTCCAAATAAATCTATATTAGTAAAAGAAAGCCACAAGCCAGAAGTAATTTAATAGCTCTTGCAAATTAGCCACCATGGTAGTCAATTATAATTGTATTTAATAGACTAGTGAACATATGATGTGTGCAAGTAGGAGTAATAGCATTGCTATTTTACAAACTAGGGCAAAGGAAAGATTTTAAGGAATAGATGTCCAAAGAATCATGGCTATATTCTTTTTGTATGTGTGAACAACAATTTGGACAAGCTCAGTATCTTCATGAGTCAAAATAATTGGGATGAACTTCCATATTTCATAAAATCTCTCCCTCTCTCTATTACTATAATAATATACTTTTAAGATGGAGTCAGGCATTATGGCTTCAAATCACAGTGATTACAAATATATTTTCAGTTTGTTGTAGAAGTTGTTTCATATGAGAAGAGCATATGAAATAATAATCTTGTAGTGCTAACACAAACGTCATTTTGACAGCTGAATGCTGCAAAGTCTCCTGTGTAATTATTCCACTCCCCTCACTGCTAGAGAAATGTTTTTTGAATGACCTACAGTTTTCAAAACACTGAGTTTCAAAATGTCTGTTTTATGTACACAGCTGTTGACATCTACAAATATTTAAATATCCAGTTCTAGAATCTCCTTGTTGATTCAGCCACCTAAATCTAAAAAAAGAGAGCAACACTAGTAACCAATAAACCCTTCTTGTTGGTATTTTATTATTTATATTTTTGTACTACTGCTGCATCTAGGGATAATTCCTGCTTTATGCTTCTGTGTCAACTGCATCTCTTTTTGGCAATAACATGAGGCAAGATTAACTGAATTTCAAATATATGGGTCTTTGCTCCCAGGAAGGGTGTTCTACTCATATTGAACCTTTCTATAAAAATGAAAAGTTGAAACTGGAGAGCAAAATAGAAGAAGCCTATACTCTCAGTGGGATAAGGAGATTTAATAGGAAGAATTGTGCGATTTATTGCTTTTATTGGATGGAACTGAAAAGGAGATTAAGCCTCTAAAAGAAGTGACCTTGATATAAATTCCATATTTACCTAGTAATGAAGTATAAATATTAAAGGGCATAAGCAACAACATCATATATAAGTAATAGGATGCAATAGATGTAGTAGTAGTGATGTTGACTGCAATCTAAAGGTTTAATACATTACTACAAATAGGAATAAAAGCAGTAACACATATTACATACCTCAAACTCATTTTAAAGTATATCTATATCAGGATGCTATTAACTTTTTACAAGTCTATGAGGAGAAATGTCCTTGCAATTTTATGATCAGTTTTCTGAATTTCAAGGAACATAAATTATTTGTCTGTTGTTACACAAACTTAATTTTTCTGTCAATGCAATATTGTCTTCTGGTTGTATTCTTGATTATGCTTAAAGACTACAGAGCCTTGTGCTCTAGTGCTAACACTTCTCAACATATTATAACTTAACTATGAAATTATAATCTAACAACCCAAAGTGTATGATTCCTGACTTTAAAACTACTGGAACTAATTATTTTTTAAAATTTTTATATTTCTGTGTTCATGGATCTTTTGTCTCTATGTGTATTTGTGTGGCATGTGCATCTGCAATGCCCATAGAATTCAGCTAAGTGCATTGGACATCCTGAGAACTGGAGTTACAGATGATTGTGAGTCAACATGTAGGTGTTAGGAATTGAACTTAGGTCCTCTCCAAGAGCAGACCCTACTCTCTTTCTTAAAATTGAATATTTATATTTATACATATACATTTATACTTATATTTTGATTATGGTTTTCCTTTCCCAAGCTCTTTCCAGAACAGTATGATACTGACACAAAACTAGGCATGTTGATAAATATACTCAAATTGAAGACACAAACACAAGTACACACACCCATGAACACCTGATTTTTTTTTACTCAAAAAACGGAAAATGCACACTAGAAAAAAAAAGAGCACTTTCAACAAATGGTGCTGATCAAACTGGATGCTTGCATGTAGCAGAATGCAAATAGATCCATACTTAAGTCACCTCCACATGATGTCAACACCAAATGAATCAAGAACCTCAACATAAAGCCAGATACACTGAATCTGTTTTTTGTTTTTGTTTTGTTTTGTTTTGATTTTGATTTTTCGAGACAGAGTTTCTCTGTATAGCCCTGGCTGTCCTGGAACTCACTTTGTAGACCAGGCTGGCCTCGAACTCAGAAATCCACCTACCTCTGCCTCCCGAGTGCTGGGATTAAAGGCATGTGCCACCTCTGCCCGGCAATACACTAAATCTGATAGAAGAGAAAGTTGGGAATAGATTTAAACCCATTTTCACAAAGAAATAATTTCTGAATAGAAAACTATTAGTATAAGTACTAAGATCAGCAATTAATAAATGGGACCCCATGAAACTGAAAAGCTTCTGTATGTCAAAGGACACCATTATGAAGACAAAGCATCAGCCTATCAAATGGAAAAAGTATTTTTTTACCAACTACACATCAAACTGATGCCTAGTATCTAAAATATATATGAAAATAAAAGAACTGAATATGAACAAAACAAATATTCCAATTTTTAAAAATGGGGTACAGATCTAATCAGTTCTCAAAAGAAGAAAAACAAATGACTAAGAAACACTTGAAAAAATTGCCAATATACTTAGTCACCAGGGAAATGCAAGTCCAAGCTACTTTGGGATTTAGTCTTATACTAGTCAAAATGGCCAAGATAAAGAAAATGAATAACACTTCATGCTCATGAGGATGCAAAATTAGGGGAACACTGTGGGAATATAAACTTGTACAGTCACAATAGAAATCAGCATGGCACTTCCTCATAAAGCTGAGAATAGGTCCACCTGAAGATCCAGTTATACCACTCTTAAGTATTTATAGAAAGAACTTACATCCTACAACAGAGATGCTTTCTCAGCCATGTCCATTGCTGCTGTGTTCATAATAGCCAGAAATTGAAAATACTTTAGATGCGTATCAGTGGTTTAGTTGATAAAGAAAATGTGGGACTTTTACACAATAAATTATTACTCAGTGGTATTTAAAGAACTAAGTCATGAAATTTTTATGTAGATATATGGAGCTATCTTTCTAACTCTAATATAAATTCTTTATATCACCTTGAAACCTTCAGCATGTTTTTATATGTAAATCACCATAGAGGCAAAAATGCAAATGGATCTGAATTTATTACACTTTTAAGGTTTAAACAGTGTTATTAATAATATTTTAAAATATATAACTATATACCATTTTATCTCTTATATTTCTCGAATTGAAGAATTTACATGTAAGGATAAGTAAATACTCCAACACTTGTTACTTTATCGTTTGGTCATGAATTAACCAAAACAAATTCATTCCAAATAATTAAATAGTTTGAATTTAATAGGAGGAGTGAAATATAAATATAAGAAGTGAAATGGCCTAAAGATTAGAAATAACAGGAAGTGACTATCACTAATAAATGCTTGTTTTTCAAAAAAAAAATTTATTTCATCCTTTTTAAGTATTCATGTTGCTATATAGATATTATGTGGTATTTTGAGTAACAGAGTCCTTACCATCAAATAATGAAATAGGTCTACCATATGATCCAGCTGAACTATTCCTGAGCATATTCCCAAAGGAATCCATGTCCTATTCCAGAAACTTGCTCATCCATTTGCATTGCAGCTTTATTCACAGTGCTCAGAAATTAGAACGAGCCTTGGTATCTATCAACTTACTAATAGATAAAGATAATGTACATACACAATGGACTATTATTGTGAAATAGAGAAAAATTAAACTATGAAATCTGCATATAAATGGAGGAAGCTGGAAATAGTCATTCTGAATGAAGTATTCCAGACTCAAAAACAAAATTTTTTCTCACTCATATGTGAATGTTAGATTAGGATCTTTAGTTATGTGCGTTTGAATGATAGTACCTATTAATATCAAGACATGTATGAGACCACGGTAGGTAGAATTCAAGGGAAAGTATTACATATATAACATTTTCCATAGGGAGATAGATGGGTCAAGGGAGGGAGGGAGGGAGGGACAGAAAGAGAGAAAGAGAGAGAGAACATGTGAGAGATCAATATTAAGAGGCATAAACAAAGAAGATACAATATGTAAATGGATATCCAAATGAAAATGCAGACCCATACTTTTATAACAAAATGCATTATATTTCATGTCTATGTATAACTGGGGAAATGATATAAAGGTTCATTATGATGAATGCTATTTGTCATCTTCACAACTAATTTTCTTAATTCATTTCAGTTATTTTTTCATTTAAAGTCAAGGAAGACAAGATAATTTTCAAGAAATACTTTGACCTGCACAGAACTAATGAAAAACTTCTATGCCATTATGACAATGAGAAAATATTTACTGACTCACTAATATAAAACTAATTCAGGGTATCAAATTAATTCAGGGTACTGTTTCCTTAACATTGCTAAAAGGGGTTAAATGTGGTAAAGTGAGAATTTTAAAAAGTCAAATATCTCTGAGAAATCTATTTGTGAATGAATAATATTTTAGCAAACACTGACATGTTTCTCTCTTCTTTAAGGGTCAATATGAATTTTTGCTCTGTTGAAGATCTTTCTGGAATTTTTACTGTAAAATAATTTTGTGAAGTACACAATGAACTGAGTATCTACATCCCTGCATATTTATATACAATTGTCCAGGAGATATCCTCCTTCATTTGCAAGATTAACAATAAAATATATTATGATAATCTTTTTTTTTTTTACAAAAAAAACTGTATATGTGAACCTTGCAATGCAAAACATGGTTTGCAATTTGCACACTGCAAATTGCACTCACTTTTATCTCATTTCTCCATGCTCTCTCATATCAAAGACAACTGAAGCTAGAATGAAGACTCATATTTGTAAGGCAGGATAAATAGCTTATAAGGTGATTATTATTATGAAATAATTGAGTACTACTGAGTCTTTAAATTTCTATTTTACCTTTTTGCTGGGCTAGAAAATTATATCTTCTGCCAGAATGTATGCTATTTCAAAGAAATATAAAACATGAGACGATATATAGGGTGAAAGCTGGAGATCCTAGCAGCAAAATTTTAGGTAATCAAAAGGTAAACACAATTAGTACTAAGTAGCAATTAACTAATAGTTTATTCATATATTTATTTAGCATAATTATTGAGAGTATCTACTGTGTTTACCAAGCACTTACAAGGAGATCATTAGACCTATGGAATCTTTAAATTTAACAAACTATCAGTGAAAAAGATGTCTGTAATAGGTTGTTATCCATGTGTGATCAGAAACTGGAGTGTTCTGAAAGGGGAAAAATAGTAAATAACATTCTTACTGATGCATACCAAAATGTGGATAAACTTTGCCATTATGTTAAGTAAGAATTCCAGACATAAAATTTCAAAATTCTATGATATATCCAGATTAAAAGGGTCCTTGGAGGCAAGAAACAGATTGGCTGCTACAGATATTAAGAAGAAAAAATGATGAATGCTTACAAATGAGAATGAAATTTCCTTTTGAAGGAAAAAAAGTATCTCAGATTTA
Organism: Rhynchomys soricoides; assembly: GCA_019843965.1. NCBI lineage: Eukaryota > Metazoa > Chordata > Mammalia > Rodentia > Muridae > Rhynchomys > Rhynchomys soricoides. The sequence continues at coordinate 860,537 of JADRCH010007386.1, read as the reverse complement.
GATACAATAAATATAAACTGTGATTGTCATGACTAAAATAAAGGAATGAATTGATAAATATTAAGGATTTTTTCTGTATGCCTTTATGAAGAAATTATTAGTAATTTACTTCTCAGTATACTGGGCCTAAATTTCTATCAGAGAGCTAGACTTATTTTTCTTCCCTTCTGTAATCTACACTACTCTGAGATTCTACAGAAATAAGACATAAAATGACTCTTTTCGAGGATAACTCAGAGAAATACTAGACTATAATTATCTGTGCTAGAGTTTCATTAACTATAATATTCTAGAAATATAAAGTGAAAAGTTAAAATGATAATATTATATTGATTGGTTTCCATGAAAAATTAAGGAAATGATTTTAAATTTATACTTTTCAAACAAGCTCGATTCACCAGCTAAGTGAAAAAATAGAATTCTGAATGAGAAGGCAATAAGCCAGCAATCCTAGGTCTTAGCTGCTGGATTCTTTTGTTCTAATCTTTTCAGAAAGGGCCAATTTCATCCACAGTTAAAATCAATAGGTCCTTCAGAGTCCTCTGAGAAGAAAAAGTAATCCAAACAAATCTCACATTTAGTGTCAATAGCTACAAGCATAGTTATTTAAGAAAGATATAATGTAAGAAAGCGGCAACATACCTAGCTCTAGGCATCACTATAAAGACCTATGGGACAATACAAATAAAAGAAAGAAACAGAAGGTCTTCAGCTTAGAAATAAAGCATCAAAGTACACTTAAGTCTTAATAAACTTTGAGACATTAGCTCAACCTTGGCTCCTCCTCCACCACCTCCTTCTCCTCCTCCTCTTCTTCTCTTCCTCTTCTTCTTCCTCTTTTTCTTCCTCCTCCTCCTCTGCCTCCTTCTCCTCTTCTTCTTCCTCTTCTTCTTCCTCCTCCTTTTCCTCCTTCACCTCCTCTTCCTCCTCCCCCTCCTCTTCCTTTCCCTGCTCCTTCCTCTTCTCATTCTCCTTCTTATTTTTCCTTTTATTTTGTTTTAATTTTTAATTATCACAGCTAATAATCAGACCAAAGATCAAATTTATGATTAAACTGCCTTCAATATTGTTGAGTTCTTTTCAAATCTGAAATAATTACTTCAATCTCCACATATTTTTGATGGATCAAAATTATTATGGGTAATATCCTGAAAGATGGTTTCACTACGTAAAGGCAATTGTTTTACATGCCTGATAATATGTGTTTGATTCGTTGAACCTACGTAAGTGTTGAAAGATAAAAATACCTCCACAAAGATATCCTCTGACCTACACAGACACACACACACACACACACACACACACACACACACCACGCCAGACTTATATGCATAGGAATAATGTGCATAGAGAGATAAAGAAACAAACAGAGACAGAGACACAGAGACAGAGAGAATATGTATATGTATATAACGTATATATACTGTAATAATAATGATAATAAAAATAATATGTACCATTACATTTATACAAAATATAGATTGTTACTTTAAATCTGACCAATGAAAATAAATAGGCCCACTTTATCGTTTAAAGACCCTGATTAAATTTCTGATTTTCTTGTACAGCATTTAATAATATGAGAAAAAATTGCTAAGTGTTGTGGAGATGGTATTATTTCCCAAAAGAGAAGGAAGGAATTAACATAATATAAAATTCAAATGTTTACTAATGTTGTTAGAGAATACATTTAATAATCATGTTAGTGGTAATCTTGTTAGAGAAAGAGAGACACCAAACTACACATTATCATGCATAGAGGGAATTACTACAATGTAATTGTAGTTATTCTATGCTATTATATTAAATAAAATGATTTTAATATACTTCTTCAGCTAATAATATACATGTAAAACTTTTTACACCTACTCTTTTTGTTCTGAACCATTACCTGTTCAACCTGTGTGGAAATTTACTGCACTTCTGCAATATTATCATCCTTTTAGAAAGAATAATTTGAAAATTCCTGATACACAGAGTTACAAATTATCCCCTACTTCCAACTGGGATAGTGTTGAGAAATTTTAGGAGGTTATTTCTGAATTCTACTGATTTAAAAAACCCATATGTAAAGAAATTATTTTCATTCTTATTCATTTGCTTAATATAAGTTTCTAAATTATCTCTGAAATAATTATTAGTTTACATTGTTTATGCAGGATTCCAGTGTAGAATCTTTTCCATTAGAAGACAGGACACAAAAACAAGCACTGTCAGAAAACAGTATTTTTTATGAATGTTTAAGAATATATGTTAATAAATGGATATGAGTAATAATATTTTATTAAGAACTTCCACATTTTTCTTTCAGTTTTATTAGATTTTAGAAAATTTAAGAATTAAAATTTATCAAAGACAGGCAGATTTCTGAGTTCGAGGCCAGCCTGGTCTACAGAGAGATTTCCAGGACAGCCAGGGCTATACAGAGAAACCCTGTCTCGAAAAAAAAACAACAACAACAAAAAAAAAAGAATTAAAATTTGAATTTATATTAGGTTAAATTAGATTTAAAAATTTTAATTTTGAAGAAAAGATCAAGCTATATTATCCTTTGTCTTTCTCCATTTTACAGTATAAAACAAACTTATATAAATTCAGGTATTGAAAGTGGGAAGTTTTCTATTATTTCATTCAAAGAAAAATAAATACATATGATTATTGAAAATAAATATAATATATTATGTAAATATAAGTACATGAGAACATTTATGAATGCTATCCAGGTACTAATTCTTTCCAAGAGAGCAATAAATCAGTTAAAGATATAAGTTCTATTCCCATTTCTCTAGTTGATTAGCAGAACACAGAGAATTCATTGATCTTTATAGGAATGATGCATAACATTAAAAACAAAAACAATACATATTTTTATACTTGATATATACTGTAGGGTTATCTGTATCAGAAAACTAGATTGTTTTCTAATACTCTAATATTTTCTTCAATGGCAATGATAACTGTATGCTTGCACTCAAATTTAAACAACTATGTTTTCTTTGAATACAAGTTTTGTGTATCAGCATTGAATGAACAATAAGTTATGATTCAAGTTTTGACCTATAATGCAGCCTTTATAAAAGTTAAAGCCAAATGAACTCATGATAATGATATTCCCCACACATTCTGTAAGAGTATTCTCCTTGCCCTATTTAGCCCACTCTGCCAAAAACCTGGCACCCATAACATTAATGATGCTCAAATGCAGTTGTTATTTTGCAAATGTGTAAATTTATTGATATGTCACAATTTGCTTACTACTTGTTAGCTCTTCTCAGCAAATAGGCCAATAGTAATGATTGGATACTATTTTAATATATAGGATTTTAAGTCATTTGACGAGGAAAACAAAGCAAGCATTAAATACTAAGAGTAACTTTTAAAAGTACTGGTATTGCAGGGAGTCTCAAATTCCAGACATTACCATACCATTGCAAATCAGCTGTCACCCCACAGAGACAGAGATGAACATCAGGAAAAGTAGAAAAACTGAGGATATCCGTCTAAAGCCACATTCAGAAGATTAGGAATCAGTTGAGCTTAAGAAAAAGAAAGGGGTAACACCACAGACAGGGAATTCATGTTCTCTTTAAACTTCAGCCATTCTTGTTCAGCCCATTCAGTATTCCTAAACTAGAACAAAAGAAAACAAAAGGATATAGCTATCTCCCTATTATGCTTTGAAGTAATCACACATTGAAAAACATAAAGGCATCACATGACTATATTTTCTAATTTACCTACTGACCAAAATCTGTGGAACTGCACTGCAAAGTAGAAAGAATGAAAACAAGAATGAAGGATACAGTAGCAATATGATCTAACACTGACCAATGACCCATTGTATAACAAGCACTATTTTCATCTCTATTCATGTTTTAACATGTTAGAAGCACACAACAGTATTTTTTTCCTTATAAAAGTAAGAAAAAGGAAGCTGAAGGACTCAAACGATAGTAGTAATCCTGAGTTTTCAAATATTGAATTGGAATTTGTGTCCCTACTATTAGACCAGGGAGTTCTCACTCTTTTAACCTAACTGTATAAAATGCATGTGTGTGACACAATACAATTATGTGCATAGCAGGCAAACAGATGTTATCAGAAATTTGAAAACAGAAAAATAACTAAAATTAATATACCTCAAAAGTTCATGTGCAAGATACTAATTTAGAATACACTGATTCACTGTTTAGAAATATCCGTGTTCTTTTACTTAAGAGATAAAAATAATTTATTTAAACCTTATTCCATATTCATTAGTAGAATGAAAGGCTGCCTGCACTGAACTTCAAAAGTGCTTCATAGATAAACAATATAACTACTTCTTTGTTTTTAATTTATTATGAAAGGATCTGTGGCTTATAAATTTATTTAGACATACATATTAGATACTCATTTGTGATAAATGTTATATATATATATATATATATATATATATATATATATACTGTAATACTGATAGAACTTTTTAATAGTCTCGTCTTGCTTAAATAATCTCCTTATTAAATTTACAAAAAGTACATGCAGCTAAATTAATATAGTAACTCAAAGAAACACTTGCCATACTCCAAGTCTACGCAACTCATTAAATTATCTGTACAAATAGAATTGTCATTTAAAATCTGTGAAAGTTCACTTTGAATTTTACATCTTCATTATCCTTTATATTAGTTGTACTTATATACTACACAGAGAGAAAATCACGCACACTAAAATGAAAACTGCACAATATTAAACAAAGAAATCACATTGCTTTGAATCTTTCACAAATCATTTGCCATTTATCTACAATCTGTTCTTCCTTATCATCTAATATTTACTTTTCCTTGTTCCCCTAGAAAGTCTTTAGTAATTACCTTAGACAAAGAATTACAGAAATAACATACCAAGGAAATAAAATGAACAATCAACATGTACACTAATGAGTAAGCAATTTTCAACGAAAAGAAGAAAGAGAAATGAATAATAACTATTTTCAAAAGTGCTCAACATCCTTAGTCATCAGGAAAGGCAAATTAGAACTACTTTGACAAACCACATCACCCAAATAAGAATGGCTGTCATTAACAAATCCAACTGAAAATGATTGCTAGGATGTGAGAAAAGAGGAACATTTATTCACTTCCGGTGAAGATGCAAATTAATACAGCCATTATATAAATCAATTTGAACATCCCGCAAAAAATGAAGATAAAACTGCCACATTAGTCAGCTATTTCACACTCAGGCATGTGCCCAGAGAATGTCATATTCTACAATAGAGATATTTGTACTATGTGTATTGCTGCTTTATTCACTGTATCAAAAACTGAACCAGCGGGACACCTCTGCCTGGGCCACCAGGGCTCCATAGCCAAATAGCACTGGGAGTAAGCTAGCCTCCGAGAAGTGTGGAAAAGCCCATGAAAGGGGGTAAGAGGAGCAACACTGCTCAGCGGGACTCCCCAGGATTCTTTGGGAATCAGGGACTGAGGAACAGCGGGAGGAAGGAGCCTTCCAGTTTCCATCTGTGGCAGGAGACCTCTGCATGGGCCACCAGGGCTCCATAGCCAATTAGCTCTGGGAGAAAGCTAGCCTCCCAGGAATGTAGGCAAGCCTGTCTGCTCAGAGGGACCCATCTGGAATACCCAGGACACAGGGACTGAGGAGAGGGCTTCTGGTTTTTTTCAGTGGCCATGGAGCAAATCCTGTGAAAAAGGGATCCATACTCAAATAGTGCCAGGAGAGAGCTGGTATCACAGGAGTGCTGACACACCTTCAAGCACAGGCAAGACCACCACTTCTGTTCAAATTCACTGGATAAATAGTGACCCCTGCAAAACCATCAGGACACAGGAACCAAGGGACAGCTGGGGACTATATCCTTCTGGTTTCTGTCTGCACCCCAGAGCAGACTCTGCACCACAGATCTCCAAACCCATATTGCTCTCAGAGAGAATTCTCAAGGAGAATTGAAACCTAGGCTTTCAGGAAAGACAAGCAACAGTCAGAGAGAGTAAGACCAGATAGATAACCAGAGGGCAAAAGGCAAGGGCAAGAATATATGGAACAGAAACCAAGGCTACTTGTCATCATCAGAAACCAGCTCTCCCACCACAGCAAGCCCTGGATACCCCAACACACTAGAAAAGCAAGACTCAGACATAAAATCACATCTCATGATGGTGATAGAAGATTTTAAGAAGGAAATAAATAACTCCCTTAAAGAAATACAAGAGAACATAGGTAAACAACTAGAAGCTCTTAAAGAGGATACACAAAAATCCCTTAAAGAATTATAGGAAAACACAATCAAATGGGTTGAATTACAGGAAAACACAATCAAACGGACAAAAGGAATGAACAAAACTATGCAGGAAATAAAAGTGGAAATAGAAACAATAAAGAAATGACAAAGGGAGACAAACCTGGAGTTAGAAAACCTAAGGAAGAGATCAGGAGCCATAGATGCAAGCATCACCAACAGAATACAAGAGATAGAAGAGAGAACCTCAGGTGTGGAAGATACCGTAGAAAATATGGACACAACAGTCAAGAAAACGCAAAATGCAAAAAGTTCTTAACCCAAAACATCCAGGATATCCAAGATACAATGAGAAGACAAGACCAGAGGATAATATGTATAGAAGAGAGTGAAGATACCCAACTTAAAGGGCCAGTAAATATCTTCAACAAAATTATAGAAGAAAACTTCCCTAACCTAAAGAAAGAGATGAACATAAATATGCAAGAAGCCTATAGAACTCCAAATAGATTGGACTAGAAAAGAAATACCTCCCATCATATTATATTCAAAACACCAAACACACAAAATAAGGAAAGAATATTAAAAGCTGTAAAGGAAAAAGGTTAACATATAAAGGCAGACCTATCAGAATTACACCAGACTTCTCACCAGAGACGATGAAACCTAGAAGATCCTGGGTAGATCTCATACAGACTCTAAGAGAATACAAATGCCAGCCCAGGCTGCTATACCCAGCAAAATTTAATTATCATAGATGATGTAACCAAAATATTCTATGACAAAACAAAATTTGCACTGTATGTTTCCACACACCCAGCCCTACAAAGAATAATAGATGGAAAACGCCAACTCAAGGAGGGAAACTACACCCTAGCAAAAGCAAGAAAGTAATATTCCAACAAACTCAAAAGAAGATTGCCACAGAAACATAAAAATAACATCAAAAATAACTGGATACAACTAGCACTATTCCTTAATATCTCTTAACATCAATGGAATCAATTCCCCAATAATAAGACATAGACTGACAGACTGTATCCATAAACAGAACCCAGCATTTTGCTGCATCCAGGAAACACATCTCCTGTTAAAAACAAACACTAATTCAGAGTAAAGGGCTGGAAAACAATTTTCCAGGCAAATGGTCCCAAGAAACAGGCTGGAGTAGCCATTCTAATATCGGATAAAATCAACTTTCAACCAAAAGTCATCAAAAAAGATGAGGAAGATCATATCATACTCATCAAAGGAAAAATCTACCAAGAAGAACTCTCAATTCTGAACACCTATGCCATGAATGCAAGAGCTCCAACATTCATAAAAGAAACTTTACTAAAGCTCAAAATACACATTGCACCTCACACAATAATAGTGGGAGACTTCAACAGCCCACTATTAACAATAGACAGATCTTGGAAACATAAACTAAACAAAGACACAGTGAAACTAACAGATGTTATGAACCAAATGAATTTAACTGATATCTATGGAACATTTCCTCCTACTCATAAGAGTATACCTTCTTCTCAACACCTCATGGTACCTTCTCCAAAACTGATCAAATAACTGGTCAAAATACAAACCTCAACAGATATAAGAAGATTGAAATAATGCTATGCCACCTATCAGATCACTATGGTTTATGGCTGGTCTTAAATGGCAACAATAACAACAGAAAGCCCAAATATACATAGAAGCTGAACAACACTCTACTCAATGATAACTTTGTCAAGGAAGAAATAAAGAAATTAAAGACTTCCTAGAATTTAATGAAAATGAAAGTACAACATACCCAAACCTAAGGGACACAATGAAAGCAGTGGTAAGAAGAAAACTCATAGCTCTGAATGCCTCCAAAAAGAAACTGGAGAGAGCATATACTAGCAGCTTAACAGCACACCCGAAAGCTTTAGAACAAAAAGAAGCTAATACACCCAAGAGGGGAAGAAGGCAGGATATAATCAAATTAATGGCTGAAACCAACCAAGTAGAAACTAAAAGAACTATACAATGAATCAACAAAACCAGGAGCTGGTTCTTTGAGAAAATCAAGAAGATAGATAAACCCTTAGCCAGACTAACCAGAGGGCACAGAGACAGTATCCAAATGAACAAAATTAGAAATGAAAAGGGAGATATAACAACAGATTCTGAGAAAATTAAAAATATCATCAGATCCTACTACAAAAGCCTATACTCAAAAAATTGGAAATTCTTGGTGAAATGGACATGTTTCTAGACAGATACCAAATACCAAACTTATGTCAGGATCAGATAAACCATGTAAACAATCCCATAACCCCTAAAGAAATAGAAGCAGTCATTAAAAGTCTCCCAACCAAAAAAAATGCCCAGGACCGGATGGGTTCAGTACAGAATTCTATCAGACCATCTGAGAAGACCTATTCCCAATACTCTCCAATCTATTCAACAAAATAGAAACAGAAGGAACACTAACCAATTCATTCTACGAGGCCACAGTTACACTGATACCAAAACCTCACAAAGTCCCAACAATAAAAGAAACCTTCAGACCAATTTTCCTTATGAATATCGATCCAAAAATATTCAATAAAATTCTCTCAAACTGAATCCAAGAACACATCAAAACGATCATTAACCATTATCAAGTGGGCTTCATCCCAGGGATGTAGGGATGGTTGAATACCCGGAAATCCATCAATTTAATGCACTACATAAACTAACTCAAATAGAAAAAAAAAAAAACACACACATGCCATTTCATTAGATGCTGATAAAGCATTTAACAAAGTTCAACATCCCTTCATGATAAAAGTCTTGGAAAGATCAAGAATTCAAGGACCATACCTAAACATAGTAAAAGCAATATACAGTGAAGCAGTGTCAAACATCAAACTAAATGGAGAGAAACTTGATGCAATCCCATGAAAATCAGGGACTAGACAAGAGTACACTCTCTCTCCCTATCTACTCAATACTAGTACTTGAAGTTCTAGCTAGAGCAATTAAACGACAAAAGGATGTCAAAGAGTTACAAATTGGAAAGGAAGAAATCAAAATATCACTCTTTGTAGAAGATATGATGGTATATGTAAGTGACCCAAAAAACTCCACCAGAGATCTTCTACAACTGATAAACAACTTTAGCAAAGGGGTCAGATACAAAATTAACTCAATCAAATCAGTTGCTTTCCTATACTCAAAGGATAAACATGCTGGGAAAGAAATTAGGGAAATGACACCCTTCACAATTGTCACAAACAATATAAAGTATCTTGGTGTGACTCTAACTAAACAAATGAAACATCTGTGTGACAAGAACTTCAAGTCTCTGAAGAAAGAAATTGAAGAAGACCTCAGAAGATGGAAAGATCTCCCATGCTCATGGATTGGCAGGATTAATATAGTCAAAATGACCATCCTACAGAAAGCAATCTACAGATTCAATGCAATCCCCATCAAAATTCCAACTCAATTCTTCATAGACTTAGACAGAGTAATTCTCAAATTCATACGAAATAACAAAAAACCCAGGAGAGCATAAACTATTCTCAACAATAACAGCACTTCTAGGGGAATCAGCATCCCTGACCTCAAGCTGTACTACAGAGTAGTAGTGATAAAAACTGCATGGTATTGTTACAGTGACAGGCAGGTAGATCAATGGAATAGAATTGAAGACTCTGAAATGAACCCACACCATTAAGGTCACTTGATCTTTGAAAAGGAAACTAAAACCATCCAGTGGAAAAAAGACAGCATTTTCAACAAATGGTGCTGGTTCAATTGGAAGTCTACAAGTAGAAGAATACGAATTGATCCATTTCTATATCCCTGTACAAAGCTCATGTCCAAGTGGATCAAGGACCTCCACATAAAACCAGATACACTGAATCTAATAGAAGAGAGAGTATGGAAAACTTTCAAACACATGGGCACAGTGGAAAAGTTCCTGAACAGAACACCAATGGCTTATGCTCTAAGATCAAGAATCAACAAATGGTACCTCATGAAATTACAAAGCCTCTGTAAGGCAAAGGACAATGTAAATAGGACAAAACGGCATCCTACAGATGGGGAAAAGATCTTTACCAATCCTATATCCGATAGAGGGCTAATATCCAATATATACAAAGAACTTAAGAAGTTAGACTACACAGATCTCAATAACCCTATCCAAAAATGGGGAACAGAGCAAACAAAGAATTCCTAACTGAAGAAACTCGTAGGGCTGAGAAGCCCCTAAAGAAATGTTCAACATCCTTAGTCATCAGGGAAATGCAAATCAAAACAACACTGAGATTCCACCTCACACCAGTCAGAATGGCTATGATCAAAAACTCAGGTGACAGCAGATGCTGGCGAGGATGTGGAGAAAGAGGAACACTCCTCCATTGCTGGTGGGATTGCAAGCTGATACACCATCTCTGGAAACCAGTTTGGCAGACCCTCACATAAATGAACATAATACTACCTGAGGACCCTGGACATATACCCAGAAGATGTTCCAACATGTAATTACGTCACATATTCCACTATGTTCATTGCAGCCATATTTATAATAGCCAGTAACTCGAAACAACCCAGATGTCCCTCAACAGAGGAATGGATACAGAAAACGTGGTACATTTTCACAATGGAATACTACTCAGCTATTTAAAGCAATGACTTCATGAAATTCTTAAGCAAATGGATGGAACTTGAAAATATCATCCTGAGCAAGGTAACGCAGTCAGAAAAGAATGAACATGATATGTACTCACTGATAAGTGGTTATTAGCACAAAAGTTCGGAATACCCAAGAGTCACTTCACAGCAACCATAGGACTGAGCGTGAGGTTCCAGATGGAGGAGTTGTAGAAGGGACTGAAGGAGCTGAGGGAGATGGCAGCCCAATGGAATGAGCAACAGCATCCACTGGCTTGACCTCCCGATGCTCCCAGACACTGGATCACCAACCAAAGAATACACATGGAGGGACCCATGGTGCTGGCCACATATGTGGCAGAGAAGGGTCTTGTTAGCCATCAGTGGGAGGAGAGGCCCTTGGGCCTGAGGGTGTTAGATGCCCCAGTATTGGGGAATGCCAAGGAAGGGAGATGAGAGTGGGTGAGTGAGTGGGTGAGCACCCTCATAGAGGCAGGGTAAGGAGGGAGGGAATAGAAAGTTTCCAAAGGGGAGATCTGGAAAGGGGGAAACATTTGAAATGTAAATAAAGTATCAAAAATAAAGAGAACTATGATTATTAAAAAAACAAAGAATTTTTTCGTATTTAAAGAAAAATCAATCTAAAACAAAGGCAAAAAACAAAAGACAGAACAAATTGAATCAGCAATTTAATGGGTAATAAAAATATGTACATTTACAAAATAGAATGTTATTCGGCTCTTAGGAAAAGTAATATCACAAAATGTGGAGAAATATGGATGAGCCTGGCATATAATTAGCATCTGGATTCCTCAAAATGTCTATAAGATGTTTTATAAATGTGTATTAACATGAAGCCTGAGTAGTTTCTCTAGAACCATTGTATGCTAATATAGTTAATAACCACTTAATAACTAATTTTTCCTGACCAAAATAGCTTACATTGATTTGAAAATAATATATTTAAATAACATCATATATTATAAAAGCCACCCTTTAAGAAGGCTGCAAAATGGGTAACTTTTGCACTTTGGTATAAAACTTGAACTAAAATTTCAGGTTTATTTGCTCTCAGAATTCTTTCTGATTTAGTATTATTTTCCATACTGACAAATTGAGTCTACTTTTCTTATACTCAAGAAAATTCTACATCTTTTATATCTCTTTATTTGGTTCCTTCCTATTTTATTATTTTATTGATTTAATGTCTCAACTACATTTTGAACTTGACCTTTCTTTATTATGTCACTGTAAACTGACTATTTTATGTTGCAATTTTTCCTACATGAATGAAGTTCTTTTCCATTTTGTTGAATTACATTTAGTTTTCTGTCCTTCTTAATTTATCATTATTACCATTATAGTAGGAAAAAAAACTGTTCCAAAATACAAATTTGTTCTTGTCCATTGTCAAGTCAAACACTTGGATATAGGTTACATGACATTCAAGGTGGCTTCTGTGAATCTACATTTTTCTTAGTGCTTTCTGATACATCCAGTTTTCACTAGTTCCAGGCTTTGTGGACAGCATGGCTTGAGATTGCCATTGGCAATATCTCGAAATTATCATTCATTCTTGAAAACAATCCAATTAGTCAGGAAACCTTGTTTCTTTCTTTGACACCATTTTGGTAGTTTATATGAATATTATATTGCACATTATGTTAGCTTCAAAATTATTTACATTTGTACCTTTCTTCCTTATATCTGAGAGGCTGTGGACAGAAAATTTATTTTATCATTGTAGCAAAATTCCTGAGTACATACTCTTTGGGTCTTTTAAGATATTGGACTAATGTTTGTATAGGTCATTGTTTTTACTTATTGATGTTTTAAATCTACTTGTAAGGTAGTTATAATAGGTTTATAGCATTGTCTATATTCAAAAACTGTCTTAGTTATTGTAAATATTTTTACTACTCAATATAAGAATGAGTTACAAATATACCTATAACCTGTCACCCATAATGCCCAATACTACAAAGATAATTAAAAAAATGACATTTTAAATTCAGGATCAATGATGAGTTGACAAATACTGAAGAAACAGTTCTTTACCAATATTTAAATGTATTTTTTTTAATTTTTACTCCTAAGCATAACATAATATTGAATATCCAGACATATGTAAATATCCAGGTATATAAATACCAAGCTAAGCTATAACATTATAGTTTATGTCTTCTTTTGTTCCAAATTATTCAAAGAAAATATTTGATCTGATTTATACTCTAAATTATTATACGTTTTAACAATGATTTAGAATTCAACAAGAAAAAATATGGGATGGAGAATTATTTCGCCAATTCTGTACAATCCATGAGTAAAATATTGACCTTTGACACAACAGTATCCAGGTTTAAACCAAATGGATATGTATGTGTAAACCGAAAGATTCAGTTCAATACTTTTACCCAATATTTTTTTTTTGTTCTACAGTCATCAATCATTTCTCCACTTGTATCCTTCCTTTGCACTTCATAGATCAGTTGCACCCTTCTACTTCTCTATTTAGCTTACCTGTATTAACATAAACCTATATTTGACATTTTTGCTGTCCTATATTTTCTTTATTCTTTTCATTGTTCTACATAAAAGTATATCTATTGAATAATTTTTCAATTTATTTCAGATATAATTTTTGATGAAAATGAATATAATGTACAAGTGTTGTTTTATAATACCAAGTGCAGTTTAGTTGGTAAACAGTAGACAATCCCATGAAATAAACCAAGGCATACCCCACCCATACAAAAACATTAAACAATGGATGTTTTTCTCTCTTATTTATTTTACTTATTTTCCTGAAGATGTTAAACACTCTGTTGGCACCATTAACTTTCCATTCCCAATAGGTCACATATAAATTCTGCTTTATTACAGAAACTCCACATACTGTATGAAAGTATCCATCTCACTGACAGTAGGAGAAAATGACACTGGACTCTGCTACAATTCCAAGATGAAGTACTTTGAAAAAGCTGAACTTAGCAAAAGCAAGGAAATTTCATGCCGTGACATAGAGGACTTTTTATTACCAACCAGGGAACCTGAAATCCTTTGGTACAAGGTATGGATTCTGGAAGGTTTTATTGCCTGCAAATATTTTAATGTGCATTTTTTTCCTAAGGAAATCTGGATGAAAAATTAACTAAGATATAGCTCATGTCTTATAGAGTACTATAGCAAGTTGTACTCATCCTTATAAGCTTTTTATGAGATTTTATTTTATGTGTATAACTGCCTCAATTTATATCTATGTACCATGTGCATGCAGAACCCACAGAGGCAATTAGATCCTTAGGAATGGAGTTATAGGTGAATGTGAGTGGTCATGTGGGTTTTAGGAATTGGACCTGGTCTTCTGGAACAGCAGTCAAATGCTTTTAAATGCCTACCCATCTCTACAACTCTATGTCATTGTAAGTTTTAAAAACCAGCTGCTTTGATAAATAAAATATTGGTTAATATTTGTACTGTTGGTTTACCATATAAGCTGTTGTGTTTATATTTAAATATTGCATATATCAATGACTGCTTGACTAATTTGGAAACTAAAATATTTTTAACAAATATTTCTGGGCTTAGCATTCCAACATACCCCAAGGCAAAAGAGAAGTAATACTTACTTTCTTTTGTGATAAAATGGAATCCTAATTTTAACATAATATTATATTCAATGGTTGTAACATTGCTTATATTCTAATCATTTTCAAATATAAATTGCTTAATAAATAACATCCAAGAAAACAAATAATTTTATTACTAATATTTTCTTCAAAAGGAGAAAAAGCAAGTCCCCTGTTGCTGTCACATCACTTACAGTCACTGATCTTCCAAAATATCCTCTGTTTTTAAGCTTCTTTGTACCATGTAAGAGCATGTTTTTGTCTTGGATATGCTCAAAAAAGCGAATATAGAAATATGAATGTTTATATGGAACAGTTTGTTCACAGGTAAAAGTCCTCCTTTACTGTTTTCTTTGTCCAATGGGTTGGACACTTTAGAAATATAACATAGTATATACCTGTCAGAATCAGAATGCAAACCCTTATAATTGATTGTTATTGATTATTTTAAATATTATTAAAATGGAATAAGAAATCTGAACAAGTTCAAAAAAATTTCTTCAAAATTAACAATATTCTTCTCAAAGACAACCTTGACTCTGGATAACAAGCAATGGAAGTTCAGAATATCAAAGGAAGTGTTAAAAGATTTGTCAACTCTTCCCTTGGTTTTCTGTTCTAGATAGTGTCAAAAATCACAAAATTATTAGCTCCCCTGGTTTCTCTTCTAGAAAAAAATGAGTTTTGTTATTTCAGTTTTGATATCTGAGAGCATCTCATTCGAGGCATTCTGAAGTTTGCCTGACATCCTCAGCGAACTTTTTTGAGTATTATGAGACTCACATTTTCTAAAGCCAAATATTTTTTTCTGGTATTTGTGTGTGAACATTCTAGACTTGAATCTTTGTTCTTCACTAATAAGTTGCTTTTGATATATATAATTTTCTTATGACTTGCAGTTAACCTCTCAAGTTTTTCTGAAATATGAGAGCAAACATACATACATACTTGCCTTTCAATTAAAATTAATTCAACCTCAATTAAATTTTGATGGTTTCCCATTGTTCATTCAGAGATGTTTCCACATTTTGATAATGATTTCAGCTATAAAATGCATCATAATGGAAGTGAGAGGTAGAGGTGTATAACATTTTGAATTGTCTTTAGTCAAGACTTAACTTTTTGCCCTATAAATAGTGGACATTAAGAAACTAATTGTAAAGTATAAATGTTAATACACAATAAATGCAATTATGACTGCTTATGCAACTAATATAAGTAACTAATATGTATACTTTGGGATGAAATAACTGAACATTTTCCTCTAGACATAACTACACAGAGGCACTGACCCACATAGATAGTTTTAAAATTTTGACTTTGTAATAAATAAAATTATCTGTCTATGGTTCTAAAAGTGTTAAAGCAATTTCGTCCATTACTTTAAATACTAGTCTGAAAATAGGAATTTATGATTTGGCAAAAACAGAAATCTTTTGAGCCAATAACATTACAATTAAAGATAATAATTTGGTATGTCTATTAATAATGAAAATTGATATTTATGGGATATGGGAAATGAGGAGCCCTCATTCAGTACTAATGAGGGTATAATCTAGTATAGCTCTTATCCAAATCTTTATATATGTTTTTCATAATGTCAAAATAAAACTTCTATATGCCAGAACTGCACCACTTTTGGGATAGCCCTGAAGAAATCTATATCCAACCACAGAGATACATATGTATCCAATTTGATTGCTTCATTTTCTCAACAGTAAGGACAAATATCAAGCATAGATACCATCAATAAATAAATGGAAAGAAAATGTGCTATATGTACACAAAATACTTTTGTTCAACCATAAAGAAAAAAATAACTTCAAGAAAATAGGCTTGAGAAGTATTATAGTAAATGAAGTTACCCAGTCTCAAAAAGAAAAAAAAGCTCACATGTTTGCATATGTAGATTCTGTTTTGTATACATGTAAATAAGTGGTTGCAAGAGTTAGCATAGATTGTCAAACTAAATAAAAGAGCAGAAGAGGGAAGAGATGCTGCTAAAGCTAACTAAGCAAGTCAAGGTAAAGGAATGCAAGTGATATGACAAAAAGAGGCCACTGAGCATGCAAGGGCACAGGGAGAAGAAAGGAGATGGAGATGAAGAGTACACAAAAGAAACAATAAAATCAAATCATGTTTGGACAAACACCATAATAAAAACTAATTCTTTGTTCATAGAAAATAAAAAGACTTTGTACATAAATGTTAACTGTTTCTTCAATGGATTATAGAATGCACATAATATGTAGAGGTTTAGGTTTTATAAGTGCAATTATATTTTGATAGAATATTGGAGCAGAAATATTTAGCTTCTAAAACTATTCCCCACTGTTTATTTAATAACACATTTTAAATTTTGTGCCATGGATATTAATATATTCAACTTCACAATAATCTATTAATTATTTGCATTTAAGTTTTATGTTGAGTGTGATTAATAGGCATATGATATTACTGAATCTAGCAAATCACTATGTGTCTACTACAGAGGTAGCACCATTACAAGATAATGTGACCATAAAACTAATCTTAAGAGGATGTTTCTGAGTTGCATTTTTGGAAAAATAATATAATTTAGTATTACATCCAAATATTTAGCTCCTATAAAATTTAATGTATAGAAAATTGTTATGCTTCAGACATTATTGTGTGTGCTTATAATCCCACTATGAGACAAGCCAATCAGTACTTCAATTCTAATCTAAGTTACATAGCAAGTTCAAGATAAGCTTGGGCTACAGAAGACCTTTTTGTTGTTGCTGTTTTGATTTTTGGTTTGGTTGTTTGTGGTTTTGTTTTGTTTTTAGAAATGAAGCCAAAATTATTGCTTTATTGGTTTAAAATAATTTTACTTTTTACTTACCATGCATACTACCCAATTTGATGTTGTCTGTGTAGGAATGTAGAACAAAAACATGGAGACCAAGTATTGTGTTCAAAAGAGATACCTTGCTTATAAAAGAAGTCAAAGAAGATGACATTGGAAACTATACCTGTGAATTAAAATACGGAGGCTTTGTTGTGAGAAGAACCACCGAGTTAACTGTTACAGGTAATCACAGTCTTCAGTATTTCATTTGGAAGTAAAGAAACTGCCTTTTGAGTAGGACTCAGGGCTGTGTATTGATGTTTTTCAACCTCGGTAATGAAAGAAGCACTCAACTAAATGCTAAGTGGATTCCTATAGGTGAAATTTATTCCCTCTTGTTTTAAAATTATCTTGTGCTGAAATACATTTGGAAGGCTAAACAGAATATGTTTAGGGAATTATACAAATGTTAGCTTTTGAAAGTACTTGAAATAATGAGTTTACAATTTTTGAAGATTATGCTTGTACTTTGTAGTGGAGTCATTTTTAGAAACATTTTCTAGAGTGATGCATTAGAATACATGAAATCTGCCCATGTATTACTATCATGCTACACATTAGACAAATCATTTTTCTAGTGACTTATCATTATATAGATGATACATATGATCTCATAGGGTTAAAAATAATGTAATTTCAGGCAAAATGGTTTTTAAAATGTGAGGGTTTTTTATTTTTTAGAAATCAAAGAATCCTCATATCTTGTTAATGCAGAAAGTAATCAAAATAGTATCAGAGTACTACTGATTAAAAAAAGTACAATTCACCAATCTAAAAAGCCTAATTGTATTATTGTAAGCTCTAGAATGCTAAATTACTCATGTACAAATGATAGTGATGAAATTTGCCTTACAAGGCATTTGCAAGTGTTATATGAATTAAGGTAATATCTATACAATAAATTTGCAATGAGAAAATCTAAATGTTCAGCAATTTAGTTATACAAAGAATTGTATTCATGATCATTTTTTTCATTTACAAAAATAATCACTTTTGTAAAATGTTCCTTATGGAAGGGAGAAGAAAACACAGGGAAAAATTAAAATGGGAAATTACAGATATTTGCACATTCTTATTGAAAGAGACTCTTGATGACTTTTTGTGGTCATATTTGTAAAACGTTTATAGAACAGCTTAACATTAATTTAATTTCATGCCTTCACTAATGCTTGTAAAATAGCTTTCTTCTATATGAACGAAATATATTTTTGATAGGTAAATGTATCACATAGGAATCTATTTCTTTTAAATCTTGAAGTATGATACAATTTGACTCAAAAGTTCATTGTTTCACAAGACTCATTTGCTGAATAGCAGTTATTCTGACAAGGGGAAATTTCATTACTTAAGATGCTCTGGTAATCTCTTTGATAAATATTAGATACAGTAAACAACTGATACTTGCAATTTGTGATAGACTTGAATAGTAAACACACATTTAGTCTCTAGTGTGTATTATATACCTATCATAAGTACGTGTATGATCTGCGATCATTTGGTTTGCAGTTTGGCTGTGTGTCATAGATCAGTGTACAGAAAAATTCAGAGGAGCACTTTATCACTTTTGTTTCCACTATTTTCCACAGTCCAATGAAAAATATGCCAATGTACACAGTAAATATTGAATCTTTTCTGTTCAATTTTTATCTTACAAAGTTTACTAAAGTAGTTTTTCTAAATATTATTTAGGAAAAAACTTAAAACTATGAATGAAAGTGATACATTCTGAATAAAATTAGTATACATTTCTTGTCTTAACTCTTATGAAAGGAAAATTTATCCATGGAAAACATATTTTTCTTTCTCCAGAAACACTATGATTTATAAGAACTATCCATATGAGGTAGCTTGAAACTAAACACTGTGTCTTGAATGATAAGAAATGTATATAGAAACACTTGGCAAACCTAGGTGTAGAACTTTTTATTCTTAAATTGGTTTATAATTTTCTGTACTTTCTTGATTTGTACAAAACTTCTCCATTTTTTTGTATGTAAATAAGGTATATTTGAGTTTTGATATCCAAGAGAAAGTTAGTGGTTTGTTATAATTATTGATACAAATTAATTGTATAAATAAATAGGTCTCACTGTGATATTTCTATGCATGCTTGTATTATACATTCATCATGAGCAAACTTCCTTCTATGTGACTGTTTAACTGATATCCCTTCTCATCGTCTGTCTCATACTTTCAGATAGTTTCTTCATGGAAAAGAAAGTGTGCATTACTCTCTCTCTGATCGATCTTTCTTAATGAGATGATTTCCACTTCCATTCATTTTCCTGCAAATGACAAGATTTCATTCTTCTTTGTCATCTATTAACAATCCATTAGGGGTTTATCTCATCTATATATGTTTATATACTTACCTCTTGATAAGTATCTATGCTCAAGGAGCCTGGATGGGACTATGCTAGGTCCACTGCCTATGTTATGTTTGTGTAGCTTTGTGTACTTTTGGGACCCCTAACAGTGGGAGCAGGGGTTGTCTGACTCTTTTGCCTGCTTTTGAGACCCTTTTCCTCCCAATGAGTCACATATTCTAACCTTAAATACAAGAGGAGCTGCCCAGTCTTATTGCAACTTGTGCCAGGTTGGTTGATATCCCTTGGAGGTCTGCTCCTTTCTGAAGTGAGATGGAGGAGCAATGAATCTGAAGAAGAAGGGAGGTGCAAGGCAGGGAGGAGTGGAGAGAGGAAAAGCTGCTTTCAGATTATTGTGTGAAAGAAGAAATTATTAAAATGCCATATTAAACTTGAATATATGCAGGTATTTCTTTTATAAGATTACTTTATTACCTTTGGTTACTTACCCAGTAGTGGCAGATCTGGATAATGCTATGATTTTGCTGTAGTATTTGCTTTGTTCTGTGTTGTTTTAGTAACCTTCATACTAATTGCTACTTAGATATCCCCCTTTCCTCATATTCAAGCCAGAATTATTCACCCCCTTCTCCTCTTCTCTCTCTCTCTCTCTCTCTCTCTCTCTCTCTCTCTCTCTCTCTCTCTCGTCTTAGCCATTCTGACTGGGGCAAGCTAGAATCTCTATGTACTTTCAATTTGCATTCCCCTGATGACTAAGGGTGTTCATATTTCTCAGCCATTAGTATTTCCTCTTGAGAACTCCATGCCTGACTTAAAATGATTTCATTGCCCTTTTTCCTTTTTCCTTTTTCCTCCCTCCAAGCCATCTATATATTCTTGCATCCTCTCTTTCAAATTTGAGGCTTCATTATAAAAATTGTTTTTACAAACATAATATATATTTATATGTATTCACAAGCATACAACTACAACCTCCTTAATCTGTATAGTATGTATGTTTTGGGGCTAATCATTTGGTACTTGTTAGCCAATTTTAGTGCTCTTCCTTAGGGGAAGACCATTTCTCTTACTCTCAGACTTCCCTACCTGCCTGTAGCTTATTTGTATAAGGTTGTGGCCACCTGTGCTTTCTCCCTTCCTCATTAGCATGTCTACTTTTGTTGTCCTTGTTATATTGGTAACATTTTATGGTTATAGCTTCTGAAATTCCTATGCATTTCCCACCACCCTGTCCTTTTTGAACCATAAGCCAATACAAATTTTTTAATTCCTTAAGGTTTTTGTTGTTGTTGTTGTTGTTGTTGTTCATAGTATTTTATCATAGAAACAGAGCATTTTTATATCCAATAGTTTTTCTTGGTATAATAATTTGATTAGAAGCTATGGTACTTCCACACAATTAGTCCAACTTTCTCAGCTGGATTTAAAATTTTCTGTTAAATAAACATTTGTTGTTCAAATGGGCCTGCTTTATAAATAAATGACTTTATTTTTTATACTTTTCTTTTTTATGTATCTTTTAATGTTTTAACTACAAAATGTCACGGGGAGTTTCTTTTGTTCCCTTGTCTTTTTGGGTATTCTATAGATCTCAGACATGTATAGGCAATTTTGGATATTTTTTTTCAATATACCTGTAAAGGTTCTATACAACTTTGCTATATGGTCTTCTTTTTTTTCTATGCCCATAATTTGAAAGTTAAATCTCTTCAAAATGTCCAAAACTCTTTATTTTATTCTATTTTTTTTTTAATTCTCATCAACTAAGTGACAAGATTTTTCTACTTTGTCATCCAGTTCTGTTTTTTTCCAAACATGATACAGTCTATTGATGGAGTGATCGCTGAAGTTTTTATTTAGCTTATTTAATTTTTCATCTTCACTATCATTTTAGTTCGGCTTTTCTTTGCCAAATCTATATCTTTATTAAACTGTTTATGGATATATTTCCACATTTCATTAAGTTGTTTGCTTTTTTTTTTTGTAATACACTTGTACCTTCTTTGAGTTTTTTATGTTTATCTATTATTCTTTGAATTTGTTTTCTAGAAGATATTCTATGTGTTTCATATTGTGCTTCATTACTATTGGACTACTAATTTGGGGAGCATGTTGTTTTGTTTTTGTTTTAATGTTAGATTCATTGCTGCATTGAGTCTTATGCATCTGAAGGAGTTTGTCATGTATGTCTTCACTTTTATTCCAAAAATCTCCTTCAATGTAGGTGTACACCTTACAGAAGAGAATTAAGTTATAACAAGGTTAAGATTGTGTGTGTGTGTGTGTGTGTGTGTGTGTGTGTGTGTGTGTTTATGTAACTGGTATTGAGGGAAGAATTTTCTATCCCTAGTTTTCTTTTGAGGGTTTACCCTTTTTTGTACAAAGAGACACTAAGAGTCAGCACACCCTCTATTGGTCCTCTCCTCTGCTGCCTTTTGGTGTAGCACTCCAAGTCTAGTTGTCTGATGTTGTAGAAGCTCTGATCAATTGGTGGCAGCATGATGAAGATCTCAGAAAGCTAGGTATAGAACAAGGAGTCCTATGGACTCAGAAGTGGAAGAACCTACCTGGGAATCCTGGTAAGGGAAATCCCAGGAGAGCAGGAAGCAGTGGGCACAGTCTGAGGCATGGTAGTGAGAGGTCCCAGACGAACTATAACATCTGCAAACATTTGGAGCTTGATTTGAGAGGTGCAGCCAGGATAAGTGCTGCAGAATGATGTCTACATACTAGTCAGAGAAGCAAGATTGCAGCAGAGATGGACTGTCTGGAATAGGTAGCAGAGTAAGTCAGTACCTTATTTAGTCAAATGAGAAAGGAGTATCTTGGTGCAGCTGAGCAGGCCTACGGGATCAGAAGTACACCAAATTGGTGGTGACTCAGGATGTATGTCCAATAAAATTAGAGGTACCAAAAAGAGTGAGCACTCTTTTTAGGAAGAATATGTGTAGAGGTCTACAATACATGCATTTGATGACCTCCCTAGTGATTATAAGATTTGACTATATTTTTATTTGTAGACTTCTATGTTGGATTGTATAATAATTTTTTTGAACTCTAATGGCAAGCAAAAACTGTGAGAATAATCAAATTTGTACTAATATAAATAGACAAATACCTATATTTAAAGTCCTTATACTAAACTATTTTATACTTAAAATATAAAATTAGCACTAGCACCTTTTAAATAATTTCCAAAATTGTAAATATGGAAAAATGTTTTATGTGGAAAATGATCTACATTAAACCAGATAATCCTGAAATAAATGATACTTCTTTGAATTTTCTTAAACTTTTGGTAGGCAGAATACTTTTTAATCTTGCTGCTGGCATATATATATATATATATATATATATATCCATATCCATACATGAATTCACATGTATACACACACATACACACACACACATACACACACACACACACACACACACACACACACACATTTTCTGAACTTCTAAGGAAGTTGATCAATTGTTATTGGGTATTTGAAAATAAATCTATAAAAATTTACAAACTGATTACAGATAAACGTAGAAACAAAAATGAGGTCAAAACTTATGGGTTCAAACCATGTATTTCCTTTCTGTATGATTTGGGACCAGCTCAGATTTTAACACATATAAAATTACCTTCATGTTCCTTCTTTAATTTTTTTTTTTTTTGGTATTCTGTAGTTTTTTTTAAATGTTATAAAAACTTTTGTGACTTTTTTCTAGATTGTAGATTTTAATATAGTTTTAAATTTTTAAAAAATGAGAAAATTCAAATATGATAGAATCAAGAAGAAAACAACTTTTATATCCTATTAAGACACTAAGAATTCCAAAAATTTTATGATATGGTAAAAGTTATTCTCTATACACAGAATATATTCCTTATAAAATGTACATGTAGACCACTTTAAAGTCTTGGGTGGTAAATATTTTTGAATACTAAGAGCATACTAAGTTCACTGGGAAGATAGTTTTCTTCCCCAAAATATTCTAATTATAGTACCAAGGGTCTGCTTTAAGACATTAAATACTTAATATTTTGGAGATTCTCTTCTAGGTTGTGTTTGACTTAAGCAGAGTTAGCAGTTTAAAATTCTTGTAGTATACTGTGTAGTCACTTAGAACAGATTACAGATCCTTCTTGTATTTATTGAAATGGTAGAACAAAAACTAGATACTTTTATTAATCTTTGATTCTATATTGGGTTTTACAATTATGAAACACGGTCAGAGTACAAATCAAGACAATGAGCACATATTGTAAAAATTCAGTAGATTGTTTTCAGTAGACATTTACTAAAAAAGTAACTATTCTTCTCTCCAATTATCCAATATAATATCCCCCCCAGTGGTAAGGATTCAATAAATAACTGTTGAGCATACCAACAAGGAAAAAAGTGAGAAGAGATGGGTCCTCTAAGTTAGATGTATAACTGTCATTTTCTAGGAAAGAGTAGTTAAAGATATAAATTGCATCAGAATAAACAAAGAGAAGATCTGCCAACAATATCTTAAGTGCTACTGACTCTTAAGAGACAAGTCAGAAAAACTTAATATTGGACCACACTTTTTCCCATATAGTCAGTTTGTTACAGACCAAGAGAGGTACACTTAGAGGCTCTAGCTGGCTTCCTTGGCATTCAGACATCCTAGTTTCCAGTAACTTATAATGGATCTTTTACCCACAATTCAGTGCAAACATGTTCTAATTTGGAGACTAGTTTCCACAAGTTGAATTTCCTTTTATTTGTGCTAAAATATTTACTCTCAAATTTGAAAGGGACCTCAATTATTCCACGTAATTTCTGCTAATTCTATTATTTCCAAACAGGTTCAAAATCCTCTGTGCTTTCTTTAGTTCTCATTCCATGTGCAGATCCTTCTTGAAACATAGAAAACAGTGCTGTAATGGATTTCCAGCTGCAGTTTGGTTTATCATTGTCAGATGGGCTTCTGCTGTACCATGATCTTCCAGTCAACCTATTGTTTCTCAGACTGTAAGATTTATGTTTGATGAGAAGACCATTTCATGATCTCTTTTTGTAACTTTGGTTTTTATAACTACTGCCTCTTATCTTGAAGAGCTGTGCACACCCCACCCTTCCTTGTTTTCATTTGCTTTGGTGTCTTTCAAGTTTGGGGTGTGAACTGTTTTAATTCAATGATCAAATCAATTTTCCATCAAAATTCTGTAAAACATTTTCAACATCACAAACATTCTCAAATTGAATGTAATTTAATCTACTTGGACAGCAGGAATACACATCATGTGGAAAATATACGTCAAATATAGGACCATAATTCCTATTGCAAATCCTCACTGTAAATCTTCAGACTGGGTATTGTCTGACAGGTTCTTGAGGAACTGAGAAGTGTTGGTGTTTGGAGGTGGCAGAACAAAATTAGTGAGATGTCACAAGAGCAAAATAGCACTGGCTAGCATTGCTAATTGATTCTGCAAACTGCAGCTCCAGAGTTGGCCCACAATCTATGTATGTCTCTCTCTGTGTTTCTGTCTCTGTCTCTCTTGGTCTCTCTCCTCTCTGTTGTAGACATTTTAATTTGGAAAATGCTCACTTGTTCAGAGCATGGACATGATATTTATATTTTATTTGTTTGATCCAAAGAAAAATAAGAATGGGCCATATAAAGTTATTTCAGAAATATTTATGTGGCAAGACTTCATTGTTTAAAATCAATTATTTGTATTTGTTTGATATTTTACCTGCATGTATGTGTGTGGCTCCCTGGTGCCCAATCAGGCCAGAAAGGGGCATTGGATCTCCTGGAACCAGTTACAGATGGTTGTGAATCATCGAGTCAGTGCTGGGAACCTTAATTGAGTTACTTCTTGAATAGCTATAAGTGCTCTTGGCTACTAAGCCATCTCTCTAGCCCCACATAACTTCATTTTTATTCATATTTCTGGCCAAAACATTTTTAATGATTTTACCAAGGAAGATGTTAAATAAAATGAGTGACATCTATGTATTATAAACCTTCCAAGCAGTTAAAGACAAGTCATTTCTAGTACTCTAAGGAACAAATAAGAGAATGGATTAGAAAAATTTCTATCTTGAAAACAAATTCCTAACTAAATGTGAGACTTAAGTGGATTAGTCAGGAGCTAAAAAAAGGAAAAACTTACTGGAAAACAAAACAAAACCAAACAAAACAAAAAGAATGAAGAAAGTATACAAGAATTATCACTTCAGTAACATTTTTATACTTGGTACAACATTTTATCAGAGTTAATGTAACAATATATTTAAATGACTTTGCAACCAGCCATGAACTAAATTTATGCTTTCAAAAGGTACATCTTCCTCCTGTTTTTATGGATGAGAAAGCTGAAGCAAAGAAAGGTTAAGTGGCTTTATCAAGGTCACAAAGCATCACGGTGACAAATGTAGGAATAAAATTTAATTCCATGAACTTCAATCTATGATTTACTCTTCTAGATAATTAATAGTAAGACATTGTAGTTTTCATATTAGCTCTGCTGATCACAATGAAAGATTTATAATTTAGGTTCAACTGAAACACATTGTACTGAGACCTTTAATTCTTCTGGCACTGATGTAATTAAATGGTATATTTCTGGGTCTAGCTTGAGGGTAAAGGATTTTTTCCCCTTTGCTGTCTCTCCTTTTAAAAGTGGTATATTTTATCTTCCTGAAAGGGAAATTGTTTTGTTGAATACTTCAGTAAATCAACCATGTTTTATTAACTTATAACCTCCCATGAATTTATTAAAATTTTAGTAAGGGATATTATTTAAAACATTCCTTAGCATGTTTGCTAACATGCCAGAATCAATAATTTTGAAAACAAACTGGCACATTGTTCTTGATAAAGTAAAGCATATTGATAGCTATCATTATTTTTATATGTAAAAATCCATCATATTTAGATGTTCATGTATCATTTATAGCATCAGTTATAGCATATGCTTGTAATGCCAACATTCAAGAGCCTGAGGCAGGACCATTTCAAATTCAATGCCAGCCTGGGTTAGTTGGAAAAACCATATCTAAAATTTCTTCTAAACATATTCAAACTTTGTACTTAAAAGGTCGACAAACTTTCTGCAATAAACTGTGAGTTTAAACAAATTGACTAATCTTGATTTGAAGTTTAATCCCTAGAGCAAAAACAACAAAACAACAAGAACAACAAAACCAAAAGCAAAATATAAATAAATAAAACCACTTTTAAAAAAAAAAAAGTATATAATGATCACCATATAAAATGATTTACAGGTACTACCATCTACATTATCCAGGGAGAAAACTGTTACTTTATTTTAGACATGTATTTAGAATTTACATAAATTGTATTTATTCATAAAATTCTGTTCTACTACTTGCTTGCTATAATTTCTATTATTCCTATGCTTACCGCAGCAAACCCAGGTGTAGGAATAGAAAAGCTATCCAAAAGATACTCACTGAGAGAAATATATACAAAATTTAAATCTGCTCCCAACCATTTATTTCAATTGTGTTTTGAAATGTGGCTAGATTGAATTGTGCTGTTTTACAGAGTGTAACATAGATAACGAGATACAAGGAGTATCTCTTTAGGATTTTGAATGTTTAAGTAAATGTAAGAATCATGTTTGTTATGTTTAAGTACATAATATTACAAAGTAACCCCAAAATAAGAGATATCAAGTATCTAAAATTTCAGATTTTTTTTTAAAATTTGGAATATCTGTTTGAATATAATGAAACATGTGATGTGCCCCAAGTTTAATCACAAAATTAATTCGTGATCTTGAATACATACCTTAATTACATGGTCTAAAGTAAATTTCATTTTTTCTGGTATTTTTTTTTCTTCACTTTGTTTTATATTTAGTTTACTTTTTTTTGTTTTACTTTTATTAGCCATGGATAATAAATTTTATCCATAATCTGAGTACATTTTCTCTTCTGTCTACATCTCCCAATTTTTCCCCACCTTGTCTGTCATCCAGATCCATTACTTTCTGCCTATTATTAGAATAGAACAGGCTTCTAAGAGATAACAACAAAACTTAACAATGAAATATAAGATAAATACTAAGCTAATAGCTATAATATATACAGGGTAGACCTGGGGCAGACCCACTCAGGCCCTGTGCTTGCTGCTTCAGTCTCTGTGTGCTCATATATGCCTTGATTAGTTGATTTAGACAGCCTTGCTCTCCTGGTGTCCTCTGTCACATTTGGGAATAACTAATGCACAAGGAGTATTAATATATGAATAAAACCTTTTATGTCATTGGTTAAGGCATACAAGTTTATGTGTGTGAAGTATTTTTCATATATCTTTATTTCATATAGCTAAGTAAAAAGTGAAGTGCAGTGTGTATAAACAGGGTAATTGATAAATATATGCATTTCTACTTTTCATGTGATTATATATATATATATATGCTTGTTTATATACAAATATGCATGTATATATCTCATATATCTGAACTTATGTCATTTTCATTTTTAAGATTTATTTTTGATAGTTTTATTTAAATAATTTTTATCTTTTTGAGTAATGAATATATAAGTGATGTGTTTATTTCATTTATACTCTTCTTTTCTATCACCACCATTCCACCTCAAACTCATGACCATTTACTCTGACACCTTCTGAGTCCATTTAGTAGTGTTTCTTACTTGTCTATGTGTTTATAGCTGACCACTTGGATTTGGATAGCCTATCAATGGGGATTATTACTAGAGAAGACTGAATCTCTGTCCCTCAGAAGCCATCAATTACCTATAGCTCTTCATTTCTCAGTGGAAATCTATATTTTATTGGCTTGTCAGCATCACTTTTTTACTTCCAGTAATACATTGTAACATTCAATATGCTATCATTTTATTCTCTACCTTATAAGTCAAAGATCTACTTACATTTGTTCCTATTTAAGCCAAATCAGAGACAAGTAGTAGAATAGAGGTTACAGTGTTTATGAAATACAGTAACGGGGAGTTATTGTTTAATGGGCACAAGAGTCTCAACTTGGGATGAATAATTTTTAAAAATCTAGAAATGGATGTACTGATAGTTACTGTAAATATACTTCATACCAATAAATTTTATGCTTAAAATGAGTAGAAATTGTGAATGTTAGGTCTCATACTTTTCACTATAAAAACAATTTGAAAATGTGTATTCTTAACAATGTAATTTTCATTTCAAAGATGTTTTATATGGCTCTCTTTTCCACCACTTCGTGTTGGCTCTGCAATTTGACATGCAATGATTTTTCTACAATGCTTTGAAGCTCCTGCTTTTATGTCAGCACTTTCTATTAAGTGCTTTTAGTTTTCACATCAGCAAAACTAGCTTTGAGCACAACATTGCACCTAATTCAATTCAGAAACTGGTATGGAATGTTTCACAGGACAAGTTAAAGGAATTATCCAACCAATATGTTGAATTTTCTCACTCTAATTAAATCAGAAATTGAAAATATACTCAGGGACAATACAATTCTAGTGAGGATAGGTAATTATGCATCTAAAAGTAAAGCTTTAAAGATGAAAAAGAAACATAGAATGCCAAATTTCAATAGATTAAAAGACTGAAACATATTTATGACACTTAAATCTGAATATTGTCAATAAAAGTGGTAACATTAATGCTCTAACATAATTAGTAGTTTTTTCTGTGCTGACCCCATAAAACAACAGCATAAAAGGTCAATATGTGTTAATGAGTCAAATACATTTCATAAAAATTTGCTAAATTAATTACTTTTTAATATAATGATACATCTATGTACATACCACAGTTCATTTTCTTAGAGAATTATAAATCCAATTCAATTCACACCTATTACTAATGTTATTATTACCACTGAGTAGACTAAGCAGGTATAAGTGCTTGCCTCCCTGACTGACAATTAGAGGTAAATCCTTGGGACCCACACTATCATGTGCCATACATATTTGTCTCATTATCTTTTAAAATAGTTTTTTGAAATTATAATTACTTCATTTTCCTCCTCATTTTCTTCCCTCCAACCCCTCCCTCTAGCTCTCTCTCTCTCTCTCTCTCTCTCTCTCAAATTCTTGGTCTCTTTCTCTTATTCTTTAATTATTGTTACATACACACATATATTCCTAAATATATAAATACATCTTATATACAAATACAACTCGTTCAGTCCATATAATGTTATTTGAATGGATGATTTTAGGGCTGACTAGCTGATATTAGGTAACCAATATTGCTTGTCATTATGTGCACGTGCACACACACACACACACACACACACACACACACACATGCACCTGAGTCAGGGTGGAAAAGATTATTTCTTCCATCTACTATCATTGCTTAGTTGCCTCTAGCTCTTTGACTAGGACTGAGTCCTTCTAGGCTTTAACACTTCTTCACTAGTAATGTCTATTGGTGTCTTCCTTATTTAGCTCTTCTTTAGGTAACAATGTTGATGAGAGTAGAGCTTTTCTACAAATTCTAGGAGACACAATCTCATAGCAAAATTTCTGTGTCTTCTGCTAAGTCCCTAAATCTTTGGTGCAGGAGTCAGGCTGCAGATGTATCAGTTAAGAGTAGGCTACACAAATCTGTATTTCAATTAGTTGTGGTTTTCTGTAATGCTCTTCACCTAGTGCAAAAAGTTTTTCTTGATGAGGCATAAAGAGGGACATTTATCTCTGCCTATAAGGATAAATATTTAGAATGTAGTTAAGGATTATGATGGAGATTTCTAAAATATTATATGCTTTTGCTGTTACCCCTGTTGCCTCTTATAGGTAGAATTAAGTCTCTATTACTGATAACATCATGTACTTCAGAAATAGGGTGCAGAGAACCTAATCTGGATATAACCTGAAAGTCTGAAAATTAGCTTTCATGATATGTTAAGGTACGATGCAAGCTTCCCAAGGAGAGAAACAAATAATAATCCTATTTGGCAAAGATGCCTATGAACTATAATAACAAGAATCAGCATGGGCAATAACCTTAAGTTGCAGTAGTGGTATTCATGCACTGGTGGCAAAAACAAACAAACAGACAGAAAATCAGCTCTCTGATTGGAGTTAAGGCCTGCTCAACAAGAAAGAAACTATTTCTATTACTAGAAATATAACCAATATTCTGGGGCTAGTGGATCTGGAAAGAAAAACTACAGCTGCCATCATGTAAAACCAAAACTTACATAACTGTGATAAAAATAATACAAAAACTTCCAGATATTTGTTTCTTGGTATAAATGAGACTAAGATGATTTGTTTGAGCAAGAAGACTCTCTTGAAACTGATGAAATTCTAGCATCTCAAATTTAGTTTGAGTAAATTTATATTGTGGTTCAAAATGAAAAACAGTCCACAAAATCAGCAACTGAATCATTGCACAATAATTCTGATAATTCTATTCCTGCATTATGGAGTTTTTAATAAACTGAGCTCTCATATCTTCATTTAATAATCATTCATGAATAACAATAAATAGGACTCAGCTTGGGAAAAGATTTCTAATGCTGTCTTCTTTGGATGTTTTGAACATATGACACAATCCTACGTGAGATAATTTAGGGATCCAGTGATTTAACTTTAAGTTATATACAAAAATTTGCTAAGCTCTTCCATATTATATAATTTGAGAAACTGTAAGTGACTAGAAACATCTAGATATTGAGTTTTGCTATGAGAAGTGCATAGCATAGTAAGAATTTAAATAATAAAGTTTGTTCTAAAAGTTTTAAGAGTTTAAAAGTTTTATAATTTTGTGTTCTATGGGAAAGACAGAAAAGTATATTTCATGGTTTTTACTTGTTTCTTCCATGATATCAAATGTGCTGCTGTTGAAAAAAAGTAACAAACAAATGTTAATGCTTAACTTTCAACTAATATGAATATTTTATAATATATTTTAGATGAATTTGTTAAGCTGCCTAAAAATAGACATTTTATTCTCCATGTAAAAATATATGACTTTTGCATCATAAGAGTATTTCATATTTTCATTTCTCAAAATGCTTGACCAAGGCTTTTAGTCATTATATTAGCATCTGTTGTTCCATCTGGTGAACCTAAAAAAGCCAATGTATTCTAAATGGATAGTTCAACATGAATATGCAAATTAATGATATTTCATGACTTCTGTACAAAATGTAAAGAAGTTGCTTCTTCTATGTTTTAAGTAGAAGACCTTAATTTTATATACATACATATATATTTTTTCTTCATCATCTGTTGGGTTGAGCATTGGGTTCCATTTCAGCAAATCACACAGAACTTTCTGTAATATAAATGGCACCAAAGATTCTTTAGGAATGTCATATGCATTGTCTGAAATA
Organism: Rhynchomys soricoides; assembly: GCA_019843965.1. Taxonomy (NCBI): domain Eukaryota; kingdom Metazoa; phylum Chordata; class Mammalia; order Rodentia; family Muridae; genus Rhynchomys; species Rhynchomys soricoides. Next base: position 828,517 of record JADRCH010007386.1, on the reverse strand, counting down.
ACCTAGTGTGATATATTTTCCATGAAAAGAAACACACACACACACACACATCTACAAGAATCTATCTAAAAATTCAGAAGTACTGTATATAGCCATGTTCTAGTGACAACAATAAACATTCTAGAGCCATTAATTAATACTTAGTGATCTATGATTATATACTATCATTATTTGTTTCATAATTAATCCTTGAAGTATACTCTAAGTCCAAATATTAGTTCTATTCTCTGCCTTTATATCTCGTCATGTATAATGTGAACATATATATTTTTGTCCTAAGCACATCAGTTACGATTACAAAGAACATGATAAACCTTTATTGAAATATGTGTTGTAAAATTATGCATGCAATAGAAACAAGGAAATGTGTCTTTTGATAAAAATAAAACTCTCTGAATAATTATTTATGGAAAATTATGGCCATTAGGTATCTGCAAAATATAAAATATAGTTTGATAAGTACCTTCTCAAAGTATTACTTGAAAATAGAGTGCCTGTAACTTGATTTTATTTTATAATGTAAACAAAATTTGTAATGGTATAATTCTTTAGAGTACTAAAGTCAATAATAATTGTTAACATCAAACACAACAGGCACAAAGTATAAAAGATGTGAAAAATATCTATCAATGTAGCAACTAGGTAGCAAGCTATTTACTCTTCACTGGTTGATCATGACATTGCTAAAATTCTATTAAAATAATAGGATGAAGTCAAATATAATGCAATATTTCAGATAATGTTTTCCTTTTGGGTATGTAATCAGATCATTTTATGTTAATCTACTTTGTCTTTTAATTAAATAAACCAATTGTGTTGACTTGTCTTTTCATATGTTGTTTGCCTTTGAGCATGATCATTTGATCAATGTTTGTAAGAAATAGAATTAACATTATAGCAACCATTTTTGCATACATAAGCAACTTATAATATCAAATTGTTTAAATGAGTGCTTCTTAGTCTTAGGAAGAATTCACACTTGTTCTTTTTAGTGGAGTTAATAAGCAATAGCTGATTTTTTTGGTCTGATGCTACTAAAATTATAAATTTTATATAAGTAGTGAAGTGAGTATTTACTTCAGGTAGACTTAGAAGCCCTTTTCTGGATGGCAGACCAAAGCTGAAATAATGGAAAGGCAGGTAATATGAAAAAATGTAACTTGTTTAGCAGAAATACCATAACAGTTGGAGTCAGTTATTAATAGAGATGTTAACTTTTCTTTTCTTTTTTTTCTCTTTTCTTTTATTGGATATATTCTTTACTTACATTTCAAATGTTATCCCCTTTCCTGCCCCCTCCCCCCAGAAACCTCCTACACCATTCCCCTCCCCCTGTTTATATGAGGGTGTTCTACCACCCACCCACCCACTCCCACCTCCCTGCCCTCGAATTCCCACTGTACTGGGGCCTCCACCCTTCAGAGGACCAAGGGCCTCTCCTCCCATTGATGTCCTAGAAGGCCAACCTCTGCTACATATGCAGCTTGAGCCATGGGCCCCTCCATGTGTACTCTTTGGTTGGTGGTTTAGTTCCAGGAAGCTCTGGGGGGATCTGGTTGGTTGGTATTGTTGTTCTTCCTATGGGGTTGCAAACCCCTTCAGTCCTTTCTCTGACTCTTCCATTGGGGACCCTGTGTTCAGTCCAGTGGTTGGCTGCGAGCATCCACCTCTTTATTTGTCAAGCTCTGGCAGAGCCTCTCAGGAGACAGCTATATTGTTTCCTAATTGCCAGCCTACTTCTAAGTAGAATCATGTGACTACTTATTATCCATGAATATGAGACAAAAGATGATTTCTTAGCCAAAGCAGGGAAGAAGTGTTTATGTTTACTTCTCTCCTTCCTCCTTCAGTTTTTCAATCCAGAGCACAGAAGTTCCTAACCAATAGAAGGACTCAGGTCTCCACAACAGAAAGTAGATCACTGGCTTGGAGGACTCTCACTGTGTGGCCTCCTTAGTAAAGTATAATCTAATAATTTATCAAACTATTGAGATTGTTGGGCTTACCTCTAGCAGATATCTTTACTCTAACCACAATAAGTAAGTTTTACCAATGCAAATGCATAGGACAGAGTTGTCTTGTAACAAAAGACCTAAAACAAATTATTCTTCTGTTCAGCTGCCACTTTCCAATTCAGACACTCTTCTAACAGTGTCTCATTAAATATCTCCATGTCCATTCTCTACCTGGTTTTCAAGAGCTAGATCAATAAATAGTTCCTCCAGTTAGCTACCAGGCCTGCATAGCTCTGGACAGCCATGTCTCCTCATAAATCAGTTGTTTTTCACTCTCTGTCATCTGAACAGTTGTTTGTCTATTTCAACACTTCTCACTCTTCAAAGCTGGCCTCTAAATTACTCAAGACAAAATCTGAATTGTTTAGTTTGATGTTATTAATAAGTACATTTTGCATTATTTAACATATAGTGGAAAGATGAATAATAATCACTTTTGAAATATTGGATCCACAAAAGTTGAATTGGGTATGCTTTAAGACTATATTCCACTGTAAATACCATAACCAAATATATTTAATCTTAATTATATCCTACATAAATAATCACTTAACAGTCCTTTGTTTATTCATAAATAATTTTTAAATGTAACTCCTTAATTTTAAAGTATTTCCATATCCATTATTATCAAACTAATATTAATACAAATGAATTACAACAGCTTTCTTTACAATAATTTTCATGATATGATTTTAATTTAGGTTAGCATAAGAAGGCAATTGAAGTAGTTTTATATATTCATATTTCTAATAATTTATTCAGCATACACTTAGAAATAATTTACATTTTAAAATCTCAAAAGTGCCTTTAATTTGGGAAAACAACTATTGGAAGACTAATGCTAACAGAATACACATAAGAAACCTAAGAGACCACTAGGGAAAATGCATATACATCAAAGTTCAAAGGGGAAGTAAAGGCCATTAATGAGAATAATTACCAGTCTTTTTGAGATAGGACTGCTATGTGCATCTGTGCTCCACCAAGCTCTTATTTTTATCCTGTGCTATCTCCATGAAACCTCCTAGGGAAAACGTCTCCTATCCCCCAAAATATGAATTATATGAAAAATAAGATATAAAATGAGAATGTAAGAGATGTATGAGAAATTATTATAAAAGATCCTGGGCATTATATGTTGGACATAGAAAGTTTCCCACAGAAATGGATTTAAAATTGCTTTAGTAGGAGAGGTTTTGTGTGTGTGTGTGTGTTTGGGTGAGTCAAGGTTTTGTAAAGACTGTCTACCTGAGTGGATTATTGTACATGAGGAGGAAACCATTAGGATGAATGACTGAGAGATACATGTCTCTCAAGAGTTAGGCAAAGAACTCTTGTTTCATAGTGAGAGAAAACTGAGCTAGAAAGATTCAGAACTGGGATCAAGGGGAGAAACAAAATTAGTAAGATTCCTAGAGAGTACTAATGCTGAAGCTAGACTACAATTTGGAAAGGCCACTAAGGGACATTTGTGAAGAGGAGAATCTCTTTATTTAATCTGATAGTAACTTTAAATAGTGGATGGAGTTATCCTGTACTGCACACATGCTAAGCAAACAGTCTATTACTCAACAATGCTCCTTGCTCACCCTTTACGTTTTATAAATTTATTTACTTTTGGGTTCCATTTTGACACCATATGCCTTTACATAGCCATATCAGTTCCAAAACTCACTATATCAGAGTAACATCAAAATGCCAGAGATCTATCTACTTTTGTCACTAGGATGTTGGAATTAAACTTGTACACCACTACACCTGTGATTTTGAGGGAGTCTCACTAAGTTGTCCTGGCAAGAGTTGAACTCACTATGTAGCCTGGACTAAACCATTCACTTGGCATTTTCTTCTTCACGCCCCAAGTAGCTGACATTACTGGCTTATGGCAATAGACTTGAAAAAGAATAGAATCTTTAGGTATCCTTAAACATTGTTGAAGTCATAAGAGAAGTCAGAATAGCTTCTGTGAATTCATTTGAGTGGATCAATGAAGATAACAGTTCAATTTACTTTAGAAGCAAAGACTTGGAAATTTAAAAGACTTTTCATGTGATATAGGTAATGTCAAGTATAGATATCTTGAGTAAGTTAGATGAATCATCCTAGTTCTTTATACAAAATACAAAAGAGAGAGATTTCCTAGCTTTCACCATTTTTGAGAATTACAGGGTTTAGAAAAAGATCAACCTTTTCTGGGGTGTAGGATAATGTCTATGATGATTTTTAATGGATGAGGTGCTCATAAGGTCATGACTTGTATGCTTATAGATTGAATTTAGATATTTCAAAAAAGTACACTAGTAAATAACAATAGTATCCTGTTTTATTTTTATTCTTGACTGCTAATTACATATCTAAGTATGGTACATTATCAGCATTTTAAATTTTTCATCAGCCATTCAATAATGCCAGATAACCCCATTACATCCATTTTTAAGACAAGAATCTCAGAGATTAGGGCACTTGACCAAACTGCTAGTGAGGAATAGAATTGGAGCTTCAAATCATAAAAGCCATGACTCATAGCAGCTGGTCTGGCTTCCTTTCATAATTTCAGATAATTTTCTTGTTTTCTAAAAGGGGAATGAAACAAAACTGATTGAATAAAGGAGAGAATGCAACATTTTTTTTTTGCCTCCAAAGTCAATGGAGTCCAACAAGTACTCTTGAGGGAAGTGATAAGACAAAGAAAAATATAGAAAACCTGAATGTTAAACTTATGGGTAGTTCGTGAACACACACACATGCACACATAGAGCATGACATAAGAAGAGTAGCTGACAAACAGAATGATTCTTGAGGGAGGAATTGCAAAAATCAAAAAACAATCTAAGCTAGTAAACACAGAAAGCCCATTGTTTTTATGAAACAGGATGAAGTGAAGATGAGGGTCAATCTTAATGACCATTTGCAACCTTGGTAACTGCCATTTCTTAGTTTTGTTTAGCTGCAAATGAGACTGTTTAGTTGTCTTAGTAAGGGTTTCTATTCCTGCACAAACATCATGACCAAGAAGCAAGTTGGGGAGGAAAGGGCGTATTCAGCTTACACTTCCATGCTGCTGTTCATCACAAAAGGAAGTCAGGACTGGAACTCAAGCAGGTCAGGAAGCAGTAGATGATGCAGAGGCCATGGAGGAGTGCTTCTTACTGGCTTGCTTGCTTCTCCTGGCTTTCTCAGCTGGCTTCTTATAGAGCTCAAGACTACCAGCCCACAGATGGTACCACTCACAATGGGCTTGATCACTAATAGAGAAAATGCCTTACAGCTGGATGTCATGGAGGCATTTTCTCAACTGAAACCCCTTTCTCTGTGATAACTCCAGCTTGTGTCAAGTTGACACACAAAACTAGCCAGTACAATTGACTCCTTGTCAACTTGACACACAAACACATCACCAATAAGGCTCGACCCTTACTTCCTTATGTATCCCCAAGATCTAAATAACTTTAAAAGTCCCACAGTCTTTGCAAATTCTTACATATTAACATTTCAGTCCTTTTAAACATCCAATCTCTTAAAATTCAAAGTCTTTTAAAAATTCAATGTCTCTTAGCTGTGGGCTTTACTAAAATACCTTCTTTCTTCAAGAGGGAAAAATATCAGGCCACAATCAAAATCAAAAACAAAATCAAACTCCAACCATCTGGTATCCACTCATGATCTTCTGGATTCCTCCAAGGGCTTGAGTCACTTCTCCAGCTCTGCCCTTTGTAGCACACACCTTGTCTTCTAGGCTCCAGATGTCTGTACTCCACTGCTGCTGCTGTTCTTGGTGGTCATCTCATGGTACTGGCATCTCCAAAACACTGCTGTCTTCTGCTGCAACTAGGTTTTACCCACAGCCTCTCATGGGCACTTTTCAAGCCTCACCTCCCTTGCATGACTCCTTCAGTCCTGGGCAATCAATTGCAACTGAGGCTGCACCTTCACCGATGGCCTTCCATGGCCTCTCACAGTGCCAAGCCTCAACTCCTTTGCATGACTCCTTCAGTCCAGGAATTGCAACTGAGGTTGCACCTTCACTGATGGCCTTTCACAGCTTCTCACAGTGCCCAGGCCTCAGATGCTCTTCATGACTCCTTCATGCCTTCAAAACCAGTACCACCTGGGTGAGTCTTACACATTACTAAGTCCAGCCACAGCACAAGGTACTACCCTGGCTATCTCTGGAATGCAGCCTCTGTGCTCTCAGACAACACTTCTCAGAAGATTTCACCTCAATGGTGCTGGTCTCCTCTCGATCGTCGCCAGTTTCCAAGCTCCAGCCAACCAGTATCAATAGTTCCAGCAATGCAACTGTTTTGCTTTAGTAGTTCTGGTATCTTGTAATTCACAGCTGATCTTTCAGCCCCAGCTAACCAAAATCCGAATCTTCACAATCAAACTAGCAATGGCCCTGATGAGAGTCTTAATCTTCCCTCTGAAAATTAACAAGCCAGACCTCCATCTTCTGCACTGTTCTCAACATTATCTTCTAAGTTCTTACACAACATCTCACAAAGATCTTAACACCGAATGGAACTTCTATCCCAAATTTCCAAAGTCCTTCCATAGTCCTCCCCAAAACATGGTCAGGTTGTCACAGGATTACCTCACTACACTGGTACCAATTTGTCTTAGTCAGGGTTTCTATTCCTGCACAAACATCATGACCAAGAAGCAAGTTGGGGAGGAAAGGGCGTATTCAGCTTACACTTCCATGCTGCTGTTCACCACAAAAGGAAGTCAGGACTCAAGCAGGTCAAGGAGCAGGAGCTGATGCAGAGGCCATGGAGGGGTGTTCCTCACTGGCTTGCTTGCTTCTCCTGGCTTGCTCAGCTGGCTTTCTTATAGAGCCCAAGACTACCAGCCCACAGATGGTACCACTCACAAGTGGCCGTCCCCCCTTGATCACTAATTGAGAAAATGCCTTACCGCTGGATCTCATGGAGGCATTTTCTCAACTGAAACTCCTTTCTCTGTGATAACTTCAGCTTGTGTCAGGTTGACACACAAAACTAGCCAGTACGTTAGTCTTCTAGGTATTGGTGGAAAATATATGGTAAATGAGCCCAGTTTGAGTATCTGAGCTAGCTTGATGATATCCCCACTAGAACAATTTGTCCCTTAAAGGCAGAAGGCTACCTTTTAATCCAGATGTGTAATTCCCTTCCTCTTTTCCTCATTTATACTTGCTTGTACACATCCTGCCATGAAATACATATTTCTACTAAATATCTTACAATATAATACAATTACAATTCTAATAAGCCCAGAAATGTACACTATATGGTTGTAAGATACATTACAAAATTTTTGACTATTTGACATGTCAAAAATAAGTGAGCCACATACAATTCCAAACCTTAGTTTGTACAGTAATGCAGATTGCTCTAATGACTGAATAGTAAACATTTACTGCACCATTCTGTGTCTCTATACGAATGGTGGGAATGTTCTTAGCCTGTCATATTCTGCATCACCTATTAGAAGAGTGCATGCTGCTTATAATTTGAACATGAAAATTAAAATTCTGAGACATTAACCACTTTACCTAAATACTTTTACAGAGCTCTTTGAAGCCAAATTTTAAACTCAGAGCATCCTGATCCAAACTCATTATTAATTACTTATATTTTTCAAGACTGCAGGATGGCATCTCTGCTATTAAATAGGATAAAGTTAAAAACATTACTTTAACATTCTTACTTCATTTGAAATATGAAATCAAGAATCTATCTTCCACTCATGATAATTATGAAGATTAAAAATTAATATGCATAAACTATTAAATATATATAGCTACTATTTAATATTTATTAAACATGATACTTGATGGTTTTGAAGACATTAACAACATACTCTCTTTTATCAAGGAAATAATCAAACACAAAATGTTATGATTTTGTATACTAGCATAATTATGAGAAATAAAGACTATACATTTACTAATAGACAAATTCACATTATTTTTATCATGAATTTTGAAATGATTTTTTGTGGCTGTCATTGACCTCCTTAGGGTTTCTAAAATAAAATTTTATGTTATTTAAAGGCACAAGATGGAAGGTTTTACACTAATATTTTTTGGACATTTTTAAGGATCTGCTTATTCTGTTGATACAGTGTATTAAGAATACTATAATATTTAGATATATTTTCTCATAACTCAATGATGTGAATATACATGTTAACATTGTTTTAAACTCATTATGGTGGTTAGATTCTGTGAAATCTGAGCTAAGCATGAGTTGTTTTGTGCCAGATATCTTTACTGAGATGTGTGTACGATGACAGAGATCAAAATCCAAAATGACGTCTAGGAGAAAGACCAAAGTATAAAATGAAGGATACATTCCATTGCCATTAACTACAGTGAATTCAGAGGGAAGAATTTGCTGCAATGGCAAACATTCATGAATTCAAAATATGTTAAAGTAAAATTATTTTTAAAGCATGCAATGTTGATGTTCAGATGACATTGGTAATGCTTGTTTAGTCAAATAAAACATGTAGCCTGCTTTTATTTGAATTTGTGATCATTTTATGCTCTGGGAAGCATGTAATTTATAGATAAAGTAATCTAGTCCCAAAAGTTTGTAATAGGTATTTTACAGGGTATTATAAAAAATGTATTGAAACTGCTCTTAAGAACATCACATGCATTATTAAGTTATGTTAAAATGGCAGTACCACCATATATTTAAATTTTTAATGTACTTATTTGCTTGTTTGTTTTGTGCATGAGCATGTGTGGGTGGATATGCATGCAATAAGGCAAACATGTGCAGATCATATGACAACTTCTGGGAGTCCTGTGCCTCCTTTTACCTTGTAGGTGGTAGGACTCAAGTTCAGGTCTTCTGAATGGTGTCAGCATCTTTATGTATATTGGTGTTTTGTTCACATGTATGTCTGTGCATAGTATGCATGCCTGGCAACTAGAGAGGCTAGAAGAGGGCATAAGATACCCTGGAATGGGAGTTACAATGGTAGTAAGCTACCATGTGTGTTCTGAGATTTGATCTTGGGTCCTGAAGATCTCAATAAAATGAAGATTTTGATTCATGATCATAGTCTCCAGATGAAAGACAGAATAGCAATCTATATGCTCAGGTATTCCTTTGGACCCATCTATAGTAAGTATTAATTAATGCTTAGTTAAGTGTTACTGGGTTACTTCAATAAACAACATAATAGTGGTAGTATACAAATTGCTTTAAAATTCAGGCAATATTTTGACTAACTATTTAAGAAGATATTGCTTAGTTACCACGTCTATTTCTATTGCTTGGTATTTTCACTTTCTTGCCTCTTGCTTCAATGTTCCTGGATATCTGGAATTCCTTCTTTAAGTCTTCCCTTAATTATCCATTCCTTTCATACCCTAGAGATGTTTACAATTGTAGCATTTCAAAAAATTATCTATAGCAGAGAAATGATGTAAACCTAACCCTATTATTTTCAGTCATCTGTGAATAAACTTCTTTCTCTATATCTGGACTCCATTAGAGTATTTGTCAAATTTCTAGATTCTCCTATAGTAGTTTTATCATTCTCAGAATTGTTTGAGTGTTCTCAGAAATTAGAGGAATTTCATATCAGTCATTTGTTTTAATACTTCAGACTTACGTTTAATATATGTACAAAAAAACCTTTCACCAAATAATAGTCCACTTCCTTTGCCTTCCTACTCTTTATTCTTCCTACCTTCTACTCTTGATCTGTTCTCTCTCTTGCTCATTTTTTCTTTTATTCTTGAAACAAGGTCTCACTATGTAGGCAAGACTTGTCTTAAGAGATCTTCTTGCTTTTTCCACACTTCACAGTGTCAGAATTATAAGCAGGTATATTTAATAGTATGGGAAATACTCAATATATTTCTGATTATACCATGCAAAAAGTATTTACAAAATATAATACAACATTATATTGCTAAAATCAAGTGTATTGTATTAGTGGGACACACAGATTTTTATTCAACCCCCAGTTTTATATATATATTAAAATCTAATGGATTAATCTAATCTCCACATCATATATGTGTATATATGCATATGTACATATATAGGGACACATGTGGATATAAGTTTTAAAAGGGGTATCAGAAGTACATTTTGATAGAAGAATACATTTATATGTTAAGATCATGCTAAATATATTATTATTTTTATAAAAAGACATCATCATCTAAATAATAAGGGAATAGAACTATCATATTTGTGTGTGAATTGTAATAAATTAAAAGATATCTGCATGATCCATATTTCTAATTATCTGACAGTGTTTATTGTTAATAACTTTACTGAAAGCCACAAATACAGCTATAGCACTTAATTATGAAGCAGTCTATAATACAACACAATGCAGTTTTTCTACTGTCTTGAAGATCATATTGGCAGCAGAGCTTCCCATAATGAACTGTCATGAAGATTCAGAGTGCTGTTTTCAGCAATTTTCATTTGAGTATTCAGATTTTATGGTGTATGAAACCTAAATAGAATGTGCTCCACCACAGTAATTCTTATTTCAATGTATTTACACTTCCACTTTTGTCAGAAAAGCATGTTCATAAAAAGGCTCTAAGACACTGAGAATAAGTATACATCATGAACTAATAACTAAATAGAAATCTAAGATTCTTGGGAGTACACTAATAATATTTTTATCCAAGAACTCTCTTGTGCTGAAATACCCATACAAATAAGAGCAGCACATTTCACCAAGAGTGTGCTTGTGAAATCTATGAGATCAAAGTTATCAGCATTTACTTATTCAATTACCCTTTTGAAAGAAAAAAAAATCTCTTTTTTCCTTGATTCTTGATATTTTGCTACACATTATCTGTTTTTACAAAACATTAATAAAATTAATTCACACAATTGATACTTAAATGGCACAATGACTTTTAAAGACTCTCCAAGTAACTAATTTTTCTGCCCTTTAGTGTTAGTATTCTCCTTCTTTAAAATTATATTTGTTTAGAGTGGCATAGTGTTCAAAATATGAAAAAAGATTGTTAAGTTGTCTGAATAAGTAATACCATGTTAAATACAACATAGGCAAATTATATTTACTGGTAATTATGAGTTCAGTTAAATTCACACACTGCCATTTTTTAAATTTTATATGTATGTGTGTTTTACCTGTGTTTATTGTATGTCTGTGTACCACATACATGTGATGCCCACAGAGACCAGAGTGGGAGTCAGATACCCTGCAACTGGCATTTCAGATGGTTGTGAGATCCATATAGGTGCAGGGAATCAAAGCTGAATAGTCTAGACGAGAAACTAATGCTCTTAACCACTGAGCCATGTTTTCAGCCCTATGTTGATTTTTTTTAAAAGAAAGTGCTTCCATACTTTGGAGCAAAGACTGAAGGAAAGGCCATCCAGATACTGCCTCACATGGAGATCCATTCCATGTACAGTCACCAAACCCAGACACTATTGTGAATGTTAAGAAGTGCTTGCTGAAAGGAGCCTGATATAGCTGTCTCCTTAGAGACTCTGCCAGAGCCTGACCAATACAGAGGTGGATGCTCACAGCCAACCATTGGACTGAGCATGGGGATACCTGATGGAAGGGTTGGAAAAGGGGCTGAAAGATCTGTGAGGGTTTGCAACCCATAGGAAGAACAACAATATCAACCAACCAGATCCCCCAGAGCTCCCAGGGACTAAACCACCAACCAAAGAGTACACATGGAGGGACTCTTGGCTCCAGCTGCATATGTAGCAGAGGATGGCCTTGTCCAGTCTCAATGAGAGGAGCGGCCCTTGGTCCTGGGAAGGCTCAATGCCCCAGTGTAGGGAAATGCCAGATCAGGAAGGCAGGGAAAAGGGATAACATTTGAAAAGTAAATAAAGAAAATAACAAACAAAAGAAAAAAAAGATAGTGCTTCAGTTTAGAGTTCTGATTACCATACAACTTAATTTTTTAGTCCAAATTATTCTCAAATTTATGATCATATATAAAATCTCAATTAATGAAATTATGGATACATACTACCATATCAGGCATAGAATGTTACATAAAATGGCCTAAACTATTTTGCTTAAAGTTTTAATAAAATATTTTCTTGTGCTTTATATTAACATGTATTGGGACTTTTATAACTCATTTTTGTTTCTTTCATACACAGCGAGAGCTGTCTTTTGGAGATGTTGTAGAATATTATTAGCCACAGAGTAATAACAAATGATTTATTTTAGCAAATTATAGGATAACTTCAGCAACTCATAAAAGAAAAATATCTTAATAAAATATTTCTAAATCAAATCCAAGAACATTTTAAAAGATGATATTCCATGATCAATTGATTATGTGAAATAATATTCTAAGAAAAATGCTATATTTCTATTAAGAAGTAGTTTTTTAAAGAAGCTAGCCAGATGGATCACCAGTTAAGAGAAACAGAGATTGGTTTCCAGAACCCATATTAAACAGTTCCCAGAGAGTAATTCCAGCTCCAGGGAATCCAATACCCTCTTCTGGACTCCATGAGGACCTGAACTTTCTTGTGGATACACACAAACATACTTAGAACAAAACAAAACAAAAAATATCTTATTTCCAAAATTATTTTATTTTATTTTATTTTATTTTTTCTACTTTATTTACATTTCAAATGCTTTCTCCTTTCCAAATCTCCCCTTTGGAACCTCCCTATTCTCTCCCCCCTACCCTGCATCTATTGGGGTATTGCCACACCCACCTACCCATCCACTCTCATCTTCCCTCCTTGGCATTCTCCTATACTGGGGGATCTAATACCCTCAGGCCCAAGGGCCTCTCCTCCACCTGATGACTAACAAGACCCTCCTCTGCCACATATGTGGCCAGCACCATGGGTCACTCCATGTGTATTCTTTGGATGGTGGATCAGTCTCCAGGAGTATCAGGGGTCAGGCCAGTTGCCACTGTTGCTGCCTCCCTGGGGCTGTACACTCCCTCAGCTCCTTCAGTCCTTTCTCCAAGTCCTCCATCTGGGACCTCACACTCAGCCCTACTGTTGCTGCAAAGTGACTCTTGGGCATTTTGAACTTTTTGGCTAATAACCACTTAACAGTGAGTACATACCATGTTCATTCTTTTGTGACTGCTTTAACACGCTCAGGATGATATTTTCAAGATCCATCCATTTGTCTGCAAATTTCATGAAGTCATTGTTTTTCATTGCTGAGTAGTATCCCATTGTGTAAATGTACCACATTTTCTGTATCCATTCCTCTGTTGAGGAACATCTGGGTTGTTTTCAGCTTCAGGCTATTATAAATATGGCTGCTACGAACACAGTGGAACATGTGTCTTTATTACATGTTGGAGCATCTTCTGGGTATATGCCCAGGAGTGGAATAGCTGGGTCCTCAGGTAGTATTATGTTCATTTTTCCGAGGGTCTGCCAAACTGATTTCCAGACAGGTTGTATCAACTTGCATTCCCACCAGCAATGGAGGAGTGTTCCTCTTTCTCCACACCCTCACCAACACCTGCTGTCACCTGAGTTTTTGATCTTAGCCATTCTGACTGGTGTGAGGTGAAATATCAGGGTTGTTTTGATTTGCATTGCCCTGATGACTAAGGATGTTGAACATTTCTTTAGGTGCTTCTCAGCCATTTCTTGTTTCCTCAGTTGAGAATTCTCTGTTTAGCTCTCTTCCCCATTTTTTGATAGTGTTATTTGGATCTCTGGAATCTAGCTTATTGAGTTCTTTGTATACATTGGATATTAGCCCTCTATCGGACATAGGATTGGTAAAGATCTTTTCCAATGTGTAGGTTGCCTTTTTGTCCTATTGACAGTGTCCTTTGCCTTACAGAAGCTTTGTAATTTTATGAGGTCCCATCTGTTGATTCTTGATCTTAGAGCACAAGCCATTGGTGTTCTGTTCAAGAACTTTTCCCCTGTACCCATGTGTTCGAGACTTTTCCCCACTTTCTCTTCTATTAGATTCAGTGTATCTGGTTTTATTTGGAGGTCCTTGATCCACTTGGACTTGAGCTATGTACAGGAAGATAGGAATGGATCAATTCACAATCTTCTACATGTAGACCGCCAGTTGAACCAGCGCCATTTGTTGAAGATGCTGTCTTTTTTCCACTGTATAGTTTTAGCTCTTTTGTCAAATATCAAGTGACCATAAGTGGGTGGGTTCAATTCTGGGTCTTCAAAATAAAAGGAAACTTCAGACCAATTTCCCTTATGAATATTGATGCAAAAATACTAAATAAAATTCTTGCAAACCGAATCCAAGAACACATCACAATGATCATTCACCATGATCAAGTAGGCTTCATCCCAGGGATGCAGGGATGGTTCAATACCCGGAAATCCATCAATGTAATCCACTACATAAATTAACTCAAATAAAAAAAAACACATGTCATTTCATTAGATGCTGATAAAGCATTTAACAAAGTTCAACATCACTTCATGATAAAAGTCTTGGAAAGATCAGGAATTCAAGGAGCATACCTAAACATAGTAAAAGCATTATACAGCAAACCAGTAGCCAACATCAAATTAAATGAAGAGAAACTAGAAGCAATCCCACTAAAATCAGGGACTAGACAAGGGTGCCCTCTCTCTCCCTATCTATTCAATATAGTACTTGAAGTTCTAGCTAAAGCAATCAGACAACAAATGGAGGTCAAAGGGATACAAATTGGAAAGGAAGAAATCAAAATATCACTATTTGCAGATGATAGGATGGTATACTTAAGTGACCTGAAAAACTCCACCAGAGATCTGCTACAACTGATAAACAACTTCAGCAAAGTGGCTGGATACAAAATTAACTCAAGCAAATCAGTAGCCTTCCTATACTCAAAGGATAAACAGGCTGAGAAAGAACTTAAGGAAATAACACCCTTCACAATTGTCACAAACAATATGAAATATCTTGATGTGACTCCAACCGAACAAGTGAAAGATCTGTATGACAAGAACTTCAAGTCTCTGAAGAAAGAAATTGAAGAAGACCTCAGAAGATGGAAAGATCTCCCATGCTCATGGATTGGCAGGATTAATATTATTAAAATGGCCATCCTGCCGAAAGCAATCTACAGATTCAATGCAAGCCCCATCAAAATCCCAACTCAATTCTTCATAGACTTAGAAAGAGCAATTCTCAAATTCATATGGAATAACAAAAAACCCAGGATAGCAAAAACTATCCTCAACAATAAAATGTCTTCTGGGGGAATCAGCCTCCCTGACTTCAAGCTGTACTACAGAGCAGTAGTGATAAAAACTGCATGGTATTGGTACAATGACAGGCAGGTAGATCAATGGAATAGAATTGAAGGCCCAAAAATAATTTATAAAAAGCAGATCTTAAAACAGATATGGTTGTAAGCCACCAGAGAAGATAAAGAGGGAAAAAAATTTCAAGGCCAAATTAAGTTCCAGAGGAAAACCCTGTCTCAGAAAATCACAAAGAAAGGAATAAAAAAGAGAAAGATTTTAATAAAATGTTAAAAATCAAAGAGATAGCAAAGAGGATCAATGAGACTAATAATATGTGTGTTGCTGTACTTACAGTCAGATTCATTCCAAATGTTTTTCCAGGTTTGAAATGTGAAGCAATCCTCTTTTTCAGAGTTGAAACTTCCTTTATGTCATGTGTGGCTCACTTTCTCAAATTTCTTCACAGAGTAATTACTGATACATTATAATGGTTTGTTAATATAAATAACATTTCCTAATATCTTGAATGTAATAATCTACACAAGGAAAATAAAGATTAACAATTATACTTTGTATTTGGTAGGAAGTTTGTTTGTTTTGTTTCTTTTCTGTTTTCTGTTTTTCTTTTTCAGAAACATTGACTTCATTGACCAGCATTGAATAAACCCTTAATTTACCTTTAAATCATTCATTATTATTTCAACTTATGCTTGAGATTTGCAAATACCATTTTTTTTAAAATATCATACAGAGTACTCATAACATGAAGATTATAATTAAGTTGTAAAATTTGGTGAAATTTTTTTTATTAACAATAATATATAACCATGCCCAGGATATTTTCATTAAATAAAAAAAGAAATATTTAAAGTTCTCCATTTCGCTTACATTTCTCCATTTCTTGGTAACAAGTAATCTACATTTTAGTTTTGACTCCTCTGGACATTTAACATGAATACAATCATATAGTCTATGGTAGATTCTTCCATCAGTCAGTTTTCAATGTCCTTTCTAATCTGTAGTATGTTTAAGAGCTCTGTTCCTTTTCATTTTAAGTTGTATGTACCCCTTTATATTAATCTCTTCAGCACATGAAAATATTAGTTATTTCTATTGGGAGTTATTATGAATACTGCTGCTATAAACATTTGCTTATCTTTTTGCATTAACTATTTTTAGTTGACTGAAGTGTGTACTCAGTATATTTACTATAGCATAAGATCTCTGTATTTTCTTGAGTAAATTCTTGCATATTTTCCCCAACAGAGATACTATTTCCACATTCAAACATTGTCATTTGTTTATTCAACATAAAATTTTGGTTCCCTACATCGTCACCCAAACTGCTTTATTAGTTATTATTGTTGTAGCCATCCTAATGAGCATAAGGCAATATTTCATTCCGATTTCATACATTTGTTTTTAAATTCTCCACTTACAAATTCATCCATAATTTTACAAGTGGTATTGTTTATATAAAAATTAGTTAAACTGTTATGATATAGTATTTTGTGTTGTTACACAGTACAAGAAATTAAAGATATTTCTGTATTGCATTTTTAAATGAAAATATTTTAACAAACTTACAGATCTGATCTAAGTCATTGGGTTTTTTTCTGGTTTGTTTGTATGTTTATTTTGTTTTATTTTTAATTATTTATTCACTTTATATCTTGCTCACTGCCCCTCTCCTGGTCACTCTTCCCACAATAATTCCCCCTCCCCCATATCCTCCTCTCAGGGGATGGGGTACTTTGAGTCTCTGAGAGCCTAGGCACTCCCTCTCTCACCAAGACCAAACAAGGCAGCTGAGCTAGAAGAACATATCCCACACAGAGGCAATAACTTTTGAGACAGCCCCTACTCCTGTTGTTTGGGACCCACATGAAGACCAAACTACATATCTGATACATATATGTGGGGAGGCCTAGGTACAGTCAGTTTATGTCCTTTGGTTGGTGATTCAGACTCTTAGAGCCCCAAGAGTCTCTCTGTTGGTCTTCCTGTGGAGTTTCTATCCATTTAGGGGCCTGCAATCCTTCCTTCTATTCTTCCATAAGAGTGTCCAAATTCCATCCATGTTTGACTGTGGGTCTCTGCATCTATCTGAGTCAACTAGTAGGTGGAGCTTCTCAGAGAACAGCCCTGTTACCCTCCTGTCTGCAAGTATAACAAGGTATCAACAGTGTCAGAGATTGCTACTCGCCCATGGGATGGGTTTCAAATTGGGCCAGTTATAGTTTGGCTGTTTCCTCAGACCTTGCTCCATCCCACGCCTGCATTTCTTTTAGACAGGATAAATTTGCAGTTCAAATTTGGTGTGCCTATTGCTCTACTGTGGTTCCTGCCTGCCTACAGGATGTGGTCCCTTCAGGTTTCATATTCTCAGTGCTGTGAGTTATAGCTAAGGTCACTCCCACTGATTCTTGTGAACCTCCTTTATCTCCGGTGTCTGTCTTATCCTGAAGAAGTCCCCTACCTCTCCTCCCAATTGAAGATTGGGAGAGGTCAATTGAAGATTTCCATTGATCCTGAACCTGCCTATTCACATCTCCATCTCCTCTCCCTCCTAGTTCCCTCCCTTCATCAGCCTCTTATGATTATTTTATCCCCTCCCCCACCCCAAGTGAGATTCAAGCTTCTTTACTTGGGCCTTCCTTCTTGTTTAACTTCTTTGGATCTGTGGAGTGTAACGTGTGTACCCAGTATTTTCTGGCTAAATGTTTACTTATGAATACATACCATGAATGTCCTTTTTGGGTCTGGGTTACCTCATTTAGGATGATATTCTCAAGATCCATCTATTTGCCTACAAAATTCATAATGTCTTTGTTCTTAATAGCTGAATAGTATTCCGTTGTATAGATATACCATGTTTTCTTTATCCATTTTTCAGGTGTAGGATATATAGGTTATTTACAGTTTCTTTTTATTATGGAAAAACTGCTATGAACATAGTTGAGCAAGTGTTTGATGGAGCATCTTTTAGGTATATGCCCAGGAGTTGTTTGTATAGCTCAGTCATGAGATAAGTCATTGTTTATGGTAGAATATTTCAAATTCCGATGTCCTATCTCTGTTAAAGTTACAAATGTAGCTTTGAAATAACTGTACCCATAGATTTATGTGCTAAAGGAAATTTTAATTGTTCAAGTCTAATATCTAAAATGCTCAGGAAAGGGAAAACAGTAATGCCTATTTATGACCTTTGTTGACCTGAACTTCTGTTAAGGGAAATACGTAATTTCTCATGGGAGATACATTTACGTAACATATTGCTTCAGGTAACCTAAACACACGTAGCAATTCCAAGAACTCCACTCCACTCATGTTCATTAAATTAAATATATATTCATGAAACCTTTACTAATCTGGAAGAAAAGAATAAAATATAAGTGAAACCAATTAGAACAATACAGAGGACTGAGAGGAAGAAAGATTACATAACGATTATATTGTAGATTTTACAAATAGTATATGATCATTTTTAAAATGTTAGGCTTTGCTATAAGTTTATTACTTTTCATTACAAAATGAGCCTACCATTTTCTTAGGAATTCTCCTACTGGTATATTTTGCAGATTTTTCAATGGCCTCTTTGATTTCACTTAGTAGAAACTTGCTGTCCAAGTTGTCAAGGATTTAGCCAAGAATGTTGCCAAATCAGATTTGCCAAAGTTTTGAGGATTCCTGAAAAAATACCAAAAGTCATAACTATTTTGTAATAGTTTCCAAGATCACTTTCCTCTTCTTTACTTGTCCATGAGACAAAAGTCTGACATTGATGGCAAGAGAATCTCTGCTTCTTCAAGATTGACTGAGAAAAGCCACATCTCAGACGACATTAACTTTTCTTAGTTCTGAAAACAATGACAATTAAAAACTCTTTGAAAATAAAATTTAACTATTTCAGAATAAATTTAAAGTTCTGAATTAATGAGATCTAAAAGTAGGAAGCATACAGATTATTCTGTGAGATCCAAAGAAAGATTTAAAATGTACATTATATTAACATACATGTTATTTAAAATTGTGTAGTTTGTACTCTGCTTGATTTCAGTTATTTTCAGGGTGTTGAAGTGTGTTATAAAAACCAAGAAATATTTTTCTGACACTGTCTTAGTTTGTTTTATTTTTCCATGTTGCTGTGGTAAAATGACTTGACAAAAGCAACTTAGGGGAGAAATGGTTGTTTTTAGCTCACAATCCCATGTTATAATCCATTATATCAGGGAAGTCACAGTAGCCTGAGTTCAAGACAATAGTCAGGAAGAAAAAAGGATGAGTTAACACATGCTGCATGCATGATAATACACAGCTCACTTTATCCACTTTTAAAGCATTCAGGATCTCATGCCTAATCATTTCCCACAGAAACTTCACAGGCTTGAGCAAGAGAAACTCACAATTGAGACTCTTTTCCCCAGTGATTCTAATTTGTGTCAAGTTATCAGTTAAAACTAGTTATCACAACTATGTTTCAGGAAAAACAAATACAAACAAGAGCAAATATATTACTGTTTGGTTATATTATCCTATAAATGATGGTTCAATGTTATTGATTTATGATATATCAAGTTATCAGATTTGAATCTGTAATCCCTGAAGATTTAAGACCTGAATAGAGCAGATCGTTTTTATAATAGGTGTTAGTTACACTGTTTGGATAAACCACATTTTTATATTTATTCCTTTTCCCACATTTATCAATACTGTTCAAATTTCCATGAAAAAGTCAAGCAACAGAACTTCTGTAACCTTTGTAGAAGTTCATTATGTAGGCTACAATAATAATGCTACATAACAAAAAATAATAATAAAACAAAAATCAAAAACAAAAACAAACAAACAAACAAAAACAGAGACTATATTAACAGTTTCTTATTTGATAGTGAAAGGTCTAAGGCTTGACTTACTTTTAAATGATCTGGATGATGCTTGTCAGTGTTTTACTGATGTTTATTTATTTAATTTTTATTACCTGTCTTTGATTAGATTCAAATCCGTTTTGGTAGACTAATTAATATTCAGATCTATGGTGAAAGACTTAACTCCAGGAGAGATGGTAAAGTGTTGGAATGCCTCTAAATTGCACAGTGTAATTTCCACTCAAGACAAGTCCAAAGCCTAATCTATGGATGAGGTATATTCTTCCTATTCCACTAGGAAGCACTTCAAAACATATATCTTACTATCAAAGAATTTATATACTGTGCACAAAACAACAACAACAAAAACCCTGGTTTCAATCCTCAGTCCAAAGACAAAGAAAGAGAGAGAGAAAGAGAGAGAGAAAGAGAGAGAATTTACATAGTCAAACTTGCTATTGCATATATTTCTATCACAGGAGAGAGTGAAGAGCTGGAAGCTACAATCCAATTTGTTTATGACTTAATTTATAAATCTATACTGTTATTCCTTTTATTCCAAAGTTTTGGGGTAAGTGAAGATGAACTCTCCAGTTCAAAATTACAAAGATCTAAAATTATAAAGGATATTATTCTTTAATATGAATTAAGATTTCTACCTTTTATTATAAATAGATGCTTTTAATATGCTAATGACTGTATGTTTGCAATGAAAGTCATAGTATATCAAAGTCAATCTACTTTTTCTTTTTTTTAATTTTTTCTTTTGTTGAATATTTTACTTATTTACATTTCAAATGTTTCCCCTTTCCATGTCTCCCCTCTGGAAACCCCCTTTCCCATCCCCCCCTCCTGCTGCCTCTATGAGGGTAGTCCCCCACCCCCCCACTCCTACCTTCCAGCCCTGGCATTCTCCTACACTGGGACATTGAACTGCCTAAGGCCCAAAGGTCTCTCCTCCCACTGCTGTCTAAAATGTCCATCCTCTACCACCAATATGGCTGGAGCCATGGGTCCATCCATGTGTACTCTTTCGTTGGTGGTCCAGTTCCTAGGAGTATATCAAAGTCAATCTATTTCAAAATCCAGACTAGATTCTAATTCATTTGTCTTGATCTATCAGGAGATATTTTGTTGGAAGGAAGTTTTTAATAATCCTTTGTAAGAGTACATTTAATCAAATCATTTTGATATGCATATAGCAAGAGTAAATGTGATCTGTAAAACTAACCTTTATTCTCTTAATGCAATTGTCATCTCTATGGTTTACTGCTAGTTAAGCTCACCCTTTGTAATTCTTTCTGAACTCTGGGTTGCTGGTTCAACTCAGCTATTCTGGCTCAAACTGCTCCTGTCCATGTTGAGTGATTCAAACTGGTTTCTCTCAGCTTCTGACTGAATTTCTCTGCTTGGCCTCAAACTAACTCTGGCAATTTGTTTTATTCTTCTCAATCCTTATTCTCTGATTTCAACTGCCTCTTCTGACCTACACTAAACTGAATGAACTCAAAACTGACCTTAACTCCACTGCTCTGCATTCACTGCACTGACTCATGTCTCAACTCCCTATCATTGACAAACTGAATGGCTTTTACTCTTCTTGCACTGCTCTTAAACAGCTTTTCTCTTAAGAGTTGAACATATCCTGTCTCTGACTCATTCTGTCAAATCATTCTCTGATTTGTTACTTTGTCTATCTCTTAGTTAGCTGCCTTTGCTTGGGATTAAATGTGTGTATTAAAGGATTCCAACCAGAGGGATTAAATGTGTGTCCTAAGGGCATGTCTGCATTCCAGCCAGATCACACTAATCTAGAAAGGATTTTGAATGTGAACACTGCAGCCATATTTCTGGATTAAATTTCCTCAACAACATCTAACGTTTGTGTTTTTTGTTTTCTTTACAAACTTTGAAAATATGTTTATTAATTAGTATTTTATGAATTACTTGGTACACATATTATTTAATGATCATAGAACTTTATTAGATACCACATCCCTTTGATTTGTCAGCTCACAAATTGGACTTCACTGCAAAAGATGCAATAACCATTTAAAATACAGAAAGAAATAACTTTGTGAATGTAATTTTCACTTAAAATTCAGAATAAGGAGCTAGCATCCAATGTTCAATTTTTTCATGGGGTCAAAGAGAGCTGTTATGTCTGCATAGAATAATGTGAAAGCATTTTCACAGTACATTCAAGGTGCTAATTTATTTGTGGTTGATGTTGTGATTTTAATGATATAGACACTTATTCCCCAAAGACTGATCTGGGGCCACCCACATACTAACACTCTGTTTCACACAAAAGGATGATTTTCAATCACTTCTTGTCAGACTTGTTGAAATCAAACCAGTTTTCCAGGAGAGAGGTGCTTGCTCGTTAATAGTTTCCTAAGGTCAAGATCAAGAAAAATTAAAAGCCTTATTAAAAATTATTTGTGTTTACAAGCATTCATGTGAATGACATTTGAGGCACAATTATGAGAACAAAATAAAAGTAGCTAAATTAGAATTCAATTAGTTTTCCCAGTACTTGTCAAATAAAATGAATAAATTTGTGTGAGAAAATCAATGAAGGAAATGAGTCAGAACATGCCTATTGCTATTTGACTTCTCATCTTTCTTCCTTGCCCATTTGCCTCCTCTTTCCTTTTGCATTTAAATTTTAACAGGGACCCTGCCATGCCCTCTCTTCCAAAGAACTCATCAAATATGTTCATCTAATTTCTAGAATCCATCATTGGATTATCCATGTTTCTTGAACATTTACCCTACCCTGCTTCATAGTCTCTTTCCTATTTCCTCTATTTAAATAATCCAAACAATCTATTGTTTCTTCATTTACCAATTAGTCAATTTTGGCATCTAAATCATAAGTATTATCATTTTGATATCAGAATGACATTATCATTTTTTAACTCAAATTTTTAGTTCTTATTACATGTCAAAATAAGAAAAATACATTAGCATTCAAAATTGGTGTCTATGCCATAAAAATTCCATTGAATTAATCTGCTTCATATTCTCAGTCTGATACTCATTCAGAATATGTGACACATAGTTGTCAGCAGACGCTTTATTTGACCTCAGCATTACATTACTGTTCTAGGAAATATATTAGAAGTTCAGGAGAATGTCTTAGAAAGCAAAAATCAGTTATGCTAGAATTGGCATGTAATGAACTCTGTCTGCTCTCTTGGTCTATAGTATTATAATCTCCTATAAATAGCCTTCTTGCCTGCAAATATTATAGCTATTGATATTTTTAAAAAATGCATAGTACATGCATTTACCATTCTTGCTGCTTCATTTTCTCAGTCTACAGAAACGTTATCATTGTTTGTGCAAACTGGGACATGGAAATATTTTTGAGAATACCCAAGTCATAAGTTGAAATGATTATTGTTTCAATATGGTGTTCCTGCACTCATTAATGTAGTCTGGGTAGGTCTCTAGAGATCTGGTTAGGATGAAGAGTTATTCTCTGGGTAATAGACTTCTCCCTCTCCTGTTTGGAATAGATATTTTTTCAGCTCTGGTAACTCATAAAAGTGATTCTACCCACTAACCCTTCTCTTCAAAATTTTCATGTTTTAGTTAGCTGATAACACCTCATTATTTTAGAGTGAAAATAGAAAACTCTCTTGTATGGTTTCTGTCATATCAGTAAGATGTTTCTTGGGAAGAATTTAAGATAAATCAGCATCTTTTAAAGAATAAAATCCTCATTCTGGGATTCACTGTGTTTTAATACCCTTATTCAAAATAAATTTTAACTTAGAAACAAGTTCCAAGTAGCACATGGAGACCTTGTTCAAGTGTTGTCCAAATATTAATAACTTACATAATTCTAGTGAAATAGATTAGAATCTATACTAGGCAAGTCTATTGAAACAGAAAAAATAGAATATATGTATTCTAAAAGGGGACTTAATAGCTTGTGTTATATAACAGAGAGTTAGTAGTGTTAACAATGTCTTCCTGCTAACTACTAAGGCAGGAAATTCTGTAGCTGACCAGTCAATGAAGCTGTGTACCCCACAAGTTACAGTCCAACTTTAGAAGTCTGGAAGTTCACTGGGTCATTTCTGGTATTGCTTCTGTGATGGAAGGTCAAAGAAACTGTAGTCTAATATCAGTAGTAGTGATAGTACATTAATTTAGAAAGAGTACAAAAAGGCAGGCAGGCAGGCAGGTAGGCAGTTTTCTCCTCAGAGCTCTATATAACTGAAGAACCCTTTAGAAGGTGCTATACTCTTAAAAATTGGGTCTTCTCCCTTTAGTTAATTATAGTGAAATACCCTCACAGACATACCAAGAATGTGTTTTTAATTCCCATCAAGTGGAAAAGATCAACCAAGAGGGCACCTGCTTTTGTTAATCTACAGAATAGCTATAGGTTGATGTGGTTTGGTAAAGTACTACTATGTTCTCCATAAGCTTACATTTTGAACACTTGTTTTTCACCTAGTAGTACAAGTTTAGTAGGTAGTGGAACCAGTATGTGGTAGGAGCAAACTGGAAAAAGTATAAAACTTTAGGGTGGGTCTTTGAAGGCCTTGCTTTTAGCCATGCTTCATGCTTTCAGATCTTTCAGATAAAAAACTTCTGCCCCCCCGACACACACACACACTTGTGATGAACTAATCTGACATGCTTTCATTGCCACATTAGACTGAGACTATCAGAAACTGAGCCAAACAAACCATTTGTTGCTTAATTTTTATTCATTCAGATATTTTGTTCTGAGTCATAGAAAAATACCTACAAATATAATGTTCAACTATTGGCATATTGATTATATTTACCTAATTTTTTTGCATCCCGTTTATTTTATATTACAGACATTTTGAAATTGAAAATACTCATTTTGACATTTTTGAGTAAAATAAAATATACATTTCTATTATATTCTAATTTTCAAAAAAATGTCACAATTTCTTTTACTTGTCTAACAGATACCTTAGTTTACTATTTTCATTGAAAAGACCAATTATCACCCTATGTGATCAGAGATTAGCAGGATTTTGTTCTTTGCAACTTGAAGTAAAAATTCTTTCTAGAATTTGATATGGATGGTTATGTAGGATGATATATCACATCCACAGTAAAACTGGATCTAGAAATTAGTTACAATCTTGATGTGTTCTTGCTCTCAGCTCTGTCTCTGTGGGTTTTCTTCTCCCCCACTCATTCTTGTTTGTAAAAAACTGTTTTGTCAAGTACTTAATAGGATTTGTCTTTTTATATATATACACATGTGTATATATGTTTTAGTTAGGATTTCCAGTGCTGAGAAGAGATACCATGACCAAACCAATTTTTAAAAGGCATAACATTTAATTGGGGCTAGCTTATAAGTTCAGAGGTTCAGTCCATTATCATCATGGCAGTAAGCATGGCAGCTTCCAGACAAAGTTCTGGAGAAGGAGTCAAGATTTCTATATCTTAATCTGAAGGTAGATAAGACAAGACTGGCATCCAAACCCAGCAGGAGGAAGCTCAAAACCTACACCTACAGTGACACTTTAGTAAGGCCACACCTATTCCAACAAGACCACACTTACTAATAATGCCACTCACTGGACCAAGCAGTGAAGACTACACCATTCCACCCTTGGCCCCAAGAGGTTTATTCAAACACATGACTCTATGGGCCCATGCCTAGACATAGCATAATGCAAAATGCATTTAGTTTAACTTCAAATTTTTCCATAATATCTCATAATCTCATCGATGTTTTAAAGTCCAAAGTTCACATTCTCTTCTGAGATTCATGCTCTTAACTGTGATCTCTTAACTGTAATCCCCTGTAAAATCAAGATAAAAAAGCAGATCATATACTTTGAATATGTCATTGCACAGAATATACATTACCATTCCAAAACTTTATAGTGAGGAAATACTGGACCAAAACAAGACAGAAAACCAAGTGGGTAAACTCCAAACTCCACGTCTCCATGTCTGATGCCAGAATATTCTTCAGATCTCCAACTCCTTTCATCTTTTTTTTTAAACTGCTGTTGGCACATCTGGCATTCATCAACAACAAACTTTGTTCCCTTGGACTAGTTCCACTTCCTGTTAGCAGCTTTTCTCAGCATGTATGCCACAACTCTGACATCTCTAACATCTTGGTGTATCCATGACAACTTCAACTTCACATCTTCTAGTTCCAGTGTCTAGAATCCACACATGATCTTTTGGAATCTGCCAAAGGGCTTGGGTCACTTCTCCAACAATGCCTTCTCTAGCACTCTAGGATCTGGTTGACTCCACTCAACTTTGTTGTTGTTCTTAGTGGCTATCCCATGGTACTGCCATCTCCAATACACTGGGGTCTTGGGATGCAACTATGCTTTACCAATAGCCTCTCACAGGCTCTCTTTGTGGTGCTGAACCTCAATTCTTTCCATGATCCCTTCAGTCCTGGGCCATCAACTGCAACTAAAACTGCACCTTTACCATTGGCCATCCCTGGCCTCTCTCAGTGCCAAGCCTCAGCTGCTCTCCATGACCCCTCATGCCTTCAAAACCAGCAGCACCTGGGTGATTCTTACACCTTACCAAGTCCAGCTGCAGCAGGGTGATTCTTACACCTTACCAAGTCTAGCTGCAGCAAGGAGGTACAACCTTGGCTATCTCTAGAACAATGCTTCTTTGTGCTCTCAGAAAACACTTTCCAGAAGATAATTTCACCTCAAAGATGCTAAACTCTTTTATTATTATTATTATTTTCTTATTTTTTTACACTCCAGATTTTATTCCCCTCCTGTTCCACCCTCTGACAGTTCCACATCCCATACTTCCTCCCACCCCTCTCTCCCCAAGGATGTCCCCACCCCCACCCCTTCTTAATCAACACTAATTCCTTAGTTACAGCTAACCAGCATCAATTGTCCCAGTAACTACTTCTACCCTTGACTCTAGAGCCAGACCCACATGGCCAAAGCTGCCTCATTTTGCTGCTTGCTGGGATGGGACATGCCCCCCACCCCTTGTTCTATTACATCTTCACTAGCTTATGTTTTCCACTTCCTTTAGTGGCTAGGTTTGGCTATCCTGAAACTTGCTCTCTACACTGACTTTGAACTCAGGGATCTACATGCCTCTGTCTCCTGAGTTTTGAGATTAAAGGTGTGTGCCAACTGGCCTGAGCCTGTGCTTCTCTCTATTTGGAACTTGTTCTGTACTGGACTTGCCTAGAAAGCAAAGATCCCTTGCCTCTGTCTTCTGGGACTAAAGGCTAGTACCACCATGCCTGGGCCTAAAATTTCATAGCCACCATGGCTTAAGATCTGGATCAAAAATCTGTGTCTTTCAGCCTCAAGAACGAGATCACAGGTTCCCCCTCCATTTCTGGATTGTAGTTCATTACAGATTAAAAGTCCAAATGAAAACAATAACCAGTGTATAATAACACCTAACATAATGTAATTTTCCTTTATTCATCTGCAAACATAAAAACAATAGGCTTAGCTGGGTGGGATGTTGCCCTGAGATCACCATTTCCTTAATCTGCTTATCTCCTTGAACATAGAATTCAGCTCCATTTCACTTTCTGGCTCCCCTTTTTTACTTGAACCAAACATTTTGTATTTTTCCTTTCTGAGATTGCTATTTGTCTTAATCAGGTTTTCTATTCCTGCACAAACATCATGACCAACATGCAGGTTGGGGAGGAGATGGTTTATTGGGCTTACACTTCCATGCTGCTCTTCATCATGAAAGGAAGTCAGGACTGGAACTCAAGCAAGTCAGGAAGCAGAAACTGATATAGAGGCCATAGAGGGATGTTCCTTACTGGCTTGCTTGCTTCTCCTGGCTTACTCAGCTTGCTCTCTTATAGAGCCCAAGACTACCAGCCCAAAGATGGTACCACTCATAAGGGGCTGCCCCCCCTTGATCACTAATTGAGAAAATGCCTTACTGCTGTAACTCATGGAGGCATTTTCTCAACTCAAACTCCATTCTCTGTGATAACTCTAACTTGTGTCAAGTTGACACAAAACCAGCCAGTAAACTATTCTTGATCAAAACCAAAACACTCTTCATGAGAGTAAACCAGAGAACAAAGTCTATGCTGGGCATTTCTGAGATTTCCTTTGTTATGCAATGAATTTTATTCTTTTCACCTTAGACTTAGCCTCAGGAAGACTCTTCAGACAAGGGCAAAAAAAGAGCCACATTCGTCACCAAAATACCACAAAACAGTTTCTAGGCCACAGAGTAACATTCTTCTCCTCTGAAAGATCTTATGCCAGACCCCCAGAACTCAAATCTTCCTCAGCACCAATGTTTTTCATATTCCTACTATGAAAGCCCAATAAAACCCAATTAAACCTTCCAGTGCTTTCCAAATCCAAAGTCCCAAAGTCCCCATTTCTCCAAACAAAAACATGCTCAGGCCTATCACAGCAATATCCAGGCCCTGGTACCAACTTCTGCTTTAGTTAGGGTTTTCATTGCTAAGAGACACCATGGCCAAGATCTTATAATGGAAAACCTTTAATTAGGGCTGGCTTACAGTTTCAGAGATTCAGTCCCTTATCATGGTAGAAAGCATGGCAGCATCCAGGCAGACACAGTGCTGGAGAAGAAGCCAAGATTTGTACATCTTGATCTGAAGACAGACAGGAGAAGACTGGCATCCTCACCTAGCAGGAGGAAGCTCAAAACCTACCCCTGCAGTAACACTTTATCTAACAAGGCCACACCTACTCCACCAAGGCCACACCTACTAATAGTGCCTCTCAGTGGGCCAAGCATTTTCAAACTACATATATATATATTATATTATATTCTGTTCTGTAATTTTAAAAAGTTTTCTCCCTTACAGATTCACATCATAACTAAGATGGGAGGTTTTTCAGTTATGCTTGTTTGTTTTCCTTTTGTAGCTTGGAAACTCTTTTGTGATTCTGATTTTGTTCAAAACCCAAATGGTAAATTCTCAGACCACACAGAGCATGGGAGATTATATACTGTGTATTTGGATTATGAACACATAAATGAATTCTACTCCTTTATGTCCTTTAGCTCTGTCTAAACCAAGGGAATTATATCATTTAGTGTTTGTTATGGAACAAGTAAATGTAATCACACCAAATATAGTGATTTATATAATAAGCATTCATTTGCTCACATGTCTATGAAACCATCACTTAAACTAAGCTCAGCTAGGTGGGATTAACTGTGCTATAGATGAAATCATTTGGGCTCATTTTAATGTCTAGGAACTCAGCTAGCATGACTTAAATTTCCTTCTTTTGAAGTCATTCTCTTTTAAGAATCTAGTCTAGCTTCACTCTCATGCTGGCAGAAGGCTTCCTAGAATCAACAAGAGAATGAGGGATACACAATATTATAAAAGTACTTTTTAATCTTTTTCATTGTATCATCTTTGTTGATATGCTTTGTTAATGTGTAAGTTCCAGAGACAAACCCAGTGAATAAAGAAGTAATTATTATCATTTTAGAAGTTCTAACATATGACATGCGTATAAAGAAGGAAGAATTCAGGACTTATTTAAGATCTATTAGGCTGATCTAAGAAATTAATATATTTTAAAATGGAGGTTAACTACTTTGGACAAAAATGCATGTATGCACATATTTACTTCACCAGGATTATAATGAGTAGCATCTGAATATGGCCAACATAATGAGATGAGTAAATGGCTATAATTCATCTACATTTATTCATTTCTTCTTTTATTTCGTAAATAAAATGCTTTCAAGTGTTTCCAAAATAGATTGAAATATACAATATATATAAAATATATTATAATATATATATATATATATATATATATATATATATATTAGTATGAAGTACAAACACTAGTGAACAAGAAAAAGTCATATCAAAATTAATGGTAATTGAAATTAATGGTGATATCAAAAGTAGAAATATAGTCTAGCTTTCATGACAGTGGCTTTTTTTGCATGGAGTGTATACATATACATATATTGATATTGCTTGAAAATTCCAGAGAAGCCATTGTTGTGCTTTTATGAAAGATAAACACAACTGTATTTTTCCAAGTAAATAAAGCGTTACTGTATGAAGGTGGGGCACCTATGCAAAGTATGTGATCTTCTATTTAGTAGATTATTCATAAGTTGTAAATCCTAGCATTGGATGCATCCTGGAGACAGAGTTCACTATGAGGTCAGCTGAATACTAAACTATTTTTTTGAGCATTTAAACTTGAAGCATTAATAAAGTTTCAAAAACTGAACACTCCATCTTTTCTCTTCCTATATTTACTCTCAGTGAAATATGGACCTCACTAGTGAGGAGAAAATCAATTGCTGACTCTCTGGAGAGCATTAAGTTTGACTTACCAGTAGGACACCATTATCTCCTTTAGAATCCTGCTGGCCTACACATTAGCTCTATTTTTAAGATCAGGGTCAGGCATTCACTGTTTCAGAGTTATACATTTTATATATTATGCAAGGGTGTCCTTCTTTTTTAAAATAGAATTACATACACAAATATGTTGGCATCCTGTAAAGGTTGTTGGTAGCAGATAAAACTTTAAACATCATAGCTCAGAATTGACTTTTGCCTGACCTGTTAGATGACTACTTAGAATCTAGTCTCTATAAAATTATTGTAATATCTGTTAATGTTAAAAATATTTGGGATGAGAGGGGAAGACTGGGAAGGGGCAGTAAGAGGGATGTAAAGTGAATAAAAATAAAATTCAATTTAAAAATATTTCTATAACTTCATTTAAGTGAAATGATTTACTTTCTTTTCCTGATTAAGTCATATGAAAAGCATGTGACGTAATCATTTTGAGTTCTTATTCAAAAGGGGTGGTAATATTTTTTTGACGTAAAGGCAAGATAGCTTATATAGTTCAGGGAGGTTCTTGAATACCAATAACCAATATTTCAAAGGGAGATTTCTGGACAACTGGGGTTTTGTAATGTATATTGTGGCTTTTAAAAATATCCTTTATGATATTTATCTTTCCTTTCTCCCTTTCCCTGTGCATTCCCCTTACTCTCCATCCCAGTTAGAATCAAACTCAAATTTTCAACATTTTTCCCTCTCTGGACCTTCTTGTCTTCGGTAATCTGTGCTTCCTTACTACTTTCCAGGCTTCTGAAGTTACTTCAAGTCTTATTTTCACATCTAAACGATTCAGATGTGTGACCTACAAATATTCATGATTGAAGAGATTATAGATCATGGAGAACCTACTACTGTCATTTTTCTTTAATCAGTTAAATTTTTAAATATATTTTAAATATTTATCCTCCTACTCACAGGTAAGTGTAGCTCTCACCTCTGGTGAAAAAAACTTTATTTTACAATAGAAAGGAGCTTCTACAGAGATCAACAATTAGTCAAAGTACATAGAATAAGCAGCTCTTAGCCATAATTTACATCTAAAATGTAACATCTACACTTAAGACTTAGAGAACAAAATGAAAGAAGGGCAAGAAAGATTATAAGAACCTGATAACTTGGACAACTGCTTCTAGATACTGTCTTCTTGACTTGACAGGGTTGCTACATTCATGAAATCTCAACAATAAGTTGCTTAAACAGGATTTGCATAATGAGAACATTGGTTAACATGACAATATGGATAGGAAAATTTTCAGAAGTCCCCACTCTTCAGGGGTGAAGAACTGTAGGCAATCAAGGGCTTTTCAGATGAAGACTCATTTTTCACCAGGGATAATCTACCTCTAGAAACACAATCCCAAGTTGTCATCTCTAAACATAAATACCTAAAAGCAACAATATGTGGGATGTTCTGCTTGCAGTTTTACTGGTGTGAACAGACACCATGACCAAGGCAACTCTTATACAGGACAACATTTAACTGGGGCTGGCTTACAGGTTCAGAGGTTCAGTCCATTATTGTCAAGATGGAAGCATGGCAGCATCCAAGCAGGCATGGAGCTGGAGGGGCTGAGAGTTCCACCTTTTGTTCTGAAAACAGGTAGGAGAAGACTGGCTTCCAGTAAGCTAGAAGGAAAGTATTAAAGCCCATGCCCATAGTGCCTATGGTGACACACCAATTCCAACAAGGCCATATCCACTCCAACAAGGTCACATCCACTCCAACATTGCCACACCTCCTAATGTTGCCACTCCCTGCCCCAAGCATATAAAAACCATCAGAGAGCTTAATAATAGGTTTTACACACACACACTCACAGAGAGAGAGAGAGAGAGAGAGAGAGAGAGAGAGAGAGAGAGAGAGAGAGAAAGAGAGAGAGAGAGAGATAATGAATTTAAGAGGGAGTGAAGGGGACATGGAAGAAGGGGGAGAAGGAAAGTATGAATAACATAACTATTTTAACCATATATACAATTCCAAGATAAAATTTAAAATAACATAGAATGGGTTCCTTTACCATAATAAAAACACCATATGAAACTTTTGTTTTTCAGGTATCATTTAATAATTTCAAAATTATTTTGAAAAACACTTGAGTGCTTTTTAATAATAATAGTAAACTAAAAAAAGTTCAGGTGAAAGACAAAACGAACGTTACATAACATTCAATTTAATGAGTATATTTATAGATTGAGATAGTAATTAAAAGAGTAAAATTGTCTAAAATTTGTAATATAATACCAACTAGTTTTTAATATTTTGCCCTGCACATTTAAATTACAAAAGAATGTCTTGTGATTAAGTGATGAAGAATTATGTAAATGTGGGTGAATATAAATTCATTAAATATTTCATAAATATTTTGATGAAAATTGTTTATACTTTTTTGTTGATGAGTCATCCCCTATGTTTTGACATTTTAATTTAGAATGTATCAGTCTGTCCTTTAGGCCTGTGGTTCTCACAACTTCCTGATGCCATGATGCTTTAATACAGTTCCTCATGTAGTGACCTCCAACCATAAAATTATTTCATTGTTATTTCATAACTATAAATTTGTAAATGTAATTTACAACTTTTACGAATTATAATGTAGATATCTGATCCCCAAAGGGGATTCGACCCACAGATTGAGAACAGCTGCTTTAGACTATTCTGTTTAGAAATGAATAAAGCCATTAGAGGAGGGAAAAAAAAGAACATTTTGTTTGTTTTGTTTTGCTTTTGTTTGTTTGTTTCTTTCTTTGAGGCAGGGTGTCTCTGTGTAGCTATGGATGTTCTACAAATTACTCTGTAGCCCAGGCTGGCCTAGAGAACTCCTTACGATCTCTTTGCCTTTGCCTCTCTAGTGCTGTGATTAAATGTGTGTACCAATACCCACTGTCTCAGTTCTGACATTTTGAAGAATTGATTAAAGCCTTATATATCCAGTCTCATCTGCTACCTATGGACCAACACATATTCTTATTTTAGGTATCAGTTTTTTTTCTGGTGAGATGACAAAAAAAATGCTTCCTTAAAGATAATGAGGCAACTAACAGTCCATTACAGTGCATATATTAATCATCATTCAGCAAGAAACAAAGAATTTGGAGACATACTTGCCTCCAAGAAACCCAGTTATACTTTTATGTCATTTGGAATAGTCTCACAATAGGTAAAGATGTGGTATGTTAAAACTGACTGATAGTAAATAGTTCAAATTACAGTCTGATGAAAGAAAAATTAATAATCATGAAGCTGTGGCTGATGTTTAATCTAAATATAGATTAAAAATTGTTAGATTCCACAGGATCCTGATTTTGAATAACTGTTTGTTACTTCTTTTTTTCTGTTTAAATGACAAAATTGAATTAAGTATTCAAATTACTATGTTTATAATATGATCCATCTGTACTCATGTTTTTCTGCTCCTGTGTAAACATGTAGCTACTAGAGTTCTTACCAATGTGTGTGTATTTTCATCATATAACATAGATTTGTGTATGCATATATTATAATTGCACTCAAATGTTTTTCACAATAAGATAATATAATTATCTACCTAGAATAATTTCATACATAGAATTCTGATGTTATTGAAAGAACAGTGGCTGTCAATCACAGACCTTTGCTTTAGAATTGTTTTCCTACATGATTCAACCCAAGAAATGTGTCTATATCATAAAGTTCTATATTTAAATTATTTGCTCATATAACATCATCTTACTTAAAATGCACAAACCTAGAATAGCTTTATTTAAGGGAACTCCTTCTTCTTCAAGCTGCTTTCTGGACATTGTGGGTTGAACAAGTTTATTCCACCACCTGTTCCTGTTATGAAATACCATTTTTTTTCCCACAAATTCAAAGCAACATGGACAGGTCACCATGAACTAAAATCACTAGCCTTAAGAGTCCAACAAAACTTTTCTTCATTTTTAAAAATTATCTCAGATATCTTGTCATAGTGATAGAAAGCTATGAGTCTCCTCTTACAATTCTAAAATTAATTCTAAGCCAAAATTTTGCACATACTCAATTCTTTTATACCACTATTCTAAGAAAATAACTATAAATTTTGTGTACTTGGAATATAACATGTAAAACTAACATTTATTCTCCTGATGCAATTATCATCTCAGTGTCTTACTGCTGATTAAGCACATCCTTTCTAGTTCTTTCTGAACTCTGGCTGGCTGGGTCAGCTCAGCTGTTCTGGCTCAAACTCCTCCTCTCCAAACTGACTGATCGAATCTGGCTTCACTCAGCTTCTCACTGAATTGCTCTGCTTCGCATCAAACTAAGTCTGGCAACTTGTTCTAATCTTCTGGCTTCTCTGGTTTCAACTGCCTCATCAGGAACTGACTCAACTTGACTGTACCACACTCATTGCACAGACTCCCAACTGAGTGACCAAACTGACTGCTGTGCTGCTATTAAGTAGTTGTCCTCATGAGAGTTGGGTGTATCCTATCTCTGACACATACTCTCTAATCTTCTCTGATTCATCATATTGTCTGCCCCTCAATTAGATCTCACTTTTAAACATGGATGCTTTCTTCTAGAAACTGACTGCAATACTAAGAATTAAAAGTGCATACTGATGTCTGTTTTCCAGCCAGAGAAATTAAGGATATGTGGTATTGTGTCTGCATTCCAGTTGGATCACATAGACCTAGAAGGTCTTTGGATATGATCAGAGTAGCCATGTTGCTGGATTGAAGTTCCACTAAAAACTTGAAAGAGTTGAATATAGTGAGCATTCTAAATTATATCACTAATTAGAAAAGTAACATTACAAAAAGTTAGATTCAGTATATGAATATCATGAATAATTAATGGAACATAAGCATTTTCCACAGTAAAAAACATCATTCAACACAAACATTCCTTTGCTAAAACCTCAATAACAGTTAATATCCTTCTCATTTTACTAATAAGGAAACACAGATTGACATGAATAAACAATGTATTTCCAATCTATGACTATAAGAGGAAATGGAAAGTTACAAAAGTTTGAGCTCAGATTCCTAGGAAGGTTGTACATAGTCCAGGCTATGAATAAAAGTAGAGTTTGAAAATAAAGTTATGATAAGGGGCACAAATGAGTAAGGGTAACAGTGTGGATACATTTATCTGTCCTTCTGAGAGATGAGAATAGAAACAGAGACAGAGAACATTAAAATGAAAATGTTTGTGGTAATTTCCCATTCTTGCTGTGAGGTGTGAGCATGCTGTACAAAGAGATGTAGATAAAAGGATTGATTTTAGTCTGATTCTTCAAATTTACCCACTAGGTGACCATTTTGTAAATTCCTAGAGCTCTTGTAATAATATTTCTGGTCAGTGAAAAAGTTATTGCTAAATCTAAATTGAGATTCATAAATGAAGTGCATCCTTTTTTTAGTAAACTTTAACAGCAGGAAAATATCTGTTTATGATGTTGGTCAATAAAGAAGACTTGATTTGTCTTAAATGAAAGTAAATTAAGCAAAGACACATACACTGAGAAATACTGTAAAAATCAATAATTTCAGTTTATAAAACTATTTTTACTGTCCTCCAATGTTAGAGATATTGAAAATGAGAAAATATTTGTATTTTTGATACAGCTTAAAAGAGAAGAAAAACAGCAAGGCATAAAAGAGAAATTAGCCAGGGGAAAGGAAGTTATATTATGGGAACTTGTGTTACAACAGACATGCTTTTTCACTGTCCTGATTCTACTTCTTCAGAAGTACCAACAATTTTATTCTCATAGGTTTATTGACTTACAAAAGGCAAACTGAAAAAAAAAGTTAAAGTAGAAAGAAAAATTTTTCAAATTGTTAACATTTTAATGAAAGATTAGGTTGACAACTCTAAGTCCATTTTACTAAATAAAAAGATGTATCAGTTAGAACCATTTAGTTAATATTTGAATAAAATAGTAATTCAAAATCTAATTCAGAAATGGCTATAATGTGGTGACAGATTAATAAAAATGTGATAAGACTTTGACAGCTTCAAGGACGGAATTACACCTAGATTGATATACTCATAAAACTTCTATTTGTCTACTAAGATGCACAGTTACCATTTTAAGGTTTAGGCAACATGATCTTATCACAACTTCTCACCTCTGGTTTTATTGCATAAAAACAGTTATGTATCATCAAATGAGCATTATTGAGTCCCAGCTATCACCTACAAACATAAATGAGCATTATTGGGTCCCAACTATCACTTACAAACACAAATTAGGATAAACTAGGTGTTATACATGGACTAAATTTTGCTGACCTTCAAACTAATACATATTCGTATATTTTATATATATATATATGTCATATATATTAATAATATATAATACTATATATGGAAACATTTTAGTAGCAAGTAGTAATAATATATTTGCATATAATTTTTTTGTACTCATATAATTGAATATATGTCAAAACATTCAGTTTTTAAATTCAACATTTATTTGTATTATACTTAATCTGGTAAAACAATTTCATTGATATTCAATTCAAGCAAGTCATTTAAATAAGGTGACATCTTCATATTACAAACTGCTTTAAACATATATGTCAGGGTCCAGAAATGAGCATAGATCTCAGTCAGACAGGGATAGTTTATTGAATATACACCCCAGGACTGATCAATCAAGGCCACAATACAGATTCAGGAACTGAACAGTGACCATGAATTAAAATTCTACAGCTTTTTTTTTTAAAGCCTAAAATCTACAAACATCTGTGTCAAGTTATTCCACCAATTAGGATTTAGGGATAGGGGATTTCCTCAGGAACTTGTCTTTGTTGTACATTTATTCTGTTCCCTTTGGTTGGGATATTCAAATCTATCAGGGGTCTTACCTTATCTAATATTGATGTCCTAATTTGTTATGAGGATGGGACTTGTCTTACATTCATGTACTAACTTATCAACCAGGATGTCAGTTACCCACATACATGTTTCTTATTGCCAAGTAGGATGTCAGTTCCCAGGGAGGTCTTGAGAACTAAAACTTTACTCAACCCATACTCAAAATGGAAGTTTTTTTTAGATAGTTTCTTATATCTCTTATTTTGGGGTCCATCCCAGGGGCAGCTTATAGAGGAAATACCATATAAGTTTATATACAGGTTCAAGAAGTATTGCTGAGTGGTTGGTTCAGGTCAAAGCTTATTACATGTAACTATATAAAGCAGTTCTTCTGACTTCTACTATGGTTTGTTATCAAGGGAACAGAACAGAATATGTAATCACCTTGGCATTAGAATGTTTCCTAGTAACAGCAGAAACATATGACAAAGTTTCTTATAATGGCAAGATAGCCAGGTAACAGTTACGTAGACCTTAACATTTTACCCAGGCTTTAATATTCCCCACTTTTGAGTTGTTCCTGAAAGTCAATTCTTTAACTCTAAAGTTTCTGAAGTCAAGGAGTCATATTGGATACAAAGAATCATAAGCAGGACAAGGAAAATGTGCTTGTTAACAAAGCAAACTAGAGCATTCATTATACAAGGTCCACAGATGAGAGCCAACAGGAGGCATAAGGGATGAATCAAGGCCGTTATCAATGACATTTTTTGACTTACTAAGGCATCTCTAAGGACTTTAGAATTATTAGTATAGAAACAATATTGTTTATCTAACCTTATATCTCCTTACAAGAATGACTCTTATGCAATGGTGAATCGCAACATAATTTTGAAGACATGTTGAATGGTCTTTACCCAAAAGTTTTTCTTTTCTTAGATATCCTTGGCTCAATATTTGGTAGCTTGATTGTCAGAATGGACAGATCCTGTCTACTCATGTGATAAAAATAGTACTATGTTGGCACTATAGGTTATATTTATATTTATATTTTTCCTTATGCCAGGGGGTTTCCTTTTAACTTAGCATTACAGCTTGTTAATGGAACAATGGACAATGTATTCTCATCTGTAACTACTACTAGTTGATATTAGGAAATTGTCATCACGGCGCAGTAAGGCTGAAAGGTTAGTCAAAGTTTTGGAAATGGGGCATTTATCAGAAGCATATGATTAGCTGATCTAGCTGAAAAACAAGGAGCAATCACATCAGCTAGACCAGTTCATATCAGCTTTCAGTAAGTTGGAGTTCACCAGCTTCCAGTCCATAGATGATCTCAGATGCAGTTTTTCAGCCAGGTGAAAATCTGCTGAGACAAATATAAATTAGGAACAGAAGTTAAAATTGTATAATAATGGGGTAAGGTAGGGAAGGCCTAAACCAAGGGAAAAAATCCCATTTTCAAGAACGGGCCACATACTTATTTGGAGTGCCTTTCATCTGTGGCAAGTGGATCTAAGTCTTATGATGTTAGATTCCCTGAAGCTTATGTGAATTTTGGAAAAAGCAGTTAATAGGTGTCTATAGGACAGAAGGAGTAGACTCTTGCCATTGAGACCTGGTAAAAGCTATAGGTTTGGGTTAAAAGGCATGGAAAATGTAGTCCAGAGGGCTAGACATACAGATTGAACACAGATGTTTTTAAGTCTATAATCAGAATACAACCAAAGGGAATGTAAAATCTTGAGCTTGTAACTGAATATTAAGCATCCAGTGTGTTCGATCACCTTATCAGAACTCCATTGATCAATGTTAAATAACAGTAGCACGTGGGGAGAAATATGAATCATGTTTTTCTAGTTCATTTAACTTAGATTTATATCTTGATACCTTATATATTTTAAAATATCTACATCCTTAGACTTTTTATAAACATTATTTATATCTTCAGTTCCCAAATCTTGGCTTTTGATTTGATTTGATCAATTCCTCCTGGGGCATATGCTCTATAAACTATTAGTGTCTGCCTGAGATCAGTGTTCATGAGGTTTGTGAGGCAACTTCTGGACCCCAACACTATGCATATTTATCAATGCCTTAAAAGAACCTGGGAATAAGCCTTATGAAAAAGATTCTGAAATGTGCTAAATAAACTTAAAGAACAGATGTAGAATATGTATGTATCACTTGTTGTATATAGATTTGCAGATAGTAGTGCATAACAGGAAATAAGGTTGTGAAGGTTTGATGCTATGTATATGATCCCATCATCAGTCATAATTACTTATGTTCAAAGAATATAGATACATAAGGTAAAATGATGGAGTTGGCATATGCCTAATAAGAAAATACTAGCAGATGTTTCACAAGATTTTAATCAGTAACCTTAGAGAGATGTAGAATATATAATTAAAGCTTTTTATGAACTTTTTCTATATAATTCATTTCCATTTTTTCTTTTTAAGTAGGAACTAGAATTGGTTCCCTCGACTTCTATATTCTACTTTTCTCTCCCACTTTTCCATTTGTCCTTTCCCCTTCTTCTCTACATGGCTTATTCTCTTATATGCATTGCAATAATCAGCTTTTTAAGAGTATTTATTTAATGGTGACTGATATGAAGAAAAGTTCTGATTTTGGTGATTACCCAAAATAAATAAGACAGAGAAATAATTATAATGAATAGAAAAATTATAATGAATAGAATAATAATGAATAGAAAAATAACTATCATTGTTCATACAAGATCAACAATTTATTTATTTTAATAAGAATTAGTTACCGATTTTCAACTTTGGGCATTGTTTTAGAGCTCTTTGGGAAAAAAAGAAGAATATCTGTTAGCGTTGAAAGATGATGCTTACAATTCATTTACAAACTGTCAGGGTAAAGATTATCTAGTCTGAGTAGAGTTGTCAAAATAAAAAAAAATTAAAAAGTAACAGTAACATGGAAGTATTACAATGAAGATAAGAAATTAAGCTTATTAAATATCTAAATCCATCATTTCAAGCAGGGAAGAACTATTATTATGCATAAAAGAGCATTATGTTTTGTTCTTCCATTTGTTAACTTTGTTTTAAAAAATAAATTAAGTAAGCCTATGTTACTCAATTATTTTTTGTGTCTGTTCTCTTCTTTTAATAGGATGCTCATTCAGGTTTAAATAGAAAATGATGGTTCAAGAAAAAATAATGTACCCGTTCCAGTGAGGTTACCCATGGCATTTGTGAATAACATAAACATCCTACATCCAGTCATTGTGCAAATATCTTTTAAAAAAAAAGTTCCTTTGAGACTTGTTTTTATTTGGGGGGTATATTTTATTATTTAACTGTTTAAACTATAATTAATAGTGATTTGTGATATATCAATTCCAAAAGCTTTCCCTAGCATGTCTTTCCCTTGTATATCTACAATTATTAACATTGTATTTTAAGATGTTTTCTGATAGGTGACATACCCCCACTTTTTTTTTGTTTTATTTTTAATTTTTTTCATACTTTATTTACATTTCAGATGTTTCCCCCTTTCCAGAGCTCCCCTTTGGAACCTCCCTATTTCCTCTCCCCTCCCCCTGCCACTATGGGGGTATTCCCCCAACCACCCACCCACCCACTCTCCTCTTCCCTCCTTGGCATTCTCCTATACTGGGGGATCGAAAACCCTCAGGCCCAAGGGCCTCTCCTTCCCCTGATGGCTACCAAGACCCTCCTCTGCCACATATGTGGCCAGCACCATGGGTCCCTCCCTGTGTATTCTTTGGTTAGTGATCCAGTCTCCAGGAGCATCTAGGGGTCAGGCCAGTTGCCACTGTTGCTCCCTCCATGGGGCTGCAAACTCCCTCAGCTCCTTCAGTCCCTTCTCCAACTCCTCCATCTGGGACCTATGGTTGCTGTGAAGTGACTCTTGGGTATTCCGAACTTTTGAGCTAATAACCACTTATCAGTGAGCATATACTGTATTCATTCTTTTGTGACTGAGTTACCTCGCTCAGGATGATATTTTCAAGTTCCATCCAATTGCCTGCGAATTTCATGAAGTCATTGTTTTTAATAGCTGAGTAGTATTCCATTGTGTAAATGTACCACATTTTCTGTATCCATTCCTCTGTTGAGGGACATCTGGGTTCTTTCCAGTTTCTGTCTATTATATATATGGCTGCTATGAACATAGTGGAACATGTGTCTTTATTACATGTTGGACCATCTTCTGGGTATATGCGCAGGAGTGGTATATCTAGGTCCTCAGGTAGTATTATCTTCATTTTTCTGAGGGTCCACCAAACTGATTTCCAGAGTGTTTGTACCAGCTTGCATTCCCAAGAGCAATGGAGGAGTGTTCCTCTTTCTCTACATCCTAGCCAACAATTGCTGTCACCTGAGTTTTTGATCTTAGCCATTCTGACTGCTGTGAACTCCCCCACTTTTTAAGCTCAATGTGAGCATGGCTTTCTTTAGTTTTATTCTTCCTATATCAAAATTATCTAGAATAGTGCTAGATGACATGAGGAAGAGTGATGAGTAAATCTATGTGAATAAAAGACTTATGCTTCACAATGCCAGAAAACAAAATTAATATAAAAACAACTTGTCTATATAAAATAATTGGTAAGAGCAACATTAAGTATGCAGTCACTATTCCACGTCTACAGTGGTATTGAATCTTCTTTGCAAAATTGTGAGAAAAGTCTCTCTGCATTATAGATCTCATTTCTTTCCCACATGAGAAGTAGAATTTAATGCAAATCCTGGCAAAATCATCTATCTTTACACAGTAGTTTCTTTATCATCATCATTATTATTGTTATTATTATTATTATAGGTCTACTGAATAACAGAAATTAAAAATATTCTCACATTACACATTTATCTGTTAAATGATGTGCATTTTGGTTTACATGTGTGTATGACTATACGATGGCTACTAGAAGAGGAAACGTCAACTTTCTATACTAATGTGGTCCCTAAGATATTGCTCATGCTCCACTGGATGATCCATGGAATGCACAGGTACCCATAGGTGGAATATATGGGTTAAAATAAGAAAAATACTACAGGAAATTTGTGACACTAGTAATTTTGAGGATATAGAAGGGATTAGATAAGATGGAAGATGTGATCAAAATATGTATATATTAAATAATTAGTATTTTTGCCTTTTGTGGTAGGAAAATTATTCAGGCATATGTGTATGGAAATATAAACTGTGGTAAGTTCTGATACCTGAAGCATAATTTGTTCATGAAAAATTTACTGATATTAAGAAGAAAAACATACAGAATACAGTAATAGATTTCATTTGCTGCAAATATCATGGACAATGAAATCTCTTATAGGCATTTTTCTTTAAAATATTTAAAAACAGAAACTTTTGAAAGATGCTTCAATATATTTTCATAGTCCTCATTTTAACCTAAGAGTTCCAAGAGTTGTCTTTTGAATAACTGAATACATCTCTTTGGCTGTAAGTGTCCCTTAAAATTTTAGATGTTTTTTTCCAACTCTGTGATATCACAGTGTACACTTCAATGACTCTTTTGAAGGGAAAAGAAGTAGTGTGTTAATTGTTAATCATATGAAAGTATTGAAGTAATTGAATGTCTACCTTACAAACCTTAGAATAAATAAAAGAAAAAGTCCTGTGATATTTAGAAAATGATATTCTGAATAGCACCTGTCAAAAAAAATCTGAATGAGGGTTAATAAAAATAATATCAAAATATTAATTTAATTAAGTTCTTATCCAATGTGCTGCCACAAATACCTAATGTGCATTCATACATGAGGC
Source organism: Rhynchomys soricoides (assembly GCA_019843965.1). Lineage (NCBI taxonomy): Eukaryota > Metazoa > Chordata > Mammalia > Rodentia > Muridae > Rhynchomys > Rhynchomys soricoides. Next base: position 785,495 of record JADRCH010007386.1, on the reverse strand, counting down.
TCTTGCATTTTTATACTGCACAGCATTTGTCTTTTTAATTAAGAAAAACACATTTCTCTTGTGTTGCCTTGGGGTTTTTCATTTAATTTCCTCTTTAAAAGTAATTTCATTTCTCCTTTTAATTTAATTAAAAATGTAAAAATTATGAAAGGGGGAAAAGTTGAAGAAAATCCTGAGTCATCAGTCCTCCTTCCCTAATTATCCATATCACTAATGAAGTTCTCTCTAATTCAAGCCACTGATACCACTCACTGTGTAATAATGAGCCTTTTCAAAATTGGAGATTAGACATCAATTGAAATTGTTTGATTTTCTGTAAAGAAAGTGGCACACTGTAAAAGAAGGAATTATTTACTCTGAGAAAAGAAATAGAAAACAACCCAAAATACAACTTTACATTTGATAAAATGTTACTAAAAATTAGACAAAGTTCTTACAATCCATTGCCCATGTCCATGAAAAATAAGAGAATATGATTTGTAAAAAACTTTAGTTAGAACATTTTGTCTTATCTTCCATACTGAATTTTATTGATGTTTTTTGTTTTATATTTCTGAATGAAACTGTCAGCATCAAAAACCAGAAGATATAAATGGAACTTGAATTCAAACCATTAGAATTCATTGGAGTTTTCTGGGTAGAGGTGCAGGGAAATTGGGTTGCTGCAAACATGTCTGTTATAAAAGTGACATTGATATAACCAGGTAGCTTGTCATTGGATATAGATTAAAATGTGTCTTGCATTGAAAAGAAAACAATTTACATTGAAGTGTTCCAACAAGAACTTGCCAGTCACAAATAAAAAATGAAAGAAAAATTGAATGTTTATTTTAAAAGAGAGTTATTGAACATATATTAACTGTTGTGATTTATGGTAGATACAGAGTATACAATGAGAGAAACATAATGTTCTTTGTTAATCTATTGAAAAAGCCTTTATATTTACAGAAATCCCAATGTCTCTAAAGTTTTAATACCATATACTTTTAATTGACATTTTAATGATGCACTTTTATTAACAAAATAGTATGGAAGAATGTTTCCATGCATATTTTATCATTATTTACATATGATAAAATATTCTACAGTAATAAAATTGCATTGAAACTGTTATGAAAAACTATTGAGCCCAAAGAAATCAATGAAATATAATTTTTATTATGCAATTTATGTCAACTTTTATTTGCCACTCTTCTAAACAGTTCAATCCTATACTGTGAATATTTAATTGCAGTAAGCTAGGTAAGATATTTCAATGGCTAGAATATGGATTACTGCCAAATTGTTATAAGAATATGGACAAAGGGAGAAGTGTTATCAGAGTTATCAATTTATACAGACATAATATTCAAGTGAGTGTTTGGGCCACATAACAACCCTGATTCAAATAACAATTTAGACACTGAGCATGGTGTACTTATGCGTCTAGAAATTATATATATATATATATATATATATATATATCAGCAATTAATAAAAATTATGAAATTGAAAGGAAGAAAGGAAGGGTATATAGGATGTTGTTTTGGATAGAACATAGGGAAGGAGTAAGTGACATAATTTATTTCAACCTCAAAAATTCAAATAAATAATTTAAGTAAGTAAATGAAACTGTGTATTAAAATCAATGTAAATTATTTTTATCCCTTATTGTAGCAGAGAGCATATGTGAGTATAGCACATGAATATTTATAGATTCATTTTCCACAAAAGTACCAGAACTAGCATGCTGCAGACACCAATGAATGACTGCATTCACAGTTATGGCATCATAGCATGAAAGGAACTATAGGTAGTAAATTAATGAGCATGGTAGCATTCTCATAAAACATGATGGGGTCGATTTGGTTACTGGACCCTAGTTTGTCAACTAAGCAAATTTTTAAGAGATAGATATGGCCCAGGCTGTTCTCGAATTTGTGAGCCTCTTGTGTCTGCCTCCTTCAGCAAATCCTACCAGCATGTGCCACTGCAACTAGTCAGCCTTGTCTGGCCTCAGTGGGACAGGATGCAACTAATCCTGTAGAAACTTGGTGCCCCAGAGAAGCAACTTCTCAGAAACAAAGGGGAGTGGGAAAGGGGTAAAAAACTTAGAGAAGGGGGTACTGGGAATGGGGGAAACATTTGAAATGTAAATAAATAAAACAATTTAATATAAATAGAAAAATAAATGTAAACAATGAAAAAGCAAGAGAAAGATACAATGTCAATGTGGATCAATGAAAGAAATTTCACTTAAATTCTCAAAGACTGGAAAGATTTTGGTATTCTGTGATATTAAAATAGATTTTTAGGAGAACATTGGGCATTGTTTATGAAGAAAATTGTTACAAACAAAATTTTATTATAGCACATATACTGGTTCTGTATAGAACTCCAGATAAGAGTGTAAATATACAATATTTTTTAGAGTTTTCAGTGCCAGTATGAGAAATGTGCACCTAATCTGATAAGCAATTAAACTATTAAATACCTTATATCATAGAGTAATCTGAATAACCTCATTCTAAAATAGTTATTCAAGGAATAGAACAAAGTAGAGGCATGAGAGCAGTGAATAAGAGAGCAAATCAAGAGTTTCTGCATAGTTTAGAAAAGAAATAATAAAGACTTTAAGTTAGTGTGGCAAGAAGAATTGGAAATCAGACACTATTGTGGTATCGTAATGTGTTCTAATTTTTAAATTTACAAAATTTGTGTATATTTTCTGTAGACAGTCTATTTTGAGATGAAAATATATTACCCAATGGTTAAAGGTAGTTATTTGTTGTACATATTAACACATTTGTCATTTTTGTAGTTAAAATATATAAAATCTGTTCTTCACAATTTTCAATATATAATACATTGCTATCAAATTGTGATCTCTGAGATGTATTCCACTCTACCTGAAATTCTGTACCATTTGACTAATACCTCTCTAACTCTTGTTCTCAATCCCTGGCTAACACCTTCATATTTTCTGCTTTTCTGTTTTAAATTGTACACACATAAGATATCATATGGCATCTGCCTTTCTGTCCCTTTTATGTTTCCATGATTAACAAATAGAAACTTTAGTAACTTTTCAAACTCCATGTCCAAAAAAGTATACCAATTCCTTTGACTGAGCCTGAGGAAATCCTATTTGTTGCAGGATATTTGATCACACTGTAAACCCCAATATTGTGTTATTTACTGAAAAAAAAAAAAAACCTATACTAGTCGTGGTGTAAATCAGCCTTTAGCAGACATATTTAATCTCTGTGGCTGAAATATAACATTAATATGCACCATTAATCCCCCCAAAATTAAGGTAAAGTTAGTTTGTAGAAGGAAGCAGCCATGTTTGAAAGTAATGTCTAATTGAATGACAGACAAATTGATGAATCAGAGAGAGATTTGACGAAACAGAATATTCTCAACTCTCATGAGAAGAGAGAGGGAAGAGAAGCCCAAAGTGTGGATCCTTCAGTCCTTCTTAGGTGGGGCAACAAAATATTCACGGGAAGAAGTACAGAGGTAAAGTGTGGAACAGAGAGTAAAGGAAAGGCCATCCAGAGACTGTCTCACATGGGGATTCATCCTCTATACAGACACAAAACCCAGACACTATTGAGGATGCCAAGAAGTGCTTGTAGACAGGAGTCTGATATAGCTGTCACGGAGAGGCTCTGCCAGTGCCTGACAAATACAGAGGCAGGTGTTCACAACAATCCCTTGTCCTGAGCACTAGGTCCCCAGTGATGGAGTTAAAAAAAGTACTGAAGTAGCTGAAGTGGTTTGAAACCCCATAGGAGGAACAACAATATCAACCAACCAGAAACCCTCCCCCTGCCAGAGCTCTCAGTGACTATGCCACCAACCAAAAAGTATATATGGAGGTACCCATGGCTCCAGCCACATATGTAGCAGAGGATGGCCTTGTGGGACATCATTGGGAGGAGAGGCCCTTGGTAGTGTAGGGAAATGCCAGGGCAGGGAGAAAGGAGTGGGTAGGTGGGTGGAAGGGGGAGCACCTCAGGGAAGCAAGGGGATGGATGGATGGAATAGGGGGTTTCTGGAGGGGAAACCAGGAATGGGGATAGCATTTGAAATGTATATAAATAAAATATCCAATATAAAAGAGAAAGCAATGCAGAAAGAAAAAATGGAGGAAGGAGCTAGTTTTACTGGGCAGTTTATAGAGAGACAGGTTGAAGAGAGAGAACAAGCTAGACACATGTGAAGACAGAATGAGTCAGAGAATGAGAAGGAGCCAGACTATTAGAGGAATTGCTAGAGTTATTTTGAGGCCAAGAAGAGCAATTCAGAAGAGGCAGAGAGAAAAGCCAGATTGAATCAGTTAGCTTGGAGGAGTTTTGGCCCAGAACAACTGAGTTGACCAGCCAGCCAGAACTCATAAAGAGCTAGAAAGAGTAACCTTATTCAACAGTAAGTCTCAGAAGCTGAAAACATTCTAGGACTAGATTAGATTGTGCTGAGACTAGAAGCTTCCAGGGTTAGGTCAAGGTTGGCAGACTGAGGCAGTAAGCCTCCAAGATGATAATTACATCAGGCAAATAAAGGTTACTGTAACACCTGAATCTCGAAAACTGTTCAGCAAAATACAGACTTTCTGTGAAACTTGTCCTTTTGCTAAGTCATTTCATGGAAACTAGAAGTACAGTCCTACATTTGTGGAATACACTATTTCAAATCCTACTGTCATATAATGTTTGCCTCCATGGAATTTAAGTAGCAGAGTTAGCTTCCCTAACCATGATATAAAAAGAAAATTTGAAGCCTAATCCATCTCGAATTTTGCCTCAAATGTCTTTACATATAGTAATATTTACTGGATATCATTGCATTGACTTATCATGTAATCATATGTATCACTGAGTAATCTTCCCTGATTACCATTATATTTCACTGTGTTAAACTAACATGAAGGCACACATCTATTTACTCCAGGGTTCTATAAATATCCATGGACATCATAGAACTTAACAGTGATAGATTTCATTCTTTCTTTCTGTCTGTCTGTCTGTCTCCATTTCTTTTACGTTTTCCAGTTTGGTGAACTTCGGGGATTTTTAAAATTTATTCTTCTCTCATATATTACAGACCAACCATAGTTTTCTCTCCCTCCATTCCTCCAGTCTCTTCCCCTCACATGCCCTCTCCCCTAGATCCAATCCTCCTCTGTTTCTGTTCAGAAAACAGCAGGTCTCCCAGGGATATTAACAAATATAGCACAAGTTATAATAATGGTAGACACAAACCCTCATATCAAGATTGGATGAGGCAACCTAGTAGTAGGAAAAAGGTCACCCAAAAGGCAAAGGAATCAGAGACAGGACCCTACTGCCACTATTAGGAGTTCCTCAAGAATACCAAGCTACACAACCATAGTATATATGCTGAGAGCATACATCGGAGCCATACAGGCTCCTTGATTGTTGCTTTAGTCTTTGTGGTCCCCTATGATCCCTGCTTTTTAGTTGATTCTGTGGATCGTTTTCCTGGTGTTTTCTACCCCTCTTGACTCCTACAATCTTTCCTCACTTTTATCCATGAGACTCCCTGAGCTCAATGTTTAGCTATGGCCTCTGCATCTGTTTCCATAAGTTACTGGATGAAGCCTCTCTGATGACAAATAAGCTTGACTGCAGTTTATGAGTATATCAGAATATCATTTGGAATCAATTTATTGATCCATTTTTACCTGTTGTGTTTGGTTTTATCCTATGTGCCTGGGCTATCCAGCCTCTGGTTCACAACCCTTCTGGCAGCATCAGAGATGGGCTCCCTCTCATGATGTGGTTCTCAAGTTGGATCAGTCTTTGGTTTGCCACTCCTACAATATCTGTACCACCCCAGCACATCTTGTAGACAGGACAAATTATAAGTTGAGGGTTTTGTGGCTGAGTTGCCATCATATTCCCTCTACTGTCAGTTTTGCCTGGTTACTAAAGATAGCTGGTTCAGGATCCATATCCTCCTTTACTAGGAGTCTTTGCTTGGGTCACCCTTATAGATTCCGGGGAATTTCCATTACACTGGGTTTCAAATCACCCCCAAACCAACCTAATTTCAGTTGTTTTCCCTGTGCTCTCTCCTTCCATCCATCCCTTCTAATCTAATCCTTTATTTGCCTCTCCCCATTCATCCCCAGTCCACTCATAAAATCAATTCTATTTCTCCCTGGGAAATCCATGAGTCTCTCCTAGAGCCTACCATCTTTGCTACTTAGCCTCATTGGGTCTTTGAATTGTAGTTTTATTATCATTTACTTAACAACTAATATATACTTATAGGTGAATAGTTAACATATTTTTCTTTCAGGGTCTAGATTATCTCACTCAGGATTTTTTTTCTAATTCCATCCATTTGTCTGAAAATTTCATTTTTTTTTTTAAAAACACCTGAGTAACACTCCATTGTTTAAATGTACCTCTTCTATGTTGTTTCCAGTTTCTGGTTATTATGAATAAAGCTACTAAGAATGTGGTTGAGCAAGTTTCCTTGGGGCATAATGGGGCATCTTTTGGGTATATGATCAGGAGTGGTATAGCTGAATCTTGAAGTAGATCAATTCCCAAATTTCTGAAAAACTGCCATATTGATTTCCAAAGTTGCTGTAAAATTTTCATTCCAACAAGCAATATACAAGTGTTCCCCTTGCTCTACCTTAGCTCTTTTAAAGCTGGAAAGTAATAACAGATGCTTGAACAAGTCTCACTTCTAGCTATACTAATACCAGTGGAAGGATTTTTCTCTCAAGTATACCATATGCAAGGAGAAATTTTATTCAAAATAGTTTATATATACTAATCTAATACATATCATAAACATTTATCAATCATAATTTTTGCTTGATAAATGTTCACCAACCACTAGAAATAAGAGCTAAACTTAGAAAGAGTCTACAAGAAAACAAAAGAGTTAGTCTGATCTTGAAGTAAGTCAAATTTTCTCAAATGTAATACAAAAACATGAGCAATAAAATAAAACATTAAAAGCATAAAATTGAACCCCCTTTTGAAAAGATTATCACACACATATAAAAAATCTTTATAAATTTGAAAAAGGTGTTTGAAAATTTATAAAACACATAGATCTTTTATATAGAGCATAGAAGACATACCCTGATCAGTATAATAATACATTTGAAGAATAGGTAAAATAGTTAACTAGAAATTTTAATGAAGATTATATGCAAATAACCATGACAAATGAAAAGATGTTCAACATTACTTACTAGGATATTTCAAATTTAAATCATATTGAGATATCAAATAACACACCGTAAAATGTCTAAAGCCCATAGGACAGACAATAGTGCTATTGGCTAGAAAGTATTAGCAATAAATTAGAACAACTAATGGTCACACAATGCTGGTGTGAATGGAAATTCATACTGAAGCTTTGAGAAAGACTTTTCAAAAACATTCAAGGCATGTACTATTTATAATAATTGTGTGATATTCACCTAAGGAATAAGAATATAGCAATTTAATATTTAGACTATTATTATATGGAACAGAAATAAATTTGACCTTCTCTAATTGCTCATTAACTTATGAATACATAAATAAATATGGTATATAGATACATTTCAGTGTTACTCAATAAAATATGGATAATATATAAATACATAATGACATGAAAAATGCTAGTGTTGCTATTTTGGGTAAAAACATCAAGGTAGAAAATCATACATAATTTATTAATTCATTTATAGGATGTTTCAGAAAATCAAAATTATACATGCAGAGTCAGTATTTGAGTACTTATGCCCATAGGTAAGAATAATGAATGGATGCAAATTTGTGTGAAAATACTTTTGAGTGATAGAAGTGATAAAAATGGGACTATGGTGATGATTAAAGTTGTACAGATATATCATACTGAACACTCAATCAAATTTTATATCCCAGAAATTATGCACTAGAAAAGCTATTGAGAAAGCATTTAATATGAGGAGATATTTTTATCTAAAAGATGATTTTCATACAAAAAGTATTGTTAAAATCCAGTTGTCAAAGTCTTATGACATCTAAAACATCAAATAGACAAACAATTTAGCATATATGGATAGTTGCAAGATTTGCCTTATGGCCAATGGAAGGGAACAGTGAAATTTTCCAGTCATTTTTGAAAGAAAAAACAGCTCTGTGGAATAAAATATTGCTTAGAGAGTTTTCATATACTGCTTGTCACTGCGTTCTCCCTGGCTGATATGTTATTATTGCTTTGTGATAAAGGCCTGTGCTTTTCTTCCTCTCTTATAAACATTTTAATGAGAACTTGAACTGAACTCACAATGAACCTATTTTCATTCCAAAATCTTATGATTTTAATCTTATGGTCCTCCTGAGACCTGGCAGTGTGGTCTGTGACAGCATGAATGCTTCAAATTATTCCTCCTGTTTGTAGAAAACACCATGTGCATCCATCATCCTTTCTCTTTCTTGCTGCCTCCTGGGAGCCACAGCCTCTAGCAAGGTCAATAATTGCAGTTTTGGTTGACAGTTCCAGGCCAGCTGAAGCACACCCAGCTGGTGAAGACCAGTCACAATGGGTATTGACTGCCATCCCATCAGTTTCTTTTCTCCTAGTTAGTTTGCCCTTAAAACTCTTCCTTAGCAATGTGATAGATGGACTTGAATCATCTCACAGGAGACTCCCCAGTACAGAGAAAATAAATGGTTTCTCTACAGCCATGTGTATATTTGTCTGTTGGTATTTGGGGGACAATTGATCTAACATTTCTGGGGTAAATTAAAGATCCTTCCCTTCGGGATAAAGAGAACACTGTAAAAGCCATAGACATTTAATATTAACTTTGGCATCTAAAGCCACTGTTGATAACAGACATGAAATAAAAGTCATCCTTTGGTCTTTTATTTCTTAATAGGGTGTTCTCTATATCACTGTACTTTACTAAATGTTACTAGTAACATTTAAACATTTACTAATTTAGTAAAATCTAGTAAAATTTAAACATTAGTGATGACATCTTTAGGCTATGTTTAAAAATAGTTTAGAGAAAAATCAAATAATTTGCATTTATTTTCTATTGTATTTTGTGACAAGTTGATAGCCACATGTGTAATGTTAAACAAATGGCATCTTTTTATTGCAAATATGTACATTAACAAAACAATGAATGAATGGTAAGCAAATGACATTTGTACTGTCTATGATAACTGCATGACAGATTTATTGTAAAGTATGATATGTTCATCTAATATTTTGATAAAACACCTTTGAAATGTAATATAATATTTTCTATTATTTCTTTTACATTTTAAGTTATAGTAGAATTACATAAATCTTCCTTTCCTTTCCTCCCTCAAAATGCTCTCATATACCCTTTCTTGTTCTCTTTCAAGTTTGTACCCCTTTTCATTTATTTTTATTATATGCATATATATCTATACACATATATTCCAGAGTACAATCTGATCAATGTAATGGCATTACTTGCAGGTATGATGTCAGGACTGACCATTTGGCACTGAACAACCAGATACTAGCCCATCATATACATTTTAATTAATTAAATATTTCATTATATATGTTCATGCATATATGAAATGCCTCTAATTAATCTAAGTTCCCATACATGCCATCCCCCTCCTTCCAAAAAATCATTTTTTCCCATTTAGGTTTTTTCATTTTGTCTTGTGATCTGTTGATCTTTGACTTTAATCATAGTCATCTGCGTAAGCACAGGCTTGGATGTATCTATTGAAGTTTGGTAGGCTTACCAGTGAGCACACAACTGATGACAGTCACTACCCCTCCCCCATGGCAGCCCAATATATTTATGCTACAAATAAATCAGTATGTTTTCTGATTTTTTTTTTTTTGTGAATTCACTTATAATTTTGTTCTTTGTTTTCAGGCTTTCTTGGGACTTTTAAAGATTTTCTTGAGAACAGTTAGATAATTCTGGATGAAAATTTAAATATGTTGAAAGGCATGAATATACAATTTAATAATTTTGGATACTAATTGAATGTTGGTATTTTTAAAGATCCTAGATTATTTTGGTATCAGCCATAATTAAGAAGCATTGCTAAGTATGTTCTTGGTCCAGTAGTTTTCAAACTGAACTGACTTATTAGAGTCATCTCTGGAGTTTCTAAAATGCCAGTGAATTGATTCCAGTTAGAGAAATTCTGAATTAGTTGTTTTGGAATAGATCCTGAATTTTGTTGCTTTCAGAAATGTATCCATTTGTAGCACTAGTTGAAAAGAAGGGGGAGCAACAGATAGGAGCTAGGGAATAAGAGAAGGCAGTAAACTAGACAAATATGTCAAGGAAGAAATTGTCAAAAAAATTTAGGAGCTAGAGAGATGGCTCAGCAGTCAGGAGCAAATGTTGCTCTTGGAGAAAACCTGGGACTGACTCTCAGCACACACATAGCGTTTCACAACCATCTATAACTTGAAGTCCAGGAGACTGGATAGTATCATAAAGCCTTTACAGACACTGGAAACACATATGGTGCATTTAATCTGTATAACTAAAATACTCATACACAGAAAATAATATAATTAAATATAAATATATTTTAATTAATTTTAAAACAAAAAGTCCATTTTTCTCTTGATTATTTTTTCAGATAAAACAATTGGTTTCTTATCTTGGACTTTCAAATGAAAGTTTTTCTAGATACATGTATGTGTCTGAGTCATGATTATCACATCATTAATAATGGCACACACTTATATTTGTGTAGTCCAAAAAAAAAATAATGTATGTTCCCTTGTTAAATTTGGATTTAAGATAAATAACTGATACTATTTTCACCATAAAAAAGACTTGAATACTTGGAACAGACAGTTAAGGATCAGTCTTTGAACTGGAATTCAAATAGAAACATGAACGAATTTTTAAATTTTTATATTAGCTTACAAGGAATGAAATTTCATTATGCACTTTTCAGACAAGATCAGACACATTCAGGATGTTATTGGTATAGACTAATAGCATTTTAATAGAATTTACTTTTGTTGTTTACATACTTTTTTCAATATTCATCCTCCTTTACTTGTGTCCTCCTACACCCAATAGCTTCCTTTCTACTGACATGTGACCTTTTGCTATCCTCCTCTCCTTTCTCAGCATCTAATATTCCCTTCTTAAGGTCCCCAGTCAAATTACATGGTCTATACTCACTGTCAAAATTGGTTATATACAAATATTCAGTTAAGACCTACTAATGATAATAAATATGAAGAGTTGGAGAAGGGACAAAAGGAGCTGAGGGGGTTTGTAGCCCCATGGGGAAGGATCAACAGTGTCAACTGGCCTGAACTGCTCCCGAAGACTGGACCACCAACCAAAGAATAAACATGGAGTGACCCATGGTGCTGGCCACATATGCAGCAGAGGAGGGCCTTGTTGGCCATCAGTGGGAGGAGAGGCCCTTGGGCCTGAGGGTGTTAGATGTCCCAGTGTAGGGGAATGCTAGGCAGGGGAGATGGGAGTGAGTGGGTGGGTGGGGGAATACTCTCAGAGAGTCAGGAGTAGGGGGATGGGATAGGGGGTTTCCAAAGGGGAGACCTGGAAAGGGGAAAACATTTGAAATGTAAATAAAATGTCAAAAAAAAAAGAAAACAAAAAAATAATAAAGTGTTGAAAAAAATCATCATAATAAAATCAGCAGAAAAGAATATGTAAATGCAACAAAAATTAGAAATCAAAATCATAAAACTGCCAATCAATAAATATGCTAATGAAATGGACAGTTTTCGACAAAAGAAACAAATGGCTGTTAAATATTTTATTAATGTCCAAATTGTTTAGTTATCAGGAAAATGCAAATTACAAATACTTTGATATTTCATCTCATTTCAGTTGGAATGTCTAGAGCAAAGGTATTTTATCTAGCAGCACTAGTCATTGTAGAATTTTGGAGGAGACAGAACTAGTCCCAAGCAATGCATTAGTAAAATGTGACCACAATGGAGTTGAAGGAAAACAGTGCTAATATGTTCTCTCTGTAGACCTATGATCTCCCAAGCCATAAGTCCTTGACCAGGATTACAAAACCAAGTTTGAGTTCCCACTTGTGGAGTGGGCTTCAAATTCAACAAAAAAGCAATTGGTAATGCACATATCAGACATATATCACTACTGCACTAATGGGTACATCTTGACTGGAATGTCATTATTGTAGTTTCTTCTATTCACAGCTAAGTAATATTGCTGGATATTTGTCTTCCCCAATTCCCTAAATAAGACTTTTTTTTTTTCAGCAGTAGGGAGGAAGCTTCCATTTCAGCTCTAGCTTGATTTATCTTCTTTTGACCAAAGTGTAAGATACCTTTAGTAATAGAGTCTGGGGAGCAATGAAGAGCCATTGCAATAGTTGTTAAGAGCCTCTGAGACCTCACTGGCCAATAACTCATAGGGAGGTGTATCACATCTAGCAATGGGATTTCTATTTAATAATCTGTCTCTTCTGAGAGAAACACTATCCATCGATTAAAGCTCTTTTATTAAGATTAAAATTTGAATAACTTTGAAAATATTAGGTTTCCATATGGCATTTTCATTCATCCAGAGTTTTATCCCAACTTCTTCTTCTCTATACACTCAAACCCCTACCTGTTTAGACCATTTAAATCCCATCAGTGACTTTAGAGCTTTAGCACAAATTGATGACTGATTTATTATTTTTATAGTGATAACTCATTACCTTATATTTGCAATGTAGTTTGCAGCAAAATACAAACTCATGTTATTATTGCTTCCATTTTCAAGCTTATATTCTCATTAATCCTACTGTGAGATAAGCAAAGAGGTTATTAATGCTCAATCTGTGTGTATATACAAAATGAGAACGAGGAAAACATTACCTGTACCTAGCACAATAGTTCTCAATATGTTGTCCTTGAATGAACAACCTCAATATTGCCTGGAAACATTAGAGATGAAAAGTTAGAGGTCATAAGCTAGTCATATTGTCTCAAAAACCATGGAATAAGGCCACCATTTGTATTTTAGGAAGCTTCTTTGTGATACTTTTGTATTCTCAAGCTTGAAAAAATCACTTTCCCAGAATATTTGGTTTCAACCTAAATTTTATCCTTAGTGTTTATTTATTTAATTTCTGATTCCCCATCTATGAGCAGATTTTGAACTCTGTGTAGATAGGGACATTGTCACATGTGGATATATAATAAATATGTAACACTTGTTGCAAAATTAATTAATGAATCCTACAACAAATACATTACCCATAGATGAGCCTTTGAATTGACAACTTTAGTCTTATTGAAAATGGACTGTACATAGAAAAGTAAATTGCTTCATCATCAACAAAATGGTTATTCTCTCCCTTTGTCATTGGAGGGTGATTGATTTGATGAGTCACTGGAAGACATAGGTGTCACTACATTTATTATTCATCAGAGTTTAAAAGGATTTTTTCTTATTTTCTTCAGACAACATTAATACAAACATCATTAAATAATTTGCTCCCCTCCATTTTTTCCCTCAAACCTCTCCCATTGTACATCCTCACCATTGCTCCATTTCAAATCAATTCTTTTTATTCTTCATATATGCACATATACACATACATAATTTGAGTAAATGTACAAATGTGCACTACTATGTCTCTTTAATGTTGTGTGTATGTATATTTTTAGGGCAGAACCATTGGATAACCATTTTAGATACTTTCTTATAGGCCTTCTTTTATTGTTTTGAAGAGAAAGAAACTTTTAATGAGCTTTGAACCCTTTCATAATATGGTAAAATTGTTGTGACATATACATTTAAAAGAGCATACAAAAACCTGTGTGTGTGGAAATATATCACCTTTTGATATACTTGTTAGACCATGCTAGACAAATACTACCACTACATTACATCCCTGATCTTCAATATTTTATTTTCAGTCAACTTTTCACTATTATTCTCAAGCTATTATAAAATGTTTAATCCTCTTACTTCTTGAGTAGTTGGTGATTCAGGGATGTAACATCTCTGTGCTTGTTTTAAAGTGAATACGCTTAACGGCTTTGTAGGTACTTTTGTTACCTGTAAAATGAGGTAATGATTATTCTACACATCCCATTTGGTTGTTTTTTGAAACTTAGATGAGCCTCTTATAAAAAGCACAAAGACCAAGATCCAAGATCCATTTAATATTCAGCTGTGGGTCTCTGCATCAGCTTCCATCAGTTTCTGGGTGAAACCTCTCTGATGACAGTTATGCTAGGCTCTTGTCTGCAAGTATAGCAGACTATCATTAGTAATGTCAGGGTTGAGCTCCCTCTCATGCCATGGGTTTCAAGCTGGACCAGTCAGTGGTTGGCCCTTCCCTCAAATTTTGTTCCATTGTTTAGTTTATCCCTACACATCTTGTAGGTCGGAAAAATCGTGGTTCTAAGCTTCTGTGGATGGGTTGATACCTCAATCCCTCCATTAGAAGTCTTGCTTGGTTACAGTGGATGGCCAGTTCAGGCTCCATTTCCCCTATTGCTAGGAATCTTAGCTATGGTCACCTTCATAGATTCCTTGGAGTTCCCCTTATCGTAGGCTTTTAGCTCATTCCAGAGATGCCCTCACAATCCAGTTGTCTCTCCCAGTACTCTTTCTCTCTGTCTTCCCCCAACCTCATTCCTCTCCCAACCCCATCCCTTCTCTAACCCAGCCCCTTCCATACATCCACCTCTAATATCTAATCTATTTCTCTGCCTGATTGAAATTCTAGAGTCTTCCCTTGGGCCCTCCTTGCTATTTAGTTTCTTTGGTTTTGTGCTTTGGAGCATGATTGTCCTGTACTTTAATACTAATATACGCATTTCCTTTGTACTATGGAAGAAGGAGAGGAAAGATTGGTGGAGCCAGGGTGTCAAGGACACCACAAGAAAGTCTACAGAATCAACTAACCTGGGCCCATAGGGGCTCATAGGGAATGGAGTGCAGACCAGAGAGCATGCATGGGAAGGACCTAGGCCCTCTCAACATATGTAAAAGGTGTGCTCTGTGTGGGACTCCTAAAGCAAGAGCAGGGGCTGTCTCTGATTCTTTCCCCTAAGTGGGCTGAGTTGTCAAGTCTCAATAGAAGATTAACCTAGGCCTCCTGCAACTTGATATGCCAAGGCTGGTAGATATCCATTGGAGGCCTCCACTTTTCTGAAGAGAAGGGGAGGAGAAATAAATGGGAGTAGGGGATGTGAGAAGGGTGGGCTTATAGGAGAGGAGGGAATGGAAAGCTGAGATTGGTATGCAAAGTAAATAATGTAGTCAATTAAAAATGAGAGAGGGAACGACATAGTACAAAACAAAGGAAACAAAAAACTGCCCTGGCCATGTCTAGGGTCACTAGTAATCATTGTTCACATAGCATTGTATCTGTTTGGAGGGAGGATATGCAAGGTTTTTATTGGTTATTTTTTTTCTGAACTCCAAATCTTTGACCAAAATGAATTTTTTTGTGTTCGTGACCATATCAATAAAAATGTTAGAGCAAGGTAGGAGTAGTGGTACACACCTTTAATCCAATCACTTGGGAGGCAGAGGCAATCAGATCTCTGTTTGAGGCCAGCCTGGTCTAGTTTTCCAGGATAATCAGGACTGTTATACAGAGAAAGCCTGTCTTTTAAAAAAAGGGAGGGAAGGTGCAGATTTTAAAATATTGAAGGCAAACTAAAAGTACTTGAACTAAATAAATGTTTCAACCCTAGGAACTATTCTGAGGCAGAACAGTTTGACTCATTTTCTATTTCTGTCCTGTTTAAAAAAATGGCTACCTCCTTTCTAGTGTACTTTATAGGATAACTTCTCACTGTTTCCCCTTTTCTGTTTTCCAAGGATGTGATTAATTTCAGCTTTCTCAAACATTTTCATTTATATAGTGTTGTTCTGGGAAGAAAATATACATTATATTGCTGGGAAGGCACCTTTGGTTTATGTACATTGTCTATATGAAGAAGCTATATTTGCAAAAATAAAGTTTGTGTCTAAACAATAAAATCCTTGAATAATCAGGCATAGGACTTTGAAGAACTCAGTCTTTCACCCTCGATAGTAGATAGGACAATTGGAGTACAGTTTCCACTGAAGAACTTTGCCAATCAAACCATGAACACTGTCACCAGTTCAATTCCTCTTTATTTTCCATTGTAACATTGACTAATTTTACCTACTTTTTCTTCAACTTTTCCAAATCTTATAGTGAAGAATTATTATAAAATGGAATTTTTTGTTTGTAAAGCAAATATATATTTGAGACAATCTACTTACTTCTACAGGAAGTATTATTTTATTCAAGTCAGGAAAACACATAAACGAAGGGAACCAAAACAAATCTACTATTTAAGTATAACAGTTTGCTTCATAAAACGCCTTGGCAATTCCGAACTATTATTTTTCCCTGGTGA
Source organism: Rhynchomys soricoides (assembly GCA_019843965.1). Classification (NCBI taxonomy): domain Eukaryota; kingdom Metazoa; phylum Chordata; class Mammalia; order Rodentia; family Muridae; genus Rhynchomys; species Rhynchomys soricoides. The sequence goes on along the minus strand of JADRCH010007386.1, from coordinate 769,115 downwards.
TATAACCCAGATTATAATTCATTTTATGATATATAGTCCTCCTAGGCATCAGGGCAACAATTCGTTTACTTCTTTATTTGTTATATCAGCTCTATCACTGTGACCTTTAATTCATTTTCTCTTGTCTGGTCTGCTTTGCAGTCACTATGAAATGTGGTGTCTATTGAGGTGAAGTCAATTAATCACAGAATGACTTTTAGAATCAAGATTAATAATAGGTTATTTCATTGCTGGAATATTTGATGAAGATGAGCACATTTTTGGTTCCCCTCATGTCCAGGAATCATTTAACCAAGTTCTAATCTCTCAAATAATGTTTCCTGTCATGTTATTTTCTCTACAAGAACTACTTGTAGAGAGTAGAGAGCTTAGAGAGACTTTCCTATGCTTCCATCAGGGATTTCCAAGAAGGTTGCAGAAAATCACTTTCCTTGGACACTGGGTAACTCTTAAGAGCAACATTTTTGTAAACCACACAACACTGGTCATTCCTCAGAAAGGGTGAAAAAACATGGAAAGACAATCTAAAACCATAACATTTATCACCAACCTATTGTATTTCCTAGATATACCCCTCCCCATGGTTGGAGAGAAAGTTTCAGTCTGTCAACATGAATCCTCAAACTTTTCACTGACTCCTGATATAGTAGAAAATATGAAGCATTTCAGATTCTATACTGCTTAGCTTATAGTAAGCTTAGTAAAAAAAGGCAAAGTTGTTTGTTCAATAAACCAACAAGGTGCTGTATCAAAAATCTGACTTTGCCTGATGAACGGGAAAAACTGATCACTATTTATGAAGTTGAGTTTTACAAACCCAGGTACACATTCTTTCCCTCCTCTTTCCTCCCCCTGTTTGTGTGTGTATGTGTGCATGCACATATGGGACGTGTGTGTGTGTGTGTGTGTGTGTGTGTGTGTGTACTAACTGTGGACAGAACACATCTTGTAAAATATGTTATTTATCAGCATGTAGCTGAAAATGTGTGTGCAGCTACCACAGAAATCATTTTTTTAAAAGATTGATTTCATTACTTCCTTTCTATTCCCCAGGTGTACCTTTCCTGACATCTCTATCCTAAATACAATTTCCTCTGAAATACAATACATCTCTGAATGGATGACTGTATCCAAACTCCATTAAAAAAAAATATAGTGCAAAGCCAAGTGCAACACAATACAACAACCAGTGCTGTCCCAGACCAAATACATCCTATTCTGCATTGTTTTATTTTACTATCTTCATACATCCACTTCCTAGTAGTTTCTGATGATAAAAAAGCAAATCATAATCATTTGGTAGTGTTTAATTGAGCATTCTAATGTGTGTGTGTGTGTGTATGTGTGTGTGTGTGTGTGTGTGTGTGTGTGTATGTGTGTGTGTGTGGCCCAAAAGGAGGGCTTCATCTCTCCCTGAGGCTAGATTAACAGGCAGTTGTGAGCTCCTTAATGTGGTTTCTGGGAATCAAATTCAAAGCAGTGAGCACTAAATCATTTTATATTAATCACAATCTTGTTGATGGTTGATTTACTCTAATGAGAGCCAAGAATGACTTTATCTAAAGATGATTTTCAGTGAAAGAAACTGCTGTATCTTTACTTTTAAGAAGCCTTGTTGTTCAGTTTATTGCAGCTAGTGTTTGTTTGTCAAACTGTGGCACCTTCCAAGTTCATGGGTATGCTTAGAACAAAGGAGTTGGAAAAATGCTATTTTGCCAAGCAGTTTTGGTGCTCAGTTTTCAAAAAAGATATAGGAGTCTCTCTACTGCTAATTTAGTCACAGGAAAGAGAACAATTCTTACTGTTTCTAGTTATTTCATCATCATCTTGCTTTTCAAAAATACCTCTTTCTTACATATCTCCAAGCGGTCACTTATTGGCAGATAGCTTATGAGCTCTTTATGTTAGATGTTGTTGTTTTTTCTTCCTGGATTCTATGTTCATGGTAAATGATATGCTGGTGTAGTCATGACAATCAGAACTAATAGTTTTGGCTCATACACATTTTTTTAGTTAGTCAGTCATACTAAATGATATCTCCATATCACCTAGATGTCATCCCAAATGTCCTTTAAATTTTAGCCTTCTATTTTCAAAACATAGGTCTGATTATATTAAAAATCCTCCATTAGACAGACATATCCATAGGCAATCAAATACACACACACACACACACGCACACACACACTGGTATTCACACACATGGAATCTTAGTACATCAATAACAAAAGTGAAAATTTGTAACTCTGTCTGGTATATTAATTTTCTAAGCTTATCTTAACAAAATATCATGAGTTTGAATGGCTTATAATATAAGCATTCAATTTTTCATATTTCCAAAGACTATGATTCTGAAACAGATGTGACCAGGTTTTTATAATGGTCAAGAGGGAATAATATGTCCCAGGACTGTCTCTTTCTCTTCCTGAAGACTATTTTCTTACTGTATAACTTTACATTGCATTTTTTAAAATTTTTTAATTGAAAGTAATTTTTCACGCAATATAAGATGATCATGGTTTCTCCTCCACCGTCTCCTATCAGATCCTTCCCACCTCCCCACATACTTACACCTATTTTTCTCAAATTTTCTCCATCTTACAAAAACAGATCATTTTTATTTAGTGTTACACTCTACTCTATGGTAACTTCATCTTAACTAATGCTATCTGTAATCACCTTATTTACAAATAAGATCACATATTGAGGTATTAATAGCTGAGATATGACCATATGTGAGAGATGTGAGAGATGTGAAACATAAAATTCAATATATAATACCTGACATTAATTTTCCTATATTTTCTAAGGCCTTTACTTGGCAGCCACATATTTGATTTTGATAAATGAGAAATTGCTTACTGACCTACCTTCCTAAAATCATTTCTAGAATAGTTTTCTAAAACTTGACCACTCTTCATCCTATATAAACATACATATAAGTCATTTAGCTTGACTTATTTTTGTTCATTATTGAACAAAATTATAAGTCAAGATGTCATGAACAGTCTGTGTTAGTTAGATTATTAATATCCCATGTAATGTGATTCCATATAATACTTACATGCTTCACGATTCCACATTCATTATGTATCTTTTATTGTCTTATTGTCTATAAATGCATGTTTCATCCTGAGTGCCTGATTTCTCACTACGATATGCAATTAATTTCAGCATAGAATAGAAGCTCAATCTTTCTGAAATGTAAACATTGCTGAAATGTTACCCTTCGGAAAAATCAAGCTATTTGAGTATTATCTGTACATGGATACTTTTCTTGACGCTCAACACCTCACTCCTTGAGATAATAGTGTGTGTGCCTTGAAATCCTTTTCTTTGATTGCATCTTTTGCATCAGATGATATATTGCCAACAAACAGAAGTTGACGGCATACTTCCTAGTTAGAGACTTATAATATGGAGTAATTATTGTGGTATGTTTAAGGTAATTTTCCAAAACAATGTGAGAAATCATGCTCATTATTTCTATTGTTTGAAATTGGCAACATGTGTCATGGCTCAAGTATGTATATGGATTCAGTTTCTCAGAGACACAGAACTGTTATGTATCAAAAATTCTACCTAGAAGCACAATAACTTCAAAAAATACATTAGCTAAAAATTCTAAGTTTTAATATGAGTATCATGGAGGAAACTTCTGTTTAAATAACATTTGCATTTATAGGATTGTTTTGAGAATTACATAAATTAAAAACTGTATGTCATGTGGCAAGCAACAAATAAATAACACAGAAAAAGAAGAGAAGGAAGGAGAGGAAGAGACAGAATACTAGGAATAGAAGTATTATATTTACAAAAATGTATTTCTGACTTTGAAAGACATAATTAATCCAAAACATGCTTCACGAAAAATAAATTTATTTAGGTTGCTTTTATTTCCCTGGGAATTGATACCACATGCAAATTAATAGAAATTTGATGGATGAATATTAATTCAACAACATATTCTTTCTTTTCTTAATTTTTCTGTAATAAGTACCTCCACTTTTACATTTAATTTTATTGTTTGGTAAGTGTTCAATCTGTTCTTAAAGAATGTTGCATTTCAAATTTAATTTGGGCATTGATTTGTTATCAAGTCATACTGACTCTGAACACCTACTTTACTCAAGTATGTAGGATATTCATTAGTGTGCAAATATAATTGTTAAATATTTTATAACTTGAGGTACTCAGGCATTTTTGGCATCTATGTGTGAATAGGCATATAATGATATGAGAAATTATTTTAATGAAAAATTTACCTCAGCACTACTTTACTCTGACTTCATTGTATATTCAATTAGGTTTGCCATTGCCTTCTTCCTGTGTGCCTGCAGATAAAGCATGGAAAGAAATATTCCTTTACTATAATACTGCTGCTTAGATATGATAGGAAAGCACTGGTGAATTTAATACCATTAATGTTCTCTATGAACTGGAACCTTTAAATTATAAAATATCACATATTGTTTTTTTATTAAAGTGTTGACAGTATTTCAAAACATGCATTTTGAAACAAGTTTTATATGAGTTCTTACAGCATATGGGCATAGTCTCCATTTAGTCTTTCAATTAACATGATGAAAAAGACAGAATGGTTATTTCTGTTTCAGATGTGTTATGTCCTTACTGCTAGTCACGTTTCCTGTAATAATTCATCACACATTCTGAAGTGTTGCTTTACATAAATAGTTTCTTCTGTTCTTCAGCATAATCTGATGATAGATGCCTACACATTGCTGAGTTTTCCTGTTGAAACAATATGACTGTATTTTAGTATTATTACAATAAAAATTAAAAATTAATTTTAACAGTGATTCATTTTGCAGTAGCTATGATGCTATGAAAATATATTCAAATATGTAAGTGCTTTAGGACCCATGAGGGCAATAGAATCTTATACAATGAAGCAAGCAAAGAGAGTAAACAAAAAAAAATGTAAGAGCTAACACCAAGGGCATTATCTGATCTGCATGAATTAACCATTCCATTGCCTGATAGTTGAGGACTGAAGATTTATCCAGGTACCCATGAGCTCTGTGACTCCATGGTTCCGAGGCAATTTAGTATATTAAGAGATAAAATAGCCATTTGCTTAAACATCGTATAAAATTATAATCTGACTCTGAATAAAAGTGAAAGTGATATGTATATTAGAGGTAATATGTAGAGCTAATACCATTTTCTGAATGTCATCACTTACCTTTTACAAAGTAACCTTATGCATTTTCTCTATGTACTTATGAATTTACAGCTCCGTTAACACACTTGGCAAGTTGCAATATTGTGACATAAAATGTAGAAAAATCTTTTCTGTTTTCTGTAAGCTCTATTAGGGTAGTAAGTACAGCTGCTACAGTAGTTATCAATAATCATTACATTGTCGAGCTAATACTTTGTCAAGCTAATAAAAATGTTTCATTACATTGATAATGAATAAACCCCAAAATATCAATTATTAAAAATAGGTTATCCCTTCATATTAACTGATTTTGTAATTCATTAGCATCTGAGAAAGTTAATTAAGATAGTATAAGAGCTGTATTAAACTGTATCCCTTAACTTAACTCTGAATCTGTAATACTCCAGGAATTAAAGCAACTTGTTCCAAAAAAGCAATCCAGTTATTATGATAATAGCTCTCATTTATATGATACATACTTTTCTAGATACTTTGTAATTATTAACTTACTTTTCTTATAGCTTATTAACTAATTCATAATATAATCTGTCTTCCTTATATATCGATTGATCAGCTATATTTCAGTAAAGCTCTGATTGCATTTCAAAATGGAGAAAACAGGGATGATTTCCTACATTGTTCTGTAGTGAATAGATGAGGCACTACTGAAGTATGCTTGATGTAATGTCTGGCATAGCAGAAGCTGTCAAGATATTTTTAGACAAATAACTATTATTAATGTTATCATAAAATCTCCTTCAATTATAGTTATTATCACCATCTCTCCAACAGAGGGTCTTCTTTATAAAGAAAAAAAATCATTTGATACCAGTAGGAAATCCTAATATTTTAGGAGAAAGTAGAAGTTTGATATGAAATACTTAACCATTTTGCACCTCAACTTTATGCCCATATAAACACATTCTATCTTCTGAGTATTAATGTGTCAGAGAGTATGTACTGTCCTATTTTGAATGTAAGCATTCTTGGTCTTACTAGATTTCAAATAACTAAAACAACAACAATAATAGTTAACACAGCATTAGTGTAATCGTATGCCAATCAATTACTTTCCTATGTGCTCTATATACATTACTAGTAAACCTAACATGCTGTAGGTGAAGTGTGGTTATCCTCATTTGTACATTATATGATGTTATGTTACTCACACAGGGTTAATGAGTTATTAAGTGGTACTAAGTGGTACAGCTGGTAGGTAATGGCCAGCCAGTCTAACCACAAAGTCACTGTGCTTAGTACATTGGAAACCTCTGTACCAAGGACTACAAACAAAATTTAAATATAGATGAGAAAGTGAGAAAACTGAATTTAACAGAAAAAAATATTTTTTATGCAAAAAAGACATCCAAGAAATCAAAAGAACAAATGACAAACCTGTCATTTACGGGGAAAATGGAAGCAGTTAAAAATAATGTGTGAATTCTCACCAGTGTTTAGTTAGACTTGTTTACATTTTGCCATGCTGGGTATGGTGCTCATGGCCTTGCACATGGTAGGCAAGCATTCTTTGAACTATTTCCTCAGTGTAAAATATGTAAAGTTTAGAAAGTTAAATTTGTACTTATAAAATATGTAAAAGTATTACAAACAAAAACATAAAAAAGACAGCAAAAAAATAAAGGAAGGAAGGGAAGGAAAGATGAAGGAAGAAAGAAAGAAAGAAAGAAAGAAAGAAAGAAAGAAAGAAAGAAAGAAAGAAAGAAAGAAGAAAGAAGAAAGAAAGAGAATTATTAGTGTTACCCAATCCTTATTTCTTTAATTTCTCCACTAAGGGTATATAGTAGTCCTTGTATTCACTACTTGTTTCATTAAAGCAACAAATACTTGGCAAGAGACACTAAAGTAACAAAGAGTTTGTTTTAGGTCACAGTTGTATATCATAGCAGGGAAAGGGTGGAAGCAGGAATGGGAGGTAGCTGTTCAGGTTGTGTCCACAGTAAAGACACAGGGGCTAGTGAATGGTAACACTCTGCTAGCTTTTTCCTTTCATGCAGCCCAGGACCCATGGGAAACTAATACATATATTTAGGGTGAGTCTTTTGAATAGTCAATTAAAATAGTCTAGATAATTCTTATTAAACAGGTTCAGAAAAATATTTCCATGGTGATTATTAATCTCACCAAGTTGATAATCAAGATAAAACATCACAGTTAGATTAAAGACATTCAGATTTAATTGTGTGTAGCTTTACACCTGCTCTTCCTGCAGACTTTTCCATGTTTGATATTAACCTCTGACATCACCATAACACTCCTGGTTTTTTGTTTTCTGAATCCTCAGAGCCAGCCTTCACTTTTACTCTTCCTCACTTGTCAGAAGAATACAAATATCAATCTTTTCAACCCCATTTATCAAAAATGATCTGAAAGCCTACAATTTACCACCTTCATTTGTCCCCCTGTGGTCCTCTGCCTGGCTAGCTCCATTTGTTCCTTTTTAAAAAAGGTTTTTTTTTTACATCCCAGTCATTGCTCAGCTTTGGTCTACCCTCCCACAGTTCCTCATCCTATTCCTCCTCCCCCTTGCCTCTAAGAGGCTGCTTCTCCCTACCACAGAACTCCCCTTTCCCTGGGACCTCAAGTCTCTTGAGGATTAAGCACATCTTCTCCCAATAAAGCCAGACCCAGAAGGGAAGACTTCTATATATATATATTCGGACCAGCTCTGTGTATGCTGCTGGTTGATGGGGGATCAGTCTCTGGGAGCTCCCTGGGGTCTGGGTTATTTAAATCTGCTGGTCTTCCTTTCATCTCTCCATGGTTTGTTCCTCCTGGGGTCTATCTTCCAACTAGTGGCCAGCTTTGTTTTACAACACAAAGTAGATCACACTTTCACTTTGCTCAACAACCTCTGACTAAGCTTTCCATCTTACTAAAAGTAAACATAAAATCTTTACTATGTTCTTGAATACTACATAAGGTCGGTTCCTCTCCTTCCCCTGGTCATAACCCTTGCCACTCTTACTGCACAGTCTAAAACTCCTCTCCCAGCCCCTTCTCTCCAGGCACACACATACACACACACACACACACACACACACACACACACACACACACACACAAATTGACTTTTTCTTTCTCCCAGTTGGCTTCTTACTTGTTCTTCTCTCTACCTGAAATATTCTGGGGTGAGAGGTCATTATGTCCTCATTCCTGTCTTCCTGCCTGAGGTTTCTTAAACATTGCCACCTACCAAGGATGTTTTCTGATGACTTGACCTATAGCAGTATCCTCATACTGCTAATTCACTACCTATCTGACTGTGTCTACATTCATTTGCTTCAGCCTACTTGATACTTTGTATGCTTAAATATTTTATTTATTCTGTAATTTTTGTTAAGCAATAATATTTGGGGGTAGTAGGTTATCTGCAGTTTGTTGCTTTTTTTCTCACTAATAAAATTTCAGCCTCAGCCTTTAGCATAGACTGTCATTTAAATGAACAAAAGAATATTTAGCATCATATATATTGAAAAATATATTTTGGAATAACCTTTCATAAGAATCTTAGAGAATTCCTAAGCTTTATTGATTACAACTTAAAAATTTTACAACTTTGATGAAAATAATTCACTTTTAAAAGAATTTTTGAAAAACTACACAGCAATCAGAAGGAAGATGAATGTCCAAGATTATATTTTTGGCATTGTTTTCAATAGGAAAGTTGTCAAAAAGTCTTAACAGATGGTCAAAAAATAAATAACCATTTATTTAGTAAAATGTGACTCAACATTTAGAAGAATGAAGCAAATCTCTGTGTATTGTTATAAAGCAATTCTTACAATATATTTTAAGTTAAAATTCAAAATGTATGGAAAACATACATACAAAAATTCGCCCCTGTATTCATAATCTATACTCTTTGCTTGTGAATGATTCTAATTTGCCAAATGATTTTGCTCATGCATTGTTCATTGCTTTTGAAATATCACTATTAACTACTCACAATTGATTGCACTAAATGTATCCTTATTTCTTTTTATGTCTGTAAAGTACTCTTATTTTACTCTAGGCTCTATTTGACTAATCTCCCAACTCCATACTGACTTTCAAGTCAATCACTACCACATAATTGTAATTTCTTTGCCCTTTACAATTCCTTAATAACAAAGAACTCTTTGTTCAGAGACAACTTCTTGTATAATCCCAGTTGTTTTAAGTCTATAATACATATATTTCATCTTAAAGCTTCATTTAATGCTAATTGTCATCATATTTATTTAAGGCCAAGTAATAAAATGGGGAGTTTTTAATGGATAATCAAAGTATTAATATACTTATGCATGTTTGACATTGTGTAGGCTTTCTATGCAATAAAAGTACCAGTAGAATCCATATCAGCAATATCAGTTAAGATCAATGGAAATGTCTCTCCCCCTTTTGGTATTCCTTTATATATTATTTCATTAAGAAATAAAATATTTTAGAAGGTAAGAATTCTACTCATTATTACTATTTAATACAACCATTATGTTGACACTGTTGCCATTAATAAAATTTTAATCCGAAGAATATATACTTAAAAAGCCAATGTTCTCAGAAGTATATATTTGGAGTAAGGTGGATTATTTTTATAAACGTAACCAGTATGTTAAGTATAAAAAGTAAAAACAAAAACATTAAGTAATGTATTTATTTTATTTTATGTACATTGGTGTTTTGCCTGCATATATGTCTGTATGAGGGAATTCAGTTCCCTGGAACTGGAGTTACAAACAGTTTTGATCTGCTATTTGGGTGCTAAGAATTGAACCTAAGTCCTCTGGAAGAGCAGTAGTGTTCTGAACTGCTGACACATCTTTCCATCTCCTGAAAACAAAATGTTTAAATGTCAGGTGCAATTTCATGATTTATATAGATCTACTGACATGTTTATATGTGTTTTTTTTTTTTTACTCACATTAACAAAATGTAACTTCCAGATCAATTTCTGAAATAGTAGATATTTTGTCATTAGCATAATAATTTTATTATATGTTTTTCTATGATATGGTATTGAGGAGTGGAAAAAATGTCATTTTTAATCTTGAAAAGATTTATGCTTATTGCATTAATTTCCACAGTTATGTTTTCTTTATTTGTGAAAGAATGTTTATTCATAAAACAAAGCATTCTTGGTGGCTCAGTGTATTTAATATGCAATGCATTTTCAAATTTGAATAACACTCAATCATTAGATATTGCATGACAGACATAGACAGCAAACTCAAAAAGTGCCAAAGGCTAATTGTTTATATTGTCTGCCTTATTGGCTAAAATGAGTACACCGTCATTGACTACTGCTATTTATCTGTCAATTAATGATATGCACGTAACTTAGCATCAACAAATATATATAATAAATGAAAGTCATATTCCATAGAATAAGTGTAGTCACTACGTAAAACTGAAAGAAATTTAATTATTTCCTTCAAAATGGTTTCACTTGCCGGGCAGTGGTGGCACATGCCTTTAATCCCAGCACTTGGGAGGCAGAGGCAGGCAGATTTCTGAGTTCGAGGCCAGCCTGGTCTACAGAGTGAATTCCAGGACAGTCAGAGCTACACAGAGAAACCCTGTCTTGGAAAAACAAAAACAAAAACAAAATTGTTTCACTTAAAGCCCCAATCCTTCAGTCATTAACGAAAAGCACATTAGTATCTAATAGTCAAAAACATTTATTGTACATATATACCTTGTACATGAAAGCATTTTGAAAGTTTTCAGTGAAAGACTGACATTTGAGGACCAAAGAACTAAGTACTCTCCAATCTAGAAGAAAATAAGCAGTTGCTTTTTAGCTGACATACAAGATGTTTACAGGGAAAACTGGAGATGGTCAGGGGGCCTCATGGTGGCTCTGAATTTGTAGAAAAAAAGATGCTTATCTATTCATGAGATATAGGAAGATATTGCAGGGCCAGATTGTTCCTGCTTTCTTTTGTCTAGAAGCCACTACCACCTGAGAAGCTGTAAGAAACATTCTTGTATTATGTTGACAATAGATATCTGAGTTACAGCATCATTATGAGTTATTTCACTATGTTCTCTATCATGACAGTTAAATTAATTCAAGAATCCTGGGCTCCAGGGATGCCAGAACAACCAGGGATGGAAGGCAAAATGAAAACACATTACATAGATACAGTGAAACTTTAAAAATTTTACCAAGAATGCACCAATATTCATTTTATATTTTTAAACATGTTGTGTTCCCTATTACATAAGTAATACATAATGTATATAGAACAATACAAATAAACATAAACAAAAATATCTTTTGAAAATAAAACTCAAGTCCAATCTAAACGTTATCGTTCACCGTGAACTTGTAATAAAAAACAAACAAACAAACAAACAATCAAAAAACTCTTTGTGTGCAATATAAGCAAATAACCTGTGTGAATAGAATATATATAAATGACAGTTTGGCATAATATTTAACACCAATACTCTGTTCATGTTATAGTTCCAACATCCTCTCCTCTACCTTCAATTCCCAGTGGTTTAAAAATATCTGCTTTCTTAACCTCCATGTGTATTAAATGTTTTTAAAGTAGAAGAATCTTTTAGTCATAGGGTGGATGAGGGATATATTATAATTACCTGAACATTCTTAAGAACTTAGAATGTGTCTGGAAAGAAATAAACAATAAAATGTGTTGTTTATCAAGCACAATAATTACAGATTAGGAAATACAATAACAATATAGTAAGTATAAAAGGAATAAGTGTAACACACAAATACAGATATCTGACATTAAGATTAAGAAAGTTCAAATAATCCTATTATAGGGCTGTAGCATAGTTCCTTACTCTCAGCTATTTACCCAGTTCTACTCTTTTTCATGATGCATTTTCACAAATATAAAAGTAAAGTAAAACAATATATAAGACCCACACACCCATCACTAAAATCCAATAATTAGAAGCGCATAAGCATCCTTTGTAATATATAAGCAATACCCTTTTTAAGCAATAAGTACTATGAAGCCATGATAATTGTTTCATTGGCTATTCAAAGAACCCATGCATTGAAAATAATATTGGATATTGACATTTATACAAGAAAGCTACTCTTTACTTAATCTTAAACAAGCAAGTTTTTATCCAGTGCCAAACTTAAACACTCAATTCTCCGTATTCAACCTTACTGAGAAACCATCACTTTATCTAGTTTTCTTCTGATATGTCTAAGGAGAAAATGGAATAATCTAAGGTATTCCAGTGGAACAAAACTATATTCTTCAGCATAGTACAACTGCCAGAGCAATTTCAGCTAGTGTAATTGAGATTGCCTTATTCTCCACGGACATAATTTGGAATCATATGTTTAGAGTCGGAAATATCTTTCCAAAAATGGTAGAAAGCCTCTTGAACTCAAGGAAAAGTTTTAAATTTAAATTATAATACAAAAACTTCAGTGAACTTAAGGAAGCATATATGTTCTTCCATGTGGATTGATAGTACTATATGTCCCAGAAATTACAGGATGAGGGTATTCAGTATGAAAAATATTTCAGTAACTTGTGTGTAATGTCAAATTTCACTTGTATTCACATCTTAGATGCTGCTTTGCAGGAAAGTCTGTTTCCTTGGAGCTGTGGTACTATGTTCACTACTAAAAGGAATTATAGATGAGAAATTAAGTTCACTAGTCAAAATTACTAAAACGGGTATTCGAAGAAGGAAATTAAACATCAATTTCACTCAGCTAGGGACAGTGCAAACTTCAAATAGTGACCTGCTTGAAAGATATGACCGCTGGAGCAAAAGTGCTTAAACCTGCCTCAACACTGTTAATGAGGCCAAGAATCTGAAACTAGCTAGGTCATGGGCCATAATGGAAAACCTACTACTAGTATTCTGTTAAATGAACATAGCAATAAATGACTCCGAAAGTCATATCATTATTTCCATAGATCAGTGCATCACTAAACCCTCATCAGAGAAGTTTCTTGTAGTACGTGGTAATTAAAATAGATAACCACAAATGAAAAATGTACAAATAGTGAGAGACTTGGAATCATTCAGCCCTAAATGATGTGCCTTTTTAAAAGATTATAAGAGGCCGAGATGATGGAGTACATGAAGAGAATAGCATTTTGCAGACACAGTTTGGTTGGTGGACATATGAATTTACAAAGACAAGGACCACATGAGTCCATTTTAAATTAGACACGAAGTAACTACTTTTTAAAGGACACTGTACTGCACTAAGTGTCATTGCTACGAGAAAGACATGCTCTCCCAATAGACACTCTTTTCCATACAGAAGGATAGTTGTGCCACACCTACTCCAATAAATAAATCATGATACCTGCAGTAAAATATAATAGTCATAGATAGGGTGAAAAGAATCAGGAGGGAGAAATGAGTATTGTTATTTAGATGCAATATTCCAGATAGATATTCACATCTGAATAAAAACTTAAAGTGAACAAGAAAGTGAACAAGTGAACCATGAGGTTAAAAATAAAGGAGAATGTGAACATCCTGATGCAGAAATACAACATACAAATAATGCAGTCCAAATAAGGACACTGTTCTCACAGCACTTTTCTTTTCATGAGGAAGAAAAATAAAAAGAAAAGCAAAATTAAAAAAAGCAAAACAAAACAAAACAAAAAAAACAACAACCACAGGCCATTTGATTGAAGTGTTGCGGGGTAGAGTGAAAACCAGGGAATGAACATATGGTAAGATAATGCTGTATCTCAAAACTGAATGATTATCTGAAAAAATAAAGACATGCATAACACACAATGATTATCTCACAGTGAATGAACCATTTTTAGTCATATTGTTGTCTTTGAAAATTTATTTAATACTTTAGAATTATTTTAACATAGAATTTTTTATTGTTTGAGAATAATACATTATACTAAAAATGATCAAAAGATGTTTTCTGAAATATAATTCTAACTCAACTTATATTAGGATAGTCTTGAAAGTGGTTTGCAGAAATATTTTACCTTAGCAGAGTAGAATTTTTAATATTTATCATAAAATTAAAGAAAAATATTCCTTTGTTAAGTACTGTTTCTTCATCCCCAAGTGTATAAAAAGTTAATGATGCAATTGACAAAATATATGAAATCTTGCTTTCAAGAGAGTGAAGAACAATACTCAGAAAGTGAAGAGTACTACCTAAGGACTGGAGAGATGGCTCAGTAGCTGAGATCAGTTATTGCTCTTACAAGAAAGTCAGGTTCACTTCCAGCAGTCACATGGCAGATCAAAACAGTCTTTTATTACAGTTCGTTTGGTGTAATTCAGTGTCTTCTTGGTTGCCTCAACAGGCACACACATGATACATGGGAGTCTACACAGGCAAAACACCTATGCATATTTTAAAATATACTATCTAATATTTGAATGTTGAATATGTGTCAGATGGAGTACTAGGGATTAAAATATCTCTGCAAATTGGGTAATTCTATCCATATCCTTATTGCATAAGTGTCTAAGTACATTGTCTATATATTTCCAAATTCTTAATTCTCTAATGCTAATTCCTACTTATGCAATTCTACATCATAGAGCACTTTTTATTCCTATATTCTCTTTATCCATGGCATATGCTGTCCTTCAATGATACATGTGCCATAAATGAATCTATTTTCTACTCTAAAACATTTTAAAAATAGAATCCTTGCCATTTATAACCTCTGATCTTGGTTCTTAGTGTCTGTCCTGAATTAGGATGGTCTTCTGTTTGACTTCCCACTTTTTAAAAGTCATCAAGTGTTTATCTGTCATTAGGCAATCTAAACTCTGACTATTCCAAGTGTAAGCAGGAATCAGCACCATTGGCAGTAGATACAAATTTACAGAATGAGTCTGCTTGTTAACGAGATCCCCAGAGGTTCTGTTGGCACACTTAAGTTTGAAAAGTCCTGCATTAAGCCAGCATCAAAATCACATGGGACTTAGCTAAAACTGCATTATTTATAGGAGAACTTGTGGCAGGGTAGCCCAGCAATCTGTGTTTCTTTCTTTTGTGAGCTTCTCTAGGTGATTTTCATGGCTGCTTCTCAAGATTTGCTCTCTAGGGACTGAAATCAGCAATGCCAATGTGTTGCAGTAGATTGCTGGTTCTCAGTCTTGTCTGCATGTGAGAATTTTGTGGGAAATTTTTAGAGTACTGTGAACACACAGGATCTGTTTGAACCAAATGTATCCAAGTCTCTGAAAGATGGATCTAAGAAATAAATGCATAGTTTGTGTTCATTTTTCTCTGAATATCCCCATGTTAGAAACCACTGCTACTGAATTCCTTGATCAATATATCATTCTGCATTTATTTTTTAGTAAAAACTTGATCTCTCCCATTGTAATATCACAAACATTAATATCATGATCAAATTCATCTTCCATGTATGACTGTCAGTTGTGCCTTCTTGAGTCACACTGTGTCTCTGATTTTGCTTCATCTTCTAAAAATGCAAAACAAGATCAAGCAATAGCTTCTCTTTTTCTGTTGGAATGAACAAATCAATGTGTAAGGAACATTTTGAAATTTTTCATATGCTATACAAATATGTGGTTTCAACTTTACTGTATCTGCTATTTCACTTTCTCAAACAATAGGAGTATATATGGAGATAATCTCAGCTTTTCTATTGGAATTATGAACATATGGCCAGGAGTTATCAGATATCATGGAGACTGGAGCTATTACTTCTTCAAGGAGCCAGGTGCAAAAGTTCTAATTAGATACAGTGTGTGCAGTTCACGAAAAAGAATCTTCTCATGAAATTTTAGAAGATGGGTGTTTTTGTCTTGATTAGCAGTTCAAGAACTCCACAGGCACGCTCCTCAATCTTATCATAGGCATGAGCCCTGTGTTACTTTATACTTCCCAAATTGGCAAGTCAAAGGTGACACTTGTTTGTATGCTTCAAACAAGCTGCCCAGTGATGATGACAAAGTGGACCCACAGACCTCACTTTAAGTAGTGAGTATATAGAAAATTCACTACAATCAAACAGACACTAGTAATTAATGAAGCCATATTACATCCATATTTTTTAATTTGCCAGTATATTTCTCTCCAGTTACTTTATTACTACCCTTGCACTATAGTTCACATATTATTTGGGCTTGTTCTCTCTTAATTACACAGAGTATATTTCATATACACGTACAGCTCTATAATCAATCGGCTTTAAGAGTTTTGGGGTCACTATTCAAATCATAAACTTCTTCTCCCAATCTTCTCTCATCTCTAAAATTCATTTGACCTGTCTGCTCATACTGGCCAGTGAATATTCTATCCTTGATAGACTGAAGAAACCAATCATACAGGACTCTTACATGATACATCACACAGATGTAAGGGTTAATTTTTTTATTATTATTCACTTTACATCTGCTTTTTTCTCCCACTGAGGCCAGTCAAGACAGCCTAGTTAAGGGAACAGATTCCACAGACAGGCAACAGCTTTAGGGATAACTTCTGCTAAAATTGTTCAGGCCCCACATGAAGACCAAGCTGCACATCTGCTACACATGTGCAGGGAGGCCTACGTACAGCCTGTGTATGCTCTTTAGTTGTTGGTTCAGTCTCGGAGAGTCCCCCTGGGTTCAGGTTAGTTGACTCTTGGTTTTTCTGTGGTGGTCCTATCCCCATTGGGGCCCTCAATCCTCCCCTCAACTCTTCCATAAGAGTTCCCAAGTTTCATCCAGTGTTTGGCTGTGGGCCTCTGCATCTGTCTGAGTCAGCTGCATGGTGGAGCCGCTCAGAGAACAGCCATGCTAGGCTCCTGTCTACTAGCATTACTAAGAATCACTAGTAGTGTCAGGGATTGGTGCTTGCCAGTGGAATGGGTCTCGAGTTCGGCTGGTTATTGCTGGGCCATTCCCTCAGTTTCTCCTCTATCCCAGTTCCTCCATTTTTTTGTAGGCAGGATAAATTTTGTGTTGAACATTTTTGTAGGTAGATTAGTGTCCCTATCACTCCACTGGGGTTCCTGCCTGGCTACAGGAAGTGACCTCTTTAGGTTCCATATCCCCACCTCAGTGAGTCTCAGCTAAGGTCACCTCATTGATTCTTGGGAACCTATCTTATCTCAGGTCTCTGGCATGTCCTCGCCATGCTGCAAATTTCCATTCATTCTCATGGCCATCTGGCCATCTCCCATGCCTTTCTCCACACCTGATTCTGAAGCCCCCCCATTTCCCTCCTTCTTCCCCCTCCCTGCCTTTTCCCTCCCTCCATCTGCCTTCCCATGACTATTTTGTTACCCTTTCTAAGTGCGATTTAAGCATCTTCATGTGGGCCTTCCTTCTTGTTTAACTTATTTGGGTCTATGGGATATATCATGAGTATTCTGTACTTTATGGCTAATATCCACTTTTCATCAGCTACATACCATGCATGTACTTTTGGTTCTGTGTTACTTCACACAGGATGATATTCTCAAGTTTCATCCATTTGCCTGAAAAATTCATGACCTCTGTTTTTAGTATCTGATTAATGTTCCACAGTGTAGATGTACCATATTTTCCTTATCCATCCTTCAGCTGAGGGACAAATAAGTTGTTTCCAATTTCTGGATATTATGAATAAAACTGCTATGAACACAGTTGAGCAAGTGTCCCTGCGGTACACTGGGGCATCTTTTGGGTATATGCCCAGGAGTGGTACAACTGGGTCTTGAGGTAGAAATATTCCCAGTTATCTGAGAAACCACCAAATTGATTTACAAGGTGGTTGTACAAGTTTGCAGTAAATAAATTGCATGTTATTGAAAAATATGGTCTCCTAACATCACAATGGCTACTGTGATAGCTCTGGGTTCAGAGGTGAAATACATAGTTGGTTAACATTACAACCACTTAGTAGTTACTGCTATGATTTCCTTGTTGAAAAATAAAGCAGTGTGTTTTGGTTTAGTGACAGAACAGTAAAAAAAGCAACATTATGTGATGTTTGAGGGAACATAAATATGATCCATTTAGTCCATGATGTTAATGTCTTTAAGAACTGCAAATGGTGATCCTATGTGCAGGATACAAGGTGGGGAATTCATCTGTAGCTGCGTGTGGCATGGACTAGTTTTCTGTTTTTATCAGTCTTCCATTATTTTTCTTGTACAGGACATGGTCTTCATACCTGATATCATTATTTGGCTCATTTTGTATCAACTTAATATAAGCTAGAATCTTTTTGGAGGAGGGAACCTCAATTGCTAAAATGCCCCCAAAAGACTGGCCTATGGGAAAACCTGTGATGCATTTCCATGAGTGATGATTGATATGGGAAGGCCCATCTTACTGTGAATAGCTCTATCCCTGGGTTAGTTTTTCTGAGTACTATAAGAAAGTCACAAGAAGCAAACAAATAAACAGCATTTCTCTATGCCTCCCGCATCAGTTCCTACCTCCTGGTTTCTACCTTGAGTTCTTGACCTGACTTCCTTCAGTGATGCACTGTGATATGGAAGTGTAAGTTGATAAAAATCTTTCCTCTCCAAATTGCTATTGGTCATGGTGCTTTATCACAGCAAGAGAAACTATAAGACATTATCTAAGTTCATTTTGGTTTGGTTTGGTTTTTTCCCCTTTATGACACTTTACTGATTGTTCCTTGGCTTTTATTCTTGTAGCCTTGTTTTCCCCATTCATTCTAAGTCATTCTAAGTTCTTCCATGTTTTTAATTTTCTTTTTTCAGAATGCTGTATATATAGATAGTACCCCAGTTTGTCCTAAGCAAGGCACAATTCAACAGAATAAGAGAGTATTGAGTCACATATCCCAATTCTACACATTATAGCATAAATCTTACAGTTATGTGTCCATACTGAAATGACAAAATCTAATGAGCAAATCCTGGTGGTCTATTATACTTCAAGGCGATTAGCATTAATGAAAATGTATGTTTGTATTTTGTGAGAGAATAAGTCTTAAATTTCAATAACAAATGGAAACTCTCACAAATCAGCAAAAATGGTATCCTAATTAGTCTGACAGTGGTAATTACTTCACCATGTATGTGTATATCAAAAAGTCATTTTGTACAGGTAAACATATATGGTATTAAATTGACAATTACATACCATATAGCAAGGGGTGAAAATACAGGAAATGCATTGGAATTCATGCTAAGGTTAGATGGAGATCTTGCTGTATGTAATACCTGCTTTGGAAACATTACAACGCTGATAGAAAAATATGACTTTAGAAATACTAGTTAATAATTCAAAAATACTAGATTTCTATTAACCTATTTTTAACTGTTATTAGTTATGAGTTTGGTATTTATTTTATTTAATACAATGAATAAATAATTTATTCATTTTATTTTCTTGCCCAAAATGTTTTGTAAAAAATATAGGTTTTGAAACCTGAGGAAATTGTGCAGTTAGTTAAAGTACTTGATGTGCAAGCATGAGGAATTGGGCTTGAATCCCCAGCACCCATGTAAACCATTGGGTATGGATCTTTGTGCCCCTTAATATGGCATTTGGTAATGAAGGCAGGCAGATCTCAAGAGCCTGTTGTCTGAGCAACCCTGCCAAGGAGGTAAGCTTCCAGTTCAGTGAGTATGGTACTATTTTAGGCAATGGAATATATAAAAATAGAGAAAAATAATTTTTTTCTCTGGCCTTGGCATGTGTGTTCATGGGCACTCACACCTGAACATGCACACATCACAAATACATGTGTACACACACACATGCATGTGCATACCCACACATACAGAAAAAATATATGTCTATTTTAATTATCATTTATCTGGCCCGGGCTGCACAGTTTGGCTAATTTTTATAAGGTTCTGGGTTCCATCCTCTATACTACAAAAATAATGATTATAATAATACTAATGATATTACAAATATAATTCTGAATTCCTCACCCAGTTACATCATTATAATTTTTATTAATTAATTTACTCATATTTAGGGATATAGCATAAAGAGAATTTGACTAGCATAGCTGAGGCCCTGATAACGTTTTGATTGTCATGTCTAGTACTCAAATTTCATAGTGAAAATACATGCAGCATAGTCTTTATGAACATATTTACAGGAGTGCCTTACTTCTGTGCAGTAGAAAATCCATGCAGGCCTCCAGATTGATTCTCTTACAAGCTGCTGATGCAAAGAGGAACAGAGCTAGTAAAAGAGGATTTAATTAGATAGTGCTGGGGTTTGTTTTCTTCTGCCACTGTCATTCAAATTTCAAGTTAATTGTTATGTTGTTAGAGAGAAGTTCACTGACACTTAATGAAGTTCAAAGATCATCTCATTTAATTCTCTGTGGAGTGCCTATTAACCTCTAATACCATATGACTGGTACATCCCTGCTTAATTGTTTCTCAGGCTCCCTCAATGTCAAATCAAGAAGGCAATAGACTCACTGTGATTTATTACTGTGTCCTCAATGTCTAGAACAGTTACAGGCATAGTGCACAATAACTTAATAAATATTTTGTTTAATGAATGAAGATATGGTCATTAAATTAAAAGAACTTAAAAAAATCAAATTGTAATTTCAATAACTTTTACAAAATGAAAGTAACCCACCAAATGAGTTGCACCTGCTATGATTTGCATTTCAAAATACAAAATAGGTAAACACACCTCTTCATCATTTGTTTGGTTTTTTTTGCATATATTCCTTTTATGCCCAATAAACTATCAACATAATTAGAAAAAGAACTTTATACTTTTTTACAAATAAATATTTGCACATGCACAAACATCTACAACAAACGATTACCCTCATACATGTGTGTGTATTTTATAAGCATCCTTGTTCATACATGTGTTTATAATATACCATTTATAGTCATTTTATATGTTTTTCAATATTTTTAGGTGTTATGAATAAGCATTTGGGCATCATGTTTATATCACTGGGTTAGGAATTCCCAGTGGTCAACAGCCTTCTTATAATGAAGAAAATTTTAAAACCAGAGACATTACATATAATTATGATGATTTTTAAGTTTTTTTTTTAATATTCACCTCAGTGTTCCAAGTAAAACTTAATTTTAGCAGACATATCTTCTTATCTGGATGCCTTCAGCACTTTGAATTGACTTACTGAGTATTCAAACACATCCTGCCTTGAATGGAAGCATATTAAAATCTCTGATATTCAACCATGCTATCACCAAAGGTGAAATTAATTTGATAAGGCTATTTTGATCAAAATTGTTTCTCACTTAAATGATACATGGAATTCCCAATTTATTTCTACAAGATAAATTTTTAAACATTTGCCTTTAATATTAAGCACTGACTTCAGTATATACCACTATAATTTTTAAGAAAAATTGGGAGGTCTTTAATTTGATTTGCTCCCAATGACAGCTCACTGAAGAATAAAATTGATTTAACAGTAGAGACTAATTATAGAGAACAAATAAATATTACACATACAGTGCTCATTTGCCTAAAATTATACAGGTAATGTCTATAGTTAGTTTCTTAATTTCTTGTTATAAGACAATTGTGTCTCATTTAGCCATGTTTAATTGCTCTGTTTCCATCACTAGGATAATAGCACATTCCCTTTTTAAGATGTTGAATAACACATTTAGATTGTAATCACTAACTATCCTTCTCTACGCAAACTACTCAAGAGTTTTAGGTTCAACAAAAATCTGATTTTCTACTCTTGATCCAAATGGCAGCATTTTAGATAAATCTGTATCCTCTATATAATCTTACTCACTTGGAGTCAAACTATTAACTAAATAAGCCTAGCTAGTGAATAACTATTTTTATTTTCTACAAGTATCATTATAAAACTTGCATCGCTTAACCTCACATTTCAAACTACTAAGGAAGCCTTTGGTTCTTACTTAATTGCCTGCATTGGTATGCTATAGTTTGAATCTAGATGGCTTTTCAAATGCCCATATTTTAAAGGCTTTGTCTCTACCATGAGCTACCATGAAGAGGTGATAGGATCTACAGCAAATGATGCCCACTAGGGGTAAATGAGGTCATGAGGGGAGGGATGATGTCCTTGAGGGTATTCAAACCTATCCCTTTCTTCTTCTCTCTGGCATTTGTTCCCTAGCCTTAACCAAGAGCAGCCTTTTAATTTAACACATATAGTCCATCACGAATTTCTGCCTCTTCATATACTGAAAAGTAACAAGGGCTAATCCACCATGGACTGAAATCCCTGAAACCCCAAATCAAATAAACAACTTTTTTTTTCTCTTAGTGCATGGTTTCATGTATATGTTACAGTCATGGAAGGCTAACACATGAAAAAATGCATATAAGCCTGTATTAAGTGTTTTTCCCTGACAAAATACCATAACAAAAACAACTTTAGAAAAGAAAACGAATCACTTAACTTCACATTTTCATAGGTTTGAATCCATGTTTGTCTAGCTCTCGCCAGTTTTGTGGGCTGTGGTAAGCTAGCACTGCTTCTGTCCTCACAGCAGCTGTAAACGGTGAGGAATGAACAACTGAGGACAATACTTACTCTTCAGTAGTTTACCTCCAATGACCTACGGTTGCCAATTACACTCTTCCTCCTAATGTTCACCACAGATCAATGATGTCATCAAATTAAGCATCCATTAGTGGGGCTAGAGAGTTTGCTCAGTGCTTAAGAGTACTTGTTGCTCTTACAGAGGACTGGAGTTCAATTTTTTGCACCCACATTAAGCCTCACAACTATCTTAACCACAGTGCCAGAGGGTCTAAAGCCCTCTTCTGAACTACGTAAGCACCAATATATGCATGCAAAACACATCTACACATAAAATAATAATAAATATGTAAATATTAGATGTTTTAGAAAAATAATCCATCAAAGGTTTATTTTATTGGTTAACTAAGGGTTCCCTCGGGGCTGGACCCCACCCAGCTATTCTTCTAGTTTGTGTAAAGAAAAGGCCTAAGAAATAGAGGGAAAGAAACTGCTTCAAATGTGATTCAATGTTGTCACAGTCCATCCCAAGTTGGCATCTGAACTTGGCAGTGTCATTTCTATGGTCTAGGCTTTAGAGTCATGAGGGATACATGAGTAGAAGGGGTTGTGGAATTGCCCTTCATTGTTTTAGAGGGTTGCTAAAGCTAGACTTGTAACAAGGAAATTCGTGCCTGGAAGCCCTAAGGGGCTATTGTGTGAATTTGTGGACATGAAACCTACCTTGTTTTGGGGAATACTCAGAGAGATGCCAGAACCCTGTAATTTATGAAGAGGAGAGCTGTAAACAGTGGGCAGAACCACTTTGAGGGAGGGAGGGAGGGGGAGAAAGGGGGGGAGGAAAAGAGAGGGAGAGGGAGAGGGAGAGGGAGAGGGAGAGGGAGAGGGAGAGGGAGAGACTGGAGTGTATTTTATATGCAGCAAATACAGAGGGACACAGATATGCAGGTCTGTTTATGGAGCTAGAGAAGTCAGTATTTTCCCTGCTGATTTAGAGTCATACATTTTGATCCCGTATTTTCTTACTATGCCTCCATTCCTCTCTTTAGAATGGTAATGTATATTCTGTGCCATTTTATATTAGAAGTATATAATTTGCTTTTGTATTTCACTGGGTGATATAGCTAAAAGATTGTCTTGAATCCCAGAAGAATCTTTGGAATTTTAAGCTGTTGAGAACTGTGAAGGACTATAGGGACTTTTAAAGTTGGACTAAATGCATTTTAGACTAAATATATGTTGCATTATGATATAGCCAGGAGCCTGTGGAGACTATGAAGTGGAATGTCACTTGAACAAGATGTCACCCAGTCTTGGGCACTGAATGCTTGCTGGAGTTGTGCATTTTATGTGGTGCTGCTATAAGTTTCCTCTCTGTTCCTTGCTTGCAGTTCAAAATGTGAGGTCTCAGCTTTCCGTTCCAGCTGTCATGCCAGCCTGTATCCATGCTTTCCTACTGTGATGGTCATGTACTCTTAGGCCTTTGAAACCATAGGCCCCAAAGTAAACCCTCCCTTCTATAAGTTGTATTGGTTATGGCGTTTTCCTACAGCAATACGAAAGTTACTAATACATCATATATTTATTGGAGAGCATAATAAAAACATGTGTGTTTAAGTGAAAGGGCATTTTTCTTTCTGCTTCATACAGGCTCATTCTACCCACTATGACTTCTATGCTTGTGTGATCCCTAGACATGCAGATGCTGACCTTAAGATATCACATAGGGCTATCATTAGGCTTAAATTTTCAGGCAGCATAGCCATTACTTGTTGATTTTTAGGAAGAGCTTATTATACAAACAGACATCTTTCACATGTTCTGATTTATGTTATTACTTTCTCCATTGGTTAGTTTTTTCAATGATAACTAATAGCCAAGTTTTCACTTTTAGTGCTTTTGCAGTAGAATTGGTAAATTCGACACCATAGGAAGACCAGCAGTTTCAGCTAACCTGCATCCCCCAAGAACTGTCAGACACTGAGCCCCCAACTAGGCAGCATATACTAGCTGATATGATGCCACCAACACATATACAGCAGAGAACTGACAGGTCCGGGCTCAGTCAGGAAGATGCACTTAACCCTGAAGAGACTTGAGGCCCCATGGAAGTGGGGAGGTCTGGTGGGGTGAGGAGGGGTCTGAGGATATCCTCTTGGGGACTGAGGGGGGAATGGGATGAGGAACTGTCAGAGGGTGAACTGGGAGGGGAATAATAATAATAATAATAATAATAATAATAATAATATAGATAAAGAAGTCACCAATTCTATTACTTCAAAAAGACTATAAGGAATTCAGTTAAATGTGTGTGGATTAAAAATGAAAGCTCTGCTTTTTTTTTTTAACTTGGAAATTCTCCTTCTTGTGTAGTGCTTCTTATATTCACCCAGAGTTAAAGAAATGTAAATGCTTTATGTTGTGATTAATGGAGCCCATATATCTAGGCAATCCTTGTCAACTAGTTTTCAGAATACCACTAATATATATTTACATAAATTTACATAAAGTTCTATTAATTTAAGGGTCATATATAGCAAATTGTTTATACATAAAATTGAACATTAAATATGACCTACCTATTCTGGAATTCTTTAATAAATAAATACCTCTAAAGAATATATATATACCTTACATTGTTTCATTTTAGTATTTTCTACTCACTCAGGTGCCTTCTGCATTTTTTTAAAACTTAAAAGTAAAAATTGTATGTGGTTTATTAGAAATATATTATAGCAATATATCTACAGGAAAAGTATATTTTGATACCTGTTGAGTGGTCTTAGAAAACATAATATTGTGTCCTCTTATAGACTAAAACACTACTTTTTAAAATTATAAATAAATAAATTCTTAACATCATCTTAAGTTTTACACAATATAAAAATATGTCCCTTTATATTTTATTAATTATACTGCCATGATAGCTGTTTTGTGTACAAAGGTAGTGTGCCAGGTTGGCTTTATATTTGTGTTTGTATTTGTATTTGTAAAATTACAAGTGTAGATGTGTAGAATTGCGACTGTAGATTTACTTCTTTTTCTCATGCTTATTCCCATATTATGTCACATTAATGCATTTTGTACATCTATCTTTCTCAATATATCATTGTAAATTCTTTTTTCATCTTTCTTTCTTTCTTTTTCTTTTTTATTAATTTATTTTCTCATCTATTGTATCCCGACAGCAAGCTAAAGATATGATTCTAATCTTACCAAACAGAGAAAATTGAACTTAACTTTACTCCCTCTATTCTTAGGCAACAATCATTTTTTGTTTAACTTTCATTTAAAGGCCCATTTTATACAATCTTTATTTGGACTACACTTCATTAAGCCTCAATTTACTTCATTAGCCTATAATTTGCTTATGTCTTAGTGTTCAAGTTCATGTGTCTCACTTCACTAATGAAATGTTTTCTAACCTGTGAAAATTCAGAGGAGCTCAAAGAGCCATATAAATGTACATTTCAGGTTTCTGAGAAGGAATAAAAGAAATGTTCCAGTCTTCTAGATCTATGGTACTCTGTAAAAAATAAGCACTGTTATTATTCTAAGTTATAGTCATTGTATTCATTTAATTCCCTGTTCCCATATGTTAAGACTATCTGTCTGATAATTACATCAGTTTCAAATGCCCCATTATGTCTCCTTCCATAGTCATTCCCTGTAATCTGAATTTCCAAATTCAGCTTGAAAATAGAACTTGTTTACTAGCACTTATGGAAATTGACTACAAATTGACATTAGATAATCATTATTTAGGTAAAATAAAAGATAAATTCACAGTTAAGTTTTTAATATTTGCTTATTTTAAGAGATGCATGTTCTAGAAATGGCATAGTTCAAGGCAAACTAAAAATGAGTACACAGATGTCAGAAGGAATTTTTTGATGTTGTTTTATCTACATCAGCTGATGGATGTTTTTACTTTCAAATCTTTCAGAATCAGAGCTCCTGTTTCAGGCAAAGCTGCTATTTCCTACTTATATATCTAAATCCCCTTTGCTAACCTCAAAACTGTACTTAGTGTGTTAAAGATAAATTATGGCAGACCAATAACCCAATAATAATTATTCCCTATCCACATACTTTTATCTAATTACACACTTGAGTTCATCTTTCATATGATTCAGAAACCTTAGAGAAGTTCTCACGATAACGTGGCTTGTATTCTAGCTTTAATGATTAACTTGCTTGAAACCATCCTATTCCATGCATTCTTTATCCTTCCTAGTTCCTCTGCCTCTCTCTCCCTCCCTCCCTCCTTTCTTCCCTCCCTCTCTCTTCCCCTGTCTAAGTTTCACAAAATTGTTGTTAGTACTTCTCCTACATATTTTTATTTCATGAAGGTTATTGTTTTAAATTACCTGAATAATACTTTTCTTCTTTGCCTTTGACTTCTTCCATATTAAAAAAAAAAAAAAAACAATCAAGGCTTACCAGGTTTAGACAGGTGTACTGTTGTGTGCAACTGGTATAGGCATTTATATAAAATTTTGTAAATAAATAAATTGTAGTATAAACAAAAAGAGCAAATATAACTAATAAAGATTATGCATTCAATATGCATGCATTATTACCCATAACTCATGTATAGTTATTCTAAGCTTACTATACTTAAGCATCAAGTTATTTATTTCACAAAGTTGCATTTTGCATTAATATACTCCCATAATAAATTTCATTCTACGCATTTTTATTTTTCTAAAGCAAATGAACTAGTAGTATATTAAAATTCAGATTAATGGAGAGAGAGACTGATCAGTAAGGCTAAATATCCAGTGTTTCTCAAAATCTATTTAATTTTTAAGTCAATATCATATGAGAAATAATTATATAATTTGGCAGCAGTATGAATTTGGGTGGGCTAGTGAATATAGAATAACAGAGTTTAAATCTTCAATGAAAGGAATCTTAAGACTAATATGGTAACTTAGATTTCAAAAGCATAAATCATATTCTACTTTAGAATCATCACAACACCAATTTCATAAAAACAGGACAAAAAGTTGGTTTAGGATAAAGATGAGTTTGGAGCTAGACAAACACTGAAAATTTTAAGAATGGGAGCATTAGTTGTCTTTCTAGAAAACAGGATAACTTTTAGGATACATAATCCATTATGGATTAAAATTGTCAAAATATACCTATGTTTTTTCTCTGAGGCACTTTTATAAACCACAGTTCATAGAGACATGAAACAACAAGAAATCAAAAGTGGGACTGACAAGATGGCTCAGTAGTTAAAAATACTGGCTGTTCATCCAGAGGACCCAATTTTCACCACCTATATGGCAGCTGACACCTATTTGTAATTCCAGTTCCAGGGATCTGATAACCTCACACCAATATACACACAGGCAAAGCACAAATGAACATAAAATAAACTATACATCTTAAAAAGAAAACAAAAGAATAAAAAAACCGATTACATTTTTTACAACATTAACATATAAGGCATGTATTCAGTTAAGTATGGTAAAATTAAAAACTCACTGATGGTAAAGATATTTATAGTCATATAGCAGGAGGAAAGAGTGAAGCAGGAAGGGTAAAATCAACAGAGGAACATTTTTCATTCTAAAACTGTTCAATGATTATACCACATGGGAAGATGATTTTCCCTTTGTTACTATTAGAGTTTAGCAAACATAATTTCTTTGAAGGAGAGCTTATAATTTGAATAGTTAAAAAGAAATGATGAATCCAATGTCTGATATCTTCAAGCCTCTTTCAGATTAGAATTTCTATCTTGGCTCAGTAGAGGGAGAGACACGGATAAAAGAAATTTCATATAATTTGTCTTAAAGGTCATTCCATCATCTATAAATTTATATGATGAAAATTTGACCTTATACTATTAGGCCAACAGTATAAGCAGAAGTGGAAAATGTGAAGGTATACAATGTGATGGAACTGGATCATGATTAGGAATTGTTTGCATTAGGAAAATAATAGTATGTAAGGATGGCTTGAGAAGGACAGGATTTTCCTGATAGCTGTGGATGACCTTTTTCTGCTGAGCAGAATCTCACTACTGTATAAAAAAAGATGATCTTTTGCAAGGGAGAAAGTTACCTTGTTATCTAGGGCTAATTTTAAAAATAAATAAGGCAAGTGAAAATAATATTCAAATATATTTTGGTATAACTGAGTGATATTCTAATATCTGAAGAAACCGAGATATACATAAATTATTTAAACTGAGTATGCATTTAATATGACAAATGATGTCATCAAACAATGTTAAACTAGAATAAGAGGTTTCTTATGTTTTGAGCTGGTTTTTTTCTTTATTCCAGTCTTCCTTAGGAAATCAATAAAGTCAAACTGATTATTCTCTCCTGTTTTTCAAAGTAGATACATGGTATTTAATTTAAATATATGCAATAAAATAAAAAAACACATCACCCGTTTGACCAGCAAAAGTGATAAATATTTTCATGGTGCTGCTGTCTACTATAGAAATGCTTTAGAGTGACATTTTTACAACTTTCTGCTATTATTCATCCATTTTAATATGAATTTAATACACAGGAATCCAATAAATTAGCCTTTAAACTTTTTATTGCACATATTTATTTTTTGCCTGTGTGAAATGATACATGCATGTGAGCACATGGGTTTGACAGTGTGCATGTGGAAATAAGATAACAACTTTAGATTATCAATTCTTTCTGTTCATCATGTTGGTCTCAGAGACCAGATTCTGGTCCTCAGTCTTTATGGAAGGTGATTTTGCCCACACAACCATCTCACAGAGCTAGTGTACATTTTTAAAATTCACATTTGTAGCTCATTTGCTATTGAATTCTGGTAATGATAGAAATCAGATTCTCTTGTCCTCAGTTGAAACTCATTGTGATTACTATAAGTGATTTATAGTTTATTTTATTTCAGCTCTCTTAAATTATGATTGACTATCAAACTATTTCCAAAATCACTCTAATTTATAATGAACAGATCATCTTTCATGGTTTTCAGAAGAAAAGTGACCTAATTGAATTAATTGAACTGGTCAAGCCATACAATACTTATAAATGTATTACAAATGTCCAACTATGTATTGGAATTATTTACTTAAATAGTAGAATAGTGACAGGGGTATGATTAGATGGCTATAAAAAGAATAAAAGGAGAAAGGCAATCAATAGTCATACCAATCTATAAAGCCTGTAAACCACAAAAATGACAAACCTGACAAAATATTTCCAAGAGTATAATATGATACTTGTGTATTGGGTATAACCAATAGCAATCTAATTGGACTTAAGGCCTGCTCAGCAGAGGGAAATCATACCTAAGAATGTAAATTTATTCAACTAATTGTCACTGTTGAGATAATGGGCTTTAGAGGAGAATCTACTACTTCTACTTTCTTAAGCCAGTATACTAACTACACTCTAAATACTTGTATTTATGCCCACTAAAGTGTAGCTTTCACTTTGCATCTAAGATGCTTCCTTTTGTAGCAGATGGAAACTGCTATAGATATCCACAACTGATAAAAATGTATGAACAACTGACCATGAGATGCTGAACTCCTTTTGATAAATGCATAGAAAACCAACACCTAAGTTTGAGGGATCATAGAAGAGAGAGCAGAAAGATTATAAAAGCCAGAGGATGAGGATATATGCTGTGACACTGTGATATGTGACGGGGCTGGTACACATATTAAAGTTCAAAAATATGGTTGTCTGAAAAAGACACGCCCAATAACAGTATTAATTGTTAAGTGTGTATAGGAAATCTCACAATACCCTATCAATAAATGAATTACCAACTTTAATAGCTTCTAAGAAAAGGAGAATCAGTCTTCACTAGAGATGAGCCTCTTAACAAGTTATGTAATGCAATATGGTCAGCCTTAAACACACACACATACACACACACACACACACACACAAACACACACACACAAATAACACTAACTGGATTCAGCAGGTTATGTGTGTGAGTATATATGTGCATATGAATAACAAAGAATTCATTAATTTGAGAAGGAATGGGGGAACACATATAGAGGCATGGAAATGATATTATATACTACCTATGAGTGAAATTCTCAAAAGAATTAACTTAAAATTTTTGCTTTAAGTTTCTGAGAAAAGAAAACAAAAAAATATCTAACTAACTTATTGAATGTATATTGACACTATTTAGAATGGAAGTTTTTCAGAGTGTCCTAACCATTATACATACAGGTTTTTGATGGAATAAACAGGAAAGTATTATAAATCTACAGTTTTTTTTTAAAGTGTATATTTTAAAAATCTTCATTATTCTGAGGAAGCAGAGAGATGGACAGACATGCACATACACACAAACACACACACACACACACACACACAAACCAAGAGATAGATAGATAGAGAGAGAGAGAGAGAGAGAGAGAGAGAGAGAGAACAAATATTTGGGGATAGCTGTAGTGAGGTTTTCAAATTGGTTTTACTAAGGCTTCAGCAGTTAAATGTGAATGATAGATGGCTGTATGTATACATCTGTATTTGTATTTTATATTTGTATTTGACCTATAGCCTCAAGTTGTGTGTGCTGCAATGAATTCCATCTGATGTGTATGTAACAGCAGAAAGAGTGAATCACAGTTCTAGGAGATGTTCCAAAATGAATAAAACATAAACATCATCCTTGACAAATTCACAAGGCTGAAATAAATATATTCCATAATAAGCTTCCCGAGGAGAAGAAAAAAATGTGAGAAGAAAGCCGTTTTCCAACTCACAGAACCAGGGTAGTTGACAAACATTTGAATTTTTAAGTGAGTTGGTATTTGCCAACAAACAATTCTTCTATACAAATGTCCATTTTCTAATCAGATGTGAGCAGACTGACCAAAACACAAGAGAACCCCAAATACTCCCAGATTCAGTTAGCTGCTGTTAGTACAGACATGTACTAGTTTGAATGTTCATGTTTCTATATTAACTTTAACTATCAATTGGAAATAATTTGCAATGCATACTTTCAAATGTGGAATTGATTATTGCTTAGTTTTTTTCAGATTAAATTTGACATTTATTTCTATGTAAGTTGAAACTAGTAAAATGAATGGTTATGAACAAATAGATTGTCCATAATTTATGAGACAATGCTATATGATGTTAAAGGAGTATAAATGAGTATAAAATAACAATGAAATATGTAACTATTGAGGTAATTTGAATAATATGTCAGATAGAATTTTTTTTTACATAATTAAAACTGAAAACAAATGGGAAAGGAGTGCAAAAACAGAGAAAAAGATTACAGAATTCCGGGAAGTAATTTATGAATTAATTGATTAGAACAGACCGAAGATAGAGTTCATAGGAATTTCACACTAGGACACTTCCCACATGCTCTTGATAAGAGGCAAAGTCTACAATCACCCTGACTATGGAGGGATGGGTTTGATCATATACAAGAGTGAGAATGAGGAGGCCTCCCTCATCTCTTCAAACAGCAGTGATATAGAGTGACAGAAAAATCATGACTATCAAAGGAGAAATAATAGAGAAACTGAATCTTTATTGATATAAGTGGCCAATTCTTGATTGAACATGTCAGCGTGGTTAGTATCATTGGCAGGGATAACCTTGATGCCTGCCAAATGCTCAGTCAATTTTTTTCCAGTCACTTCTCACTAAATTCATTCTCTCTCTGTCTCTCTCTTTCTCTATTTCCCTCCCTCCCTCCCTTCCTTGCTCCCTTCCTCTCCCCTTTCATGTAAGACCATATAAGAAGATTTTAAGAAGATTGTAACATGGCAGTTTTATCCTTATTATTCAAACAGTTGTTTTAATTAGAGGGGGTTATTGACTTTACCATGAACCACTTAGCAATTTGTATAACATAACTTAAAACTCTTTTAAAATTTGTAAAAATCAACTATATAGCATAGCTTGCAAAAATATTACATTTTCTCCCAGAGTAAAAAGAGACTGCTATATAGATTTTATTTGCAGAGAAATTACTCTAAGAGACAGTTATCTATTCTTCATATGTAAAATAATATAAGCAACTTGAAGAAAAGCAAAGTCTGTTTAAATGACACTGAAATGTACCCAGATTATGAATAAATTAATAGTTATTTCAATGTTAGCAAACTGACAGTGCTGAAAATAATAGAGTGTAATATCCTTAACAAAATAGCATGGAAAAGAGTTTCTTGAAAAAATTAATTGTTGCATAGCTGATATGCAAGTATATTAATTACTATCAACAACTGTTGTTACTCAATCTTCTTATTCAGTTTAGGAAGTAGAAATTCCTAATAAGAAAATTTCAATTAAATGGGATATTAAACATCTGAAATATTGCTGAGTATGGCCATACCATGATCTAAACTAGATATGTGTTTGTACCTAGAAGTTCCAAAAAGGCCAAAACCAGAAAGCAAAGCATAACATATGAAAAAAAAGTGCAAAAATGGACAAAGAAAATGTAGAATCAACACACAGAAAGTTCTATATTAAACCAACAAATTGGCTAAAAATAAACTAATAGGCCTATAGAGTGTTTCCTCTAAATATATGAAGAAATTAAAAAGTAAAATGATGTAATTTCAGAATACACTTTTATATATATATTGTAATGAATTTTAAATTCTGAAAATGAATAGCAAATAATATTACTCATATTGTTAGGACTATATTGTCTTATGTACCTCTCATGTTTGTTTATTCTGAATCTTGAAGCATCTGTAATTTAAAAGAATAAAATATTGTTTAATGAATGACTGCTGTTGAATATCCAGCAAACTGCAGATGATCCAGTATCAGTTGTATTCAGATACAAGTTTTATTGGATTTTCACTGGAAAGTTTACTTTAATGCATTGTTTTTATCTGCTTAGCTGGATGTGTAAAAGATGACCTGAAGTTAGAAAGAACTGATATATAATCAAACTTACAGTCATATAGTAAGTGATGTAAGAGAGACCCAGAAAGACAAATATCATATGTGCTCGCTAATATGCGGATAGTAGGATTGAATCTATAGTGGTTTTAACATGGAGTGCCTGTAGAATCCAGGAAATTAAAAAAGACTAATGGCAACCTAGTACTCCCTACTACTCTCAGTATATATACTTTTAATTAATATTTTATATAAAAATATATTTTATTGGTTCTCACTTATATAATTGTGATTCACCATAATAATGATGTACACAGTCTTCATATTTGTTGACTAATAGTAAGACTATGCAATGAAATGGAATAAACATATAAACACACACATAAGTACACACATAAGTGTATATAAAAACAGTGACAAAAGAGGCCATGAATTTGAAAGACAGTAAGGAAGGGTATCTGGGAGGATTTTAAGAGAGGAAAGGGAAGGAAAATATGATGTAATTATATTCTTATCACAATTAATTTATAAAAAATGTATGCTGTTTCTTTGATTTAATTATTCAAGAAAATTAAATTTCACAAAAATGTCAAGAATAAAATAAGATAAATCATGGCATTATATCACAAGTGATATAGCCTATTCTCATTAATGGTTTGTAGATAAGAAACTCCACACTTTTGCCTTAATTCTATTTCAGTTAACATTAGACTTGTTCAGATTTAGCAGAAAATATCATTTATACAATGTATGTTTTAATTATTTATATGTAATAAATAATGGTGGAAAATTTAAAATTTAGAAATATGGAAAATGAGATGGGAAAGTATCATTTTATGACCTAGCATCATCAAGAAGAAAATTAATTAAAAGGTAAGCAAATGTCATTTCAGTATCTAAATTTAATGTTTATTTATTTTAATATCAGTACCATTTGCTAAAATTTCTTTTGTTTTACCAGTGTATCCTGAGTACATTTTTTAAGTATCCTAACACATCAATTTTAAAGAATACAATTCTATAATACAGCATAATTAATTAATCAATCAATCTTCAATTGCTGAGCATGTAAGTTGATTTTGATCTACTGATCAAAATAGAAAACCTGATGTTATAAAAGTGGATTTTTAAAAATGAATGTACACATTTCATAGTCTAATTTTATACTAGGAGTATATATTTGTTTTATGTGACTTCAAGCAAACATGACTTCTATTCTTTTAAAATTGTAGAATCATGTTAATGTACTGATTCAAGTGGTTAGCTAAAATAATTTTAATACATTCTGGCAGAAATGAATAGCTGCTTGCACTAAATCTTAAATTTGAATCTTGAAATAATCACTGCTACTGAATATGACTGACATTACTTAGCATTGTATTTGCTATTTTAAAAGCGACAGATATATTGATTGATGGTTTTGAAAAGAATTGAGTACTTTATAAAGCATTTCACATGACTGTTCTTATCCTCAAGTAATTTAAAAATATTTTGGATTAAGCTTTATTCCAGAATTAAAAACATAAAAAGTATACCTAAACTTGACAAATTTAATTAAGTGAAAAACAATCTCTAAATTTGTGGAAACTTCTGTAAGATTTATGAATGTTTTATAATTTGACTTAATATTCACATATGTTTCTGCATCTATAACTCTGTGTAGAGAAATAAACATTCTTTCTATTTATTTAAAGGATATACTACTGTTATTATTTTAACAAAGAACAGTTGATTGCATGGGAAGGTGATAATAATGTTGCAAGTTTAAGAACTATATGTATGTATAAAATTGGATAGAATTTGTTGGTATCAGAAAACTACAGAATTTTAGAGACGCGACCCACTGAACCATGAAATTATTGTCTTAGCTTTTCCAAAACACAAGAAATAGAATATCGCAACATATATGACTTCAAATGTTTGTTCAAACATTTTTCATTTTTTTCAGTTGAGATGCTTTAAATTAACATAATTAAAAATAAAATGTATGCTTTCATTTTAAAACATTTTTACTTTTAAAAATAAGAGATGGTGAATAATATACTCAAGTTTACAGTATTTATGTAAATGTCTGTATCATATAAGAAGAATATAATTGAAGATCAAAATTAAATTTTAGAACCTAAAGAATCATAGTGAACCTCAGTGAACTTTAAGATATTTTCTGTGAACTAAGGCACTGAAATTTTGATAGGATTTGTAAATTGTTGGTAATACAGCTATTTTTACAACATGGATTCTTCTAATATTGAGCATGGAGCATGAAAGAATTTTTCATTCTCCAATGTCTTCTTCAATTTATCTTGAGTATTTCAGTGTAGAGTTCTTCAATTATTTGGTTGATTTTTAGGCAACTGTGAATGGGATTGTATTCCTGACTTCTTCTTTGACATGCTTGTTATTAATATATAGGGAGGTTACTAATTACCACTCCTGGACATATACCTTAAGAACTCTACATTCTGCCACAAAGATATTGCATATTCATGTTTATTATCACTCTACTCCTAATCGCAAGATCATGGAATCAGCCTAGATGTCTATCAAATGATGAATGAGTAATCAAAATGTGGCAGAGATATATTATGAACTTTTATTGAAACACAAAGAAAAATAAAATTTTCAGGAAAATTTACAAAACTGGAAAATATTATAATAATTGAGGTAGCCTAGGCTCAGTAAGACAAACACTACATACACATTCTCCTATGGTACTTTTAACTTTCTCATTTTTATATATGATTATTTATGTGGCAGTGAATATATGCAATTCTCCAGAAACAAGAAAGAGGCCTATGAGGAAGTAAAAAGTGCTTGAAGGGAGAAGGGTAGGGAGGATAATAGAGTATATGTGATATGAAAATTGAAATATAGATAATGGTAGTGGGAGAGTATAGGCAAGGCTCGGGAACAGAGAGATAGGGGAGAGACAGAATGGCAGTGAGGCCAAGAAAAAGTGACTGTGTAAGAAAATAGTATAAGGAGAGCTCTGGCTTTATAATTAACAAAATTAATGTTTACTTAAAATTAAATTGTGAAACTGGTCATTAATTGAACTTAACTGACTTCTTTATTGTAGAAACCTTGATATTCTTGGGAAACACAATGCGATCTATTTTACTTCATTTTTGCAAATGCCAAGCCAATGCAGTAGACACTGTCATTTCAATGTTGTAGACAATGTCAGCATATTTTCTAACAATAAAACCTCTCATTTACATGTATTGAATGAGATTTATGCTTAGTCAGTTTTTCCTGAATAAAAACATAAATCTTGAAACACTAGCCATAAAATTATTTTTTGAATGTATACATTAATTTTTAAAACCTACTGATTATTTCTGGCAAATATTTTTATCGTATTGCAGACTTTTCTATTGAAAATTAACAGTATCTTTGGAGTGACAATGTTAGTTTTACTGAGTAAACATTTTATATAAAATTTAAGCCATCAATGCTACATATTTAGGAGATGCATTCTTCTCATGGTAGATATATACTAGTTCATGATTGACAATTTAAAAACATGTTCTACATAAATTTATATTCCATTCCTAGTCACCATAAAAGCAGAATGTTCAATGACTTTAGATGTCCTAATGATTGACTTTTGCATTTGCTTGTTTATTTTTGCTTAAGTAGAGAATTGGAGGAAGCAGTGCTTCATGTTCCCTAGACTGTCTGCAAATTCACTGTATAGCCCAGGTGGAACTTTTATTCTGGAAGTTTTGGCTACTGCCTCCCAAATGCAAGAATTATATGCACATTCTAATGATTGATGGTAATTGAAAGAACCAAATAACTTATGCTGAAAAGACCTGATAAATGAAACCTTTTTCTCCTAACCTCATCTTTAGCTTAAATCAACATTCAGATTCTACTTCTATGGAAATACTTATATAACCTTGATATGATTCATGTGTATTTTTTTTTTCTTTTAGGCTTTGAAACTGCTCCATGGATGAAATGGAGTTTAAAACTCCCATAATTACAATTTTAAATGATTTCAATTTAATAATGCTATATATAAGCAATTCTTTGGGAATTTCATACAACATATTTTTGTTATATTCAATCCCCAACTCCTCCAACTATTCTTAGATCCATCGTGCCTCTCTAATCCCCTAAAATACTTCAAAAATGTGTCTGCTAAATATGTTTACAAGGGAGTTGAGATTCCCTGTTAAATTCAGCCCAGTGAGAGATACCTAAGAATCAGTGAGAGAGCCTAAGTATCTGGAGGTGTTGGATGTTATCCCCAACAACCAAAATAAATATTTGCTATAGTTTATGAATCTTTGTTATATTTGCTTCATAATCATTAACATTTTTAAATGAATGAAATAATAAAGTTTACCAGGCTCTTGTCAGCACACACTCCTTGACATCCACAATAGTGTCTGGGTTTGGTGTCTGTATACGGGATGGATCCCGACGTGGGGCAGTCTCTGGATGGCCTATCCTTCAATCTCTGCTCTGCTCTTTGTCCCTGCATTTCATCTTTTGGTAGGAGGAATTCTGGATTAATATTTGAGGTGGATGGAAGGATCCATCTCTCAACTGGGGGCAGTGCCTGTTCACTGGATATGGTCTCTATAGGTTCTATCTCCCCTTCATTGGGTATTTCAGCTAAAGTCCTTCCTTTTGGATCCTGGGAACCTTGTGGGTCTCTGGCATCTGGGATTTTCAAGTGACTACCCCCACTTCCATCTCCCCCCCTGCTACACACCTAGTTTCAAATTCTTGAGCCTCTGTACTTCTCCCTCATCTCATCCCATATCTGAATCAGAGCCCTGTTTTTCCTCCTCCTCCTCTCTCCCTCCCAGATCCCGTTCTCCCTCTACTTCCTAGAGATTATTCTCTTCCCTCTAACGAGTAATACTGTAGCATCCATACTTTGGTGTGATCTTCTTTCTTCTTGGGTTTCATGTGGTCTGTGAGTTGTATCCCGGGTATTCCAAGCTCTGTTTTGGCCAATATCCACTTACGAGTGAGTATATATCATGTGTTTTGTGACTGCGTTACCGCACACAGGATGATATTTTCAAGTTCCATCCATTTACCTGCAATTTTCATGAAATCATTATTTTAGATAATTAAATAGTATTCAATTTTGTGGGTTTGTGGAGGGGAACTGGGAAAGGGGATAACATTTAAAATGTAAATAAATAAAATAACCAATAAAAATTATACACATACAAATTTGTATGTAGAAAAATATTAAAAAATGAAAAAGTTTAGTTAAGAAAAATATTGAAGTGAAGAGGTCCAATATTTTCTAGAAAAATATGAAAATGAGAGGCCAGTAAGATGCCTCAGTGTATGAGGAGACATGCCACCAAGCTACATCATGGCCTGAGTTCAGTCTGTAGGATCCACATGATACAAGAAAATCATGTACATACAGGAAAGCTAAGTAAATGGAAAAAATATATTTTATTTAGCTAGAGTAGTGGCCTAGAGAAATAAGGTCCTCAAACAATATCAATTTTATGTTATAATGAATATAACATAATAAGATAAAGATTTTCTTTAAGAGAAATCTCACAGCCACAGAAAAGGTGTTAAAAATCTGTTATATAAAAATTCATTTTTCTCTGAGTTAAACTATTGAAAAATTTATTGTTTTTCTTCTGGGTTGCAATTTGGTAATATACTTAAATTTTGCTATTACAAGTGTGAGTGTGAGTGTGTGTGTGTGTGTGTGTGTGTGTGTGTGTATAGTTTTTTTCTATCAGTAAAATGCTAACATAATACTATCTCAAATTATTCATTTATCTACCACTTATTTAAAATATATAATATAAGGTTATGTGCATATAACATAGTCAAATAATATATATGTAATTTTTTTCTCTTGATATGTTTTAGTTTAATTTTGGATTAAGACTCAGTTCTTTATTATTGCAGCCATTTCTCCATAACTCTATTTCAGAGAATGGTGACTATCTGAGATTTTGCTATTTGTATTTGATGGTCACTATGTTTCTATTCAATGGCATTTAAAAAGTATACAAATTTAATTTTAGAAGACATCAAATTGTTTATAATTTTTTGTCCTTTGGAATATTGACTCTACCCCAAATTTCCTGTGAAATAAAATAGCAATCGCATCCTGGGCACTTATTTTAACAAATAATTATACTTAACAATTGCTTGACTGTGCAGATAAAATTTTGCTTTCTAAAAGCTCCTTCCATAAATGCTAATGTATCTGTCTCTTTTCAAAAAGTAAAACTGGTAATCACTTGGCAGATCAGAAGGTCATTTGTCTGTATTTCCAGCATGAAGAAATAGAATTTTTATGAATTCTTGCTGGTTTTCATGCAAAGTATATTCATGGTGGTTAAAATGCTTTGAAGACTTAACTAATAACTTTTGTGTGCCCAGGGAGATGAGTAAGATGAAGTGCCATTGACCAGGCACTCTGTGTACATTAGGTAGTATCTGTGCCACATGACATTACATATACTCCATTAGTTTATTCATTTATTCAGCAAACATTTTGATACATTCCCTGTGTCAAGCTCTTTTCCAAGAATTGAGATAAAGCAGTGAATCAACCAGACAAAACGATCAAAATCTTCATTTTGTAAGAACTGAAGCAATAAATATGACAGATTACTGCCTTGGAGGTATATGAAAATTGAGAAATTCTGTAGAAAATAGCATATGGCCTGCTTCTCCTATTTCAATATGCATGTGAATCACCTAGGAATCTTAGTTCAAGGAAGAAAGCTTCAGCAGGTCCTGTATAGCAAGCAGAGATTTGAGCTTCTGCCAAATTCCTCAAGTAAACCTGTCCTGCTTGTTTGGGAACATTGTTTTAGTACAGTTGAGGAATAGAGATCAATAGCAAAAGATGGGAAAGGAAGTCACTGAAATTTTCAATGTGATGAATTTATTTGGCTTATTTATGAGGTGATTTTTTGGGCAAAGTGGGTGGTGGTTTTAGCTGATATTTATAGGGAACTAAAACCAACCAGTACTTGTCTTATTGTTGCTATGAAGTTCTTTAAAAGGGATATATGGATTAGGTAATGGGCTGGATATGAAAGCCTGAAGTTCAGGGGAGAAGACAATGCATAAGGGTTGAAATTTTCTACCATATTCTCACAACAAACTTTGTTCATCTTTTTTCCCTCTTTTTAAACTAGGAAGTCATGGTTAAAGGATGTAACTAACAGATTTGGCTTGTCAACAATAGATGAGAAACTCCAAATATCATCAGCTTTGTTCCAATGGTAGCTATAAACATAGTTACCCAGTGGCTGTAGCTAAAGAATAACCACAGATCACTGTAACATGTTAAGCACTTAATCAGATCAAATCAAAAATATTTTTAGGCAGAAAAATTGAGTTGGACTTTCATCATTCTAGCTGCTTTCCTTGGCTACAGTAGACAGATTCTTCCAAGTCAATACTTGGCAGCTTTCCATTCGTTCTAGAAAGTCTGGGTGTGACTGTTTTTATTCATTCACACACTTTGGCAATGTCTTATTAGAATTAGGAAAAGCATAGGGTTAGTGATCTGGAATAAGGAAGTCTGTGCTTTCTGAGGATTTGAAGGATAGGGAAGAATAAGATAAATACTGTGGTCTCGCTGTATTTTACTGGAATAGTTACAAAGCATGTGCTAAGTGATATCCCAGAATGCCCCAGCAACAAAACTGAAGTCCAGGTATCATTAGTTTTTTATGTGTGTGTGCGTGTGTGTGTGTGTGTGTGTTTGCTTCCTCACTTCACTTCCTCTCTTCTTCACTTCTATTTACAATCCATTCTCCACTCGCAAGGAAAACGTTTACACTAGAGTTTGTGCTTCTGGCTGAGCTAAGACAAATAATAAAGCAAAATTTGTTTAATGATCTATATAGGATAGTTCTTAAAAGAAGGTTCTGAAATATTGCCAGATAGAGTCTCAAAAATAATTGAGCTAAGAACTTCAAGGTTCCTTAGTGATTATGAAGTCCTATCAATGGTTATACATCTATTGTTTAGATGAATACATTCTTAAGACTATGAAGGTCAGTCCCGTCATCTCTTCCACCAACATTATGAGTTTTCTTACTCTTCCAAAGCAACTATTCATTAGAATTTTTGAATTTACACTAGTCTCTGTGTATATGACATTGACACTTAAATTGCAAAAATATATATACATAATTATATCACTCTTTTTGCTCAAAGTCATCATTTGAGTCCTATACATGAAGAGTACATTTGACTCTATACTTACTTATTTCTAAATTTTGACTTGAAAGCATTTTCCATGGAGATGGAGAAAGGATGATGTCTGAATATGCTAGAATGTTTACAAAGCACCCATTGGACATTGCTCTAATGGTTTAGAAAGCAATCCATGGATTGATAAATATGTACATTATAAATAAACTTCAAAAACATTTCATTAAAAAGTGACTCAAAAGATTAATCAAAATAGTACTTTAACATGTTAAAATAAGGAAACTTTTATTTGAAAATAATCTCATTTCTTCATGCTCTACTTAGTGCAAAGCAGAAACAAACACAGTGAACTAGTTTTTAAAATACAATTTAAAAACATAATTTCCATAGTTACTCTATTTTTAGTAACTAGATATTACTGTTGAAAATTTCACAATTGACATGATGAGAACATTATTGCCAAAGTTAGTATGTGGTCAGGCAGAGAAATTCAGTCAGAAGACAAGAGAAGCTGGATTGAATTAATCACTTTGGAAGATTAGATTGTATGGAGGCTAGAAGCTTCCAGGCCTAAGCCTAGGAATAGATAGAACAGAGGAGAAATGTTCTGCACTCAGCCCAAGCTATGTATTCCCAAAGCTTGGGTATGGTTCTCATTTCATCCCTCCATCAAAGAAAATAAAAGAGACATTAGCAGTTAATGTTGATTTTCTTGAAATCTTAAGATAGGTAAATGAATTTTGATAAAACTCTTCATTATTTTACTTCTATATAACTCTTCATTTATATATAACTAAAGTTGTACTAACTGAATTTATTAAAATATATAGCCATGTTTAATATAGTCTTTTTTGTCAAAATCATGCTTATTTTAGTATATGAATTACAGAGACACATGGAGTTATTGTTCCCTGATTTTTGTTTTTAATATTTCTTGATTTTGTATACAAATATTATTTTGTAAATTAAGTAAACTTTTCAAACAAGGGATGATTAGTAAAACTAACACAAGAACCAGTACAGCTTTATGAAAAATCATTTTAAAACACAATTGTTTTAAATTTCACATGTATTTTAGAAAAATGTCATGTCTACTCTATCATCTTTAAAGAATTTTAAAACAATGGATAAATATACCAACTTTTTTCTAGTATTTTGTGTAAGCTTCAGTACTTGTTTCAACTGTAAATAATTTACTTTATAGAAATAGCTACTGTTACACAACTAACTCATTTAATTCACAAAATTCTAACGTGAAAGCTAAGTAAATTTAGAACACATTGTAGAAAAGATTTCATCCAGCAACATGGCTGCTCTGGCAAGGGATTGCATCCAAAGACCTAGGTCTATGTGATCTGGCAATAACACCGACACACCCTTAGTATATACATTTAATTTAAAATTTGTTTGCTGAAGGAAGAAGTCATGTTTAAAAGTGATCTCTAACTGAGGGGCAGACAAAGTGATGAATCAGAGAAAGATTTGACAAAATAAGTTTGAGATAGGATATACAGAACTCTTACGAGAACAGCACAGGGAAGAGAAGATATTAAAGAACAGCACAGAGAGAAATGTGGGTCAGTTGGGAGTCAGTGTAGTGAGTGCAGTGCAGTGGAGTTATGTTTGTTTGTGAGTTCGAGCAGTTCAGTGCAGGTCAGCAGAGGAAGCTGAAGTTAGAATAGGAAGGATCCAGAGGAAAACAAATCACCAAAGTTTAGTTGGAGGCCAAGCAGAGTAATTTACTGAGAAGCTGAGAAAAGCCATTTTGAATCATTAAGCGTAGAGAAGAGTTTGAGCCAGAACAGCTGAGTTGAATCAGCCAGACATAGTTCAGAAAGAGCTGGAAAGGGGTAAAGAAATTCAGCAGTAAGCCGCCAAGATGGCAAATAAGTCTAGATAATAACAAATACTTTTACAACATATAATACATTTTGGCAAGTAATAGATCATTTTTGTAAGGATGAGTTCTCCCAAAAGATGCCTTTTCACTAAAGTGAGGAAATATAACCTACATCAAATATTCTATATACTCTTTAGGCTCAGGTGAGATTAGTTCCAATAGTTTAAGACTGAAACTGGCCATATCTGTTTTCATCAGCCTTGGAAATCTTGCTCTGTGCCATTTCTTTTCACTTCTTACTTTCCTGAGAGGTCTCTGGTTAGCAGTCCATGAAGAACATAATTGCAACCTGAGCTTTAAAGCGTGAATATTTTTAGCTTTCAATGGAAGTAAATTTTACAATAACCAACTCTGAGGTTATTATCCATAAATGTGTATGCTTAGATCAATGGTCTAGAGGAATAATTTGACTAACACATTTTTTTTGTAGTGCTTGAAAAGTTCATTTTTATTTGCCTATGCATTTTTCCCATGATTCAGGTCAACTATCTTAATTAGGTATTTGATTGGCAGCATCTTGTAAATAGGTTTCCATAATATATAAATATTAGATTTCCCAATGATTCTTATTTCCTATAATTGTTAATCCAACTGGTAAGAATAATAACATTACCACATTCTTTTTAGCTCAATTTGAAGCAAGCTTTATTAAATGTTGGTCAGGATGATAGATACTGGTCATCTCCATACCTGGGATTATACTGAATTATACTAGTCAGAGCTTTATAATTGCAAAAATAAAAGACTATATACTTCCCACCTTCATCCAATCAGGGACAAACATACACATGC
The DNA here is from genome assembly GCA_019843965.1 of Rhynchomys soricoides. Lineage (NCBI taxonomy): Eukaryota > Metazoa > Chordata > Mammalia > Rodentia > Muridae > Rhynchomys > Rhynchomys soricoides. The sequence continues at coordinate 724,782 of JADRCH010007386.1, read as the reverse complement.
ATCCTGAAATACTTCCTGCCTACAAACCTCCTGCCTCTGTGTGATCTGTGTGATCCTGTGCAGTTGAGACAATCAAGCTTGTTTATAGAATCAAAAATATTTGGTTTCTTACATTACTTGAACAACAGTCCCCAGAATTTCAGCAAGCTTTCTGTCCTTGAGCAAGTGGGGATTACAGGTTAGAGGCATTATTTTATAGATTTTATTTTTGAGCATTAAATAACAGTGTCTTTTTATTTAGGTCAAGTAAATACTTCTTAGTCCCCATTTTCTTACTTTCACTTTTGAATGTATTAAAAATGTGGAAATAGTCACAGCTACCTTGGGGGGGGGGGTGACTCCAGGAGTTCAGGGTCAGCCTGAACAAGATGAAGAGCTCTGTCAATAACAGCAATAATACAAATAATTTAAAAGAAAAAGAGAAGAGGAAGGGTGGGGGTAAGGAGAAGAAATGAAAAACAAAAAGAAATGCCTGTGCTGTTAAGAAACCAGAGATTACCAGGCCTATTAAGGTTGGAAAATAATCTTTTTGCCATATTGATGTAAGTTCAGAAAAGCATTTGTTACCACTGCTTCAATTCTTATTTTAAAAAATAGGCATATTTTAAGCTTTAGAAATGACACTTTGGAATAGTCTCCTTTTTCTCAAATCAATTCAGATTGTTGGTGATTAGAGAAATCCCTCAGTTTGTCCAGAGTTTAGTGCTTCATGGAACTTCCCCAAAGCCACAGTACATCTCTTAAGCACAGCAATTTAAACTTAAAATATAACATTAGCTCTCACATTATCTTAACAATGCTCAACTGTTACATAGATGTGATAATGTATTCCTTTAATTCCATGTCACTTCTAACATAGTTCTCATACCTAGGATACCATTTCTTCTCAACATTTTTTAAAACTAAATAAACTTCAGGACATACAGTCGATCAGACACTCATAAATTCTCTTAATCAATAGGTAACATAACAGTGTACTACCAACTAATTATCTAAATGTGTCCTACACATGATTTTACCTCAACTCTATTGGAAATTCTCTATTTGCAATAAGTAATACTATGATTGATCCAATAGTATTCCAGGAGGTACTAAACATACTGGATACCTACAAAGTAGTTGGTAATGATTATATGATAGTAACACATAAGCCAGATTTCAGGCTCCTTTTGGTCAAGTACAAATATGGTTGGGCATGGTGGAACATACCTTTAATCCCAGCATTCAAGAGGTAGAGGCACACGGATATCTAAGTTTGTGGCCAACCTGGTCTACAGGGTGAGTTCTAGGATAACCAGGGCTACATAGAAGAACCATATCTCCCAGAAAGAAAGGAAGAAAGGGAGGTAAGAAGGGAGGGAGGGAGTCAGTATGGAGGGAGAGAGGGAGGGAGGGAAGAGGGTAGGGAGGGAGGAAGAAAGAAAGATCCATAACATTTATGTAACAGTTCTAGACTAGTCATTAACATAATTCAAATAGAAAATATTAAGAAGAAAACAAGAGTTTTTCACCTCTATGCTGGAATATGACTCAAAACACACAAAAAATAATAATCCATGGCATAGATCAGAAGATACAACTCTTAGTTCATGTTTGCAAATATTAGCCTATGTTTTCTTGATCCACCTGATGTCAACTAATTGACAAACACAAACCATGTTTGTTCTGTCCATAGCAACATGTACATTTCTAAGTTTAGGTACTGACTGTTAAATCCACATACCTTTATATTTGTTCATCATGTTAATCTGTAGAATTCCCTATAGCTATAATATTTTTTACCATAAGCATAATGTAGAGCATTTAATGTTTAATATGTATGTAGGAAGGAAGATGGGAGAATGGATGTATGAATGGATGGATGAGATGAAATCAAGTTAATTCCAAGACCACAAAATACACGTTCCATCTTAGTAAAATAAGTTGCTTCCTTTATTTGACTGTGTGGTCTTTTAATTTTAAGGTCATATTAGATATTACTTAATCAAGCTTTCTCACATTATATGTACTGAAGTATTTATCCAGCTTTACAGAATGTAAAGTGAGTTGCTACAATTTTCATTAGAAAGATGTTTAATATTGCTAACAACAAATGAGAAATGTATTTAAAATTTGTCAGTTCTTTTCTTTTTTCATCCTCAGCTTTCTCATGTTGTATACTTGTAAAAAGAATTATTTTTTGTACCTCATTATAGTCATACTTTATGTTCTGTAGTTCTTTATTTTCTGTTGATCCTAATATAAGATATAAAGATCACAGAAAGTGCAATTATAATGGCCTGGTGAAATGCCAACAATGATACAATCAAGAGTAAACCTTGAAAAACATTAATGTGGAAGAGTGAGAGCAGGAATCTGGAGAATTTAGTAATATTTCCAATAGATGAAAAATAAAGAAAATAATATCAAGATTCAAAATTTGCACTATAAAGTGACTTAAAATTGATTCTCTGTTTATATGTCACATTTGTTTTTGATAACAGTAGTATTTACAAAATTTGGATTCGTTTACATATTTTTACCTAAATTCTTCTGTAGTATGAGTTTAGAAAATTGGCTAATTCATTACTTTTTGGTTTATTACCCATCCTTTTTTCCTTTCTCTGAACATGCAGAAGGATTCTAAAATATGCATCTGACAAGCAGTTAACTTTTATGGGAATTTTGGTTAAACCACCTCTGTTTCTATGGTTTCTATTTCTCAGTTAATGGAAACTTTTAGATTCAAAATAATACTTACTTTGCAGTATATGAGTATCGATTTATGTTATTTTGGCTTAATTGTGCCAAATAAAACTATAAAAATTCAGGGCTGGAGTATAAGCTAAATATTTAAGAGAACTTGCTGCTCTTTCAGAAGAACAGAATTCAGTTCCTAGAGTACACTTGGGCAGCTCACAACCACTCTAACTCCAGCTCCAGGAGGATCTGATGTGCTCTTCTGACTTCCACAGGCACTTCATGTGCAGGTATATACCTTCACATAGATACAAACATACACACTATTTTAAAATAAATCTTTAAAATATTAGTTTTGAATCCAGAAAGGTGTTCTCCCATTCATATGCACGGACCTAACACATGGACACCAAGGGTGCAGGTTCACAGGAAAGTCTATATGAAGACATGACAGGAAGTTAACCATGTGCAAGCCAAAGAAATAGCACTCTGAGACAAACAAGTTTACTGATACTGTCATATACCAGAACTATCATAAATAAAATGTAGCTTAAGCTTTCTAGCTTGTGCTAATGTGTCCTTACAACATTAACAAAGTAATACTCATATCTATCTATCTGCCTATCCATCTATGTCTACAATACTTTACTTAGAACTCTTAAAAGGAGTCATGATAGAGCTATCTTTCGCACTCATCTCTTCTGGATATCAACTCTCAACACCTATATGTCATAACTTTAGTGAGCCTAATATACTTCAGTTTATTGTTTGTCAATAAATTTCCAGAATAGAGCAGCATGATGTCTCAAGGTAAATAAAGTACATCCTATGAAAAATAATTCATTTACATATATATATAAATATGATTTAAATAAATAAGACCCTCTTACCCCTAATTAAACTAGGTAAGATATACAAATATATATTTATTCTATTTTGTAACATCTACAGAAGATTGTAAACATTTCTCTTGTCTGTCTCTAAAATCTGAGAAAAATCCATTCCCATGACCACATATAATTCATTGTTTTCTTCCATCATCTTTTTACACTTCCAAAATAACTGGAGGTATATTTGTTTTAGCTGAAAGTAATACCTAGATTAAAAAAAAAAAAAAAACTAAACACATTATTTATGCTTTTATGATGCTATAGCTTCTCTCTTGTACTCCTGCAAATCCATGCTTCTGAAACCTTAGCTTAAAGGCCATTCTAACTTACACTTTTAGCTGGTTTTACATCATTCTTTTAGACACAGTTCCAACAAAGGTGATTACTTAGGTCCTCAAATAGGCATTCAGTTTCCACCTGATGTTATTAGGTTCATTTCTTTCAGGGACATTGAAATGAAAGAATGAAGTTTGATGGCTTTGGGCTTGAAGCACATATGATCTACTATATTTTGGGGTGACAGCTAGAACTCTTACTGTCTGACACTAGAAAGAAAAAATGCTGTTTTTCTAGAAAACTAGAAAAAACTAGAAAAAAACTAGAAAACTAGAAAAAAACACAATATCAATAATCCTAAGAGTAAAATTAATTTGTTTTCATGCTGAATAGTCAGTTAAAAAATGTGTTCCTATCTATATATTACATGCTAATGTAAATTTTGGTGAATTGGTTATTTCACAGCATTAGTGTGGTTTAGTGTTAGGCTTTCTCTGGGAAAGTCATTTTTTCCTTTAAATAGGATGTTTCAGTTTATAACATTTTGGATAAAGTCTAGTAAAAATTATGTATTCTTTTAAATAGATATAATGACCTAATATTAAAGAGCAGAATAAGAATTTCTTCAAAAAAAATTCTCAAAAGAAAATATTGTCAAGATAAAAGATTTTTTATGACTTAAAAATCATGGAATATCCTCTATGCCTACCCTGCAAATAAACTTTTTTTAAATTATCAATCACTATTATATAGAAAGGATGTTTTATTGCCAGTTTGAAAAATAATGTATTTTCCCTTCATCTGCAATAGCATTAACTAAATTCTAATCCTAAGATATACCCATAAATAAAAATTACTTTTTTCTCGAACAAATTAATTAAATTCTAGATACCATTTCATCACCTGCATACATGTATTTCAGTTAATCCATTAAGAAACCCTGCTTAAGTCATTGTTTTTAAATGTATAGGACTCTAGGGTATACACCTTGTGAACTATGTTCTGTGAAACTCATTTTGTCACTTTTATGACCTTTATTTTCCCTACTGGATTGTTTCCTCCAGCCTTAATATGGGGAGGATACACCTAGTCTCATTGCAATTTGATGCCATGCTTGGTTAATATAAATGGAAGGCCCACTCTTTCTGAAGGGAAATGGAAGAGGGGTGAATGCAGAGGAGAGGGAAGGTGGGGGCAAGTACTGGAAGGGGTAGAGGGAAGGGAAAACACAGTCAGAATGTAATACATGAAAGAAGAATAGATAGATAAAGATAGATAGATAGATAGATAGATAGATGATAGATAGATAGACAGACAGATTTTTTTAAAAGAAAATAACCATTTGATAACAAAATAAGCAATAACACTCATTTTTTAAATTCTGGACTGAAAAAAAAAGAGTAACATTAAAAAGTCAGATTTTTTTTTTGGTGCAGAGGTTAAAGATTTTAGGGTTTTATGTTATTGTAAAAGACTCTGTAACACAACCTTCCTTCTCGGATATATGCTTCAAATTCTACGTTGAAATCAGGTCCTTCAACATTATCTGTTTTGGTAAGGCTGCCATTTAATACAAAAACAATTTACATTGTTGTAATGTATATTAAGTGAAACAGTTTATTAAACAAGTATTTGAATATGAGGTAAATTTTTAACTCAGAAATGTTCCTGTCCAAAGGAAAGACAGGGACGAAAAATGGAGCTGAGACTGAAGGAAGGGCCATGAAGGGACCATGCTACCTGGGTATCCATCCAGTCTGCAGACAGCCAAACATGACACTGTTGCCATTGTTAAGAGACTCTTGCTAACAGGAACCTGGTGTAGCTTTTCCTTGGGAGGTTCTGCCAGCAAGTGACCAATGCAGAGGTAATTCAGTGCTTACAGCCAACCATCAGACTGAGCTCAGGGAACCTGGTGAGGGAGCTAGCAGAAGGACTGGAGAAATGGAGGGGGGTTGTATCCCCATAGGAAAACAATGCTGGCTATCAGGACCACCCAGCTCTCCCAGAGTCTAGACCACCAACCAAAGAGTGTACCTGGAGGGATCCATGGCTAAAGATACATATGTAGCAGAGGATGGCCTTGCCTGACAGCAATGGGAGGGGAGGCCCTTTGGCCTGTGGTGGTTTGATGCCCAAATGTAGGGGGATGCTGGAAAGGTGGGGCAGGAGAGGGTGTGTGGTGGGGGAGCACCCTCGTAGAAGCAAAGGGGAGGAAGGAGAGTGAGATTGTAGGATGGGGTCTTGTGGAGGGATAACTGGGAAGTGGGATATCATTTGATATGTAAACGAATGGAATGATAAAAAAAATAGGAGGAACCAAAGTTAATTCCATCTTAACAGTTGATATATATGATAGTCTTCTTAATGAAAAATCTCAAATTACATGCTATAAAAAGGTTTATATAATAAAATGTGAGGAAAATCATATTCATACATGTTTGCCTCTATATTCTAATGAATTTTTAAAAATGTTTCTGTTACAGACCTTACCTAAACAAGGGATATATGCTTAGTACATGTCAAGTCAAATGATATCATAAGTATTTCTGTTTGTTGTTTATTATTATTATTATTATTATTATTATTATTATTATTATTATTATTTTACAGTCCAGACTTTATTCCCCTCCTGGTCTACCCTCCAACTGTCCCCCTCCTGGTCTACCCTCCAACTGTTCCATACCTCCTCCCCCTGCCCCATCTCCAAAAGGATGTCCCCACCCCACCCACACCCCACTAGACCTTCCTACTCCCTGGGGCCTCAAGTCTCTCAAGGGTTAGTGCATCTTCACTGACTGAGTCCAGACCCGGCAGTTCTCTGCTTTATATGTGTCGGGGGCTTCATATCAGCTGGTGTATGCTGCCTGTGGCCGAGTGTCTGAAAGATCTCATTGAGGGGTGTTAATTGAGACTGCTTGTCTTCCTATGGGGTCACCCTCCTCCTCAGCTTCTTCCACCTTTTCCTTAATTCAACCACAGGGGTCACCAGTTTCTGTCTATTGGTTGGGTGTAAATAACTACATCTGTCTCTCAACTGCTTGTTGGGCCTCTTGGAGGGTGGCCATGATAGGCCCCTTTATGTGAGTACACCATAGCATAAGTAATAGTGTCAGGCCTTGGGGCTTTCCTCTGAGCTGGATGTCAATTTGGGCCTGTCACTGGACTTCCTTTCCTTCAGTCTCTTTTCCATTTTTGTCCCTGCAATTCTTTTAGACAGGAACAATTCTGGGTCAGAATTTTTAACTGTGGAATGGCAATCCCATCCCTCCAATTGATGCCCTGTCTTTGTACTGGAGGTGGGCTCTACAAGTTCCCCTCTCCACTGTTGGGCATTTTATCTAAGGTCCCTCTCTTTGAGTCCTGGAATCTCTAACCTCTCAGGTCTCTGATACATTCTAGAGAGTGTCCCCACCTCCTACCTCCCGAGGTTGCCTGTTACCATTCTTTCTGCTGGCCCTCAGGGCTTCGGTCCTGTTCACCTACCCAATACCTGATCATGTTCCCTTCTTCTCCTTCCTGTCTCTTTTCCCACCCAGGTCCCTCCCTCCCTCCTGACCCTCCTATGATTGCTTTCTTCTTTCCCAGTGGGATTGAGATATCCCCACTTGGGCCTTTCAGTTTGTTAATCTTGAGTTATGTGAATTGTATCCTGGGAATTCTGTACGTTTTTGGCTAATATCCACTTATTAATGAGTACATATCCTACATGTCATTTGGGGTCTGAGTTACCTCACTCAGGATGATATTTTCAAGTTCCATCCATTTGCCTGCAAATTTCATGAAGTCATTGTTTTAATAGCTGAGTAGTATTCCATTGTGTAAATGAACCACATTTTCTATATCCATTCTTCTGTTGTGGGATATCTGGGTTGTTTCCAGCTTTTGGCTATCACAAATAAGGCTGCTATGAACATTTTGTAGTATTAATTATCTGCCAAATGAGATTTGAAAGGAACATCTACTTTGACCCTAACTTGACCATGTTTATAAGAAAGTAGAAAAAGTTAAAACACTTGAGATATTTTCCTTCTTATAGAATAATTTACATTTTATTCCTATGAATGGCATTTAATACATGTAAAGGTAGTTTTCATAATCTCCTTTAAGCTTCTTATTTACTAGACAGATCTTCAAAGATCTCACTTTCTTTTTTATCTCAACAGTAGATAGAGCTTGCGTATATGAACAAGGTTGGAGTCAACTTTAGCTGTTTTGAATGACTTCAAGAAATAGAACAGAAGGAACTAGAGCGATAGCTCAAAGGTTAAGAGCACTTGTTACTCTCCAGAGCATCTGAATACAGTTCACCTCCAGGGAATCTTATACTCTTTTTGCACCTCTGTGGGAAGCTGCACTCATGCGCACGTGCACACATACAGATGCAAATATATGCACATAATTTAAATAATATAAATATATGAAAATAGCTGAGGCTATAGTTCTGATGTAAAGCCCCACCCTAGCATATGTGAGGCCCTCAGTTCAATCTCCAGCACTGTAGGAAAACTGGATATAGATCTACCATAATTAATTGACATGTTAAGACAGGTTTTGAAATATTGTTATCACAATACTAACATTCAATATTCCCATAAATAATGTAAACCATTAATTTTAAAAAGAAAATTACAAGGAGCATGGTGACAAACATCTGCAATTTCTTGCAAGGCTGAAACAAGAGAATTCTGACTTTCAGGACAGAGTGAGCTACACAATGAATCCTTGTTCCCATGTAATTTATCAACAACAACAACAATAAATATAAGAATTTTAAATTTAATGTATTGTTGTTACTATAAAGCTTACAATCTTTATGCTAGGTTTCTACCAACTCTGTACCTCTTTAATAATTTTTTCTTCAAAAATTCTTGGTAATGATCACTGAATAACAAAATAAAGACACTCATTATTTGAAAGCAATTCATAAAATTACATTTTCTAGGATAAGTTTTATAACTGAACTTGTATGATGATTATTTCATAAACAATAGAAACAAATATTTCTATGCAGAAAAGGTAACAGTAGAAGTCTAATGTAAAATAAAGACTATAAATGTTGAGTATATTAATGTTTGCTTTGATTCTTAAAGGAGTTTTCTAAATATTATTACCAAGTTCTTATTGTCAACAAACTGTACTGTAGGTGAAGCTTCCTTAAACTGGATAGTTATCATCCTGGAAAACTTGTATTGGCATTCTTAATAAAAAAGCTAGTGGATATTTATTTATAGGTTTTTGTATTCAAAACCTTATAGAGACATACTAATGGTCTCTTTTATTTGAAAAGTTTTAACAAAAAAGAAAGCAAAGCAAATTATTTCCTCTAACAATAGAAAATGTGTTTTTTATGTGTGTGTTTTCTAGGAAAACGAATGCTTTAGGGGGAGTTTTAAATATATTTTGAAGAAAACTTGATTACTTTAAATATAAATGAAGCCTTAAAATTCTTTATCTTTTCATTTATATGACACCATTTGAATAAGAAAAACAAATTTGAAACTCCCTTTTCAGCTTATCAAAAGTATTTAAAATATTCAAATGGCCATTTAAAAATCATTACACCCCAAATCATTTATTATATAATAATTTCTTCTGAGAAGCTTAAAACCTCTAGGTATTTCCACCACATTAAACAGCAAGAAAAATTCCAAGCTTTAATCTTATAGAGTAATATATTTTTGTATATAAAAACTCTCATGACTTCCTAAATCTATAAAATTCTCTTTAGTATAACAAGATGTATAAAATTCTCACTATACAATGTTATAACTTTACAAATTCCTTGAATGTAATAAACTTCATTTTCTAAAAGGAATCATTAAATTAATACTTAAAAACTTCTTCAATCAAAGCAAAATAGGTATATTCAAGGTTTAATATATATATCATACTCCCAATTTTTAAAAATTGTATTCACAAAAGTTTCCTTTAACACTTTATGAAGTTCTTTTGTCTTTTGTTTTGGCTTGGCTAGATAATACCATCTAATAGTTAATATCCCATCAATGTAAAATCATAAATATGGGTTAAGCATACTTAAGACTATTCACATAAATCACAATGATCACTTAGATGTAGATGGTAGAAAAGAAAACATGGGAAGAAATGCCATGTGTACATGTTAATCAGCTGTATGTTATTGGCATGAATATTTGAGATTTGGTCAGTACTGCTGACTACATTTTCATTCCATGCAAACATTACCACTATACTATATCTAAAATTTTACCTTTTAATGAAAATAAACTATGCAACCATTAAATACCTCCTTACTCTATCATGTGCCAGCTCATGGCAAGAGTCATTTTTCATTCTGTTTTGATTAATTTCATTCTTCAACATTGTAAGTTCCAGGACAGTCTGGGCTACAGAGCATGACCCTGTTACAAATTGAAAACAAACATCAACAAAACCATCAAAACAGAATCATATAAAGCTAAGCTCAACACAGAGAAGAGACCACATGTGAATGAAAGAGCTTTGCAAGCTATGCATTTGGCAAGAGATAGAATTCCAGACTTTAAAAGAAACCTGTAAAACACAATAGCTGTAAGAGGCCCCAATACAAAACAAGATAATTAGCTTAAGTTACTAATTCTCCATAGAAGACATAATACTCAACAGTACATGAAAAAGGAAACTAATCATCTTCACTAGTTATCAATGGAATGAAGACAAAAATTGCAATGAGGTAGCATTTTACCCTATTAAGAATGGCTATTATCAAATTCCTAAGATGAACAAGGTTTGGAAAAGAACATAGACTAAATAGGGCCCTTGAACACTGTTACTGGGAAGGTAACTGAATGTACCTATTATAGAACTCAGTACAGTAAGCCTACAAAACATTAAAGATAGAACTACCATATGGTCAATAAATCATATTTCTATGTAGATACTGAAAGGTAATAAATTCGGTTTGTAAAGATGTCTTCATTCTTTTTTGCAAGGGATATTTTATTTATTTACATTTCAAATGTTATCCCTTTTCCTGGTTTCCCCTCAGTAAACCCCCTATACCATGCCCCATCCCACTGCTTCTATGACATTTCTCCCCCACACACCCAACCACTCCAGCCACCCTGTCCTGGCATTCCCCTATATTGGGACATTGAGCCTTCACAGGACCAAGGGCCTCTCTTCCCATTGATGCCGAACAAGGCCATTCTCTGCTACATATGTAGCTAGAACCATGGGTCCCTCCATGTGTACTCTTTGGTTGGTGGTTTAGTCCCTGGGAGCTCTGGAGGTCTGGTTGGTTGATATTGTTGTTCTTCCTATGGGGTTGCAAACCCCTTCAGCTCTTTCAATCTTTTTTCTTTTTTTTTTTTATTTTTACATTTTCATATTTTATTTACATTTCAAATGTTTCCCCCTTTCCAGATCTCCCCTTTGGAACCTCACCATTCCCTCCAACCTCCCCCTGCCACTATAGGGATATTCTCCAACCCCCCACCCCCCACCCACTCTCGTCTTCCCTCCTTGACATTCTCCTATACTGGGGGATATAACACCCTCAGGCCCAAAGGCCTCTCCTCCCCCTGACAGGTAACAAGACCCTCCTCTGCAGTCTTTGTGGCAAACACTATGGGTCCCTCCATGTGTATTCTTTAGTTGGTGGATCAGTCTCCAGAAATATGGGTGGTCAGTCCAGTTGCCAGTGTTGCTACCTCCCTGGGGCTGCACACTCCCTCAGCTCCTTCAGTCCTTTCTCCAAGCCCTCCATCTGGGACCTCGTACTCAGTACTACTGTTCCTGCGAAGTGACTCTTGGATATTTCAAACTTTTAGGCTAATAACCACTTAAGAGTGAGTACATACCATGTTCATTCTTTTGTGACTGCGTTACCTGGCTCAGAATGATGTTTTCAAGATTCATCCATTTGTCTATGAATTTCATGAAGTCATTGTTTTTAATAGCTGAGTAGTATTCCATTGTGTAAATGTACCACATTTTCTGTAATGTTCTTGAACAGAACACCAATGGCTTGTGCTCTAAGGTCAAGAATTGACAGATGGGACCTCATAAAATTACAAAGCTTCTGTAAGACAAAGGACACTGTAATTAGGGCAAAATGGCAACCTACAGATTGGGAAAAGATCTTTACCAATCCTACATCTGATAGAGGGCTAATATCCAATGTATACAAAGAACTCAAGAAGGCAGACTCCAGAGATACAAATAACCCTATCAAAAAATGGGGAAGTGAGCTAAACAGAGAATTCTCAACTGAGGAAACTTGAATGGCCGAGAAGCACCTAAAGAAATGTTCAACATCCTTAGTCATCAGGGAAATGCAAATCAAAACAGCCCTGAAATTCTACCTCACACCAGTCAGAATGGCTAAGATCAAAAACTCAGGTGACAGCAGATGTTGGCAAGGATGTGGAGAAAGAGAAACACTCCTCCATTGCTGGTGGGAATGCAAGTTGATACAACCTCTCTGGAAATCAGTTTGGCAGACCCTCAGAAAATTGGACATGGTACTACCAGAGGACCCAGCTAGTATCATGCTCCACACTTTGTCTCAGTATTTCTTCCTGTGAGTATCTTATTCCCCCTTCACCTTCTTCTTCTTCTTCTTCTTCTTCTTCTTCTTCTTCTTCTTCTTCTTCTTCTTCTTCTTCTTCTTCTTCTTCTTTTAAATAATGTCATTTAATGGAAGGAAGAAAGTGAAGCTGACAAGAAGTCATTGTGATGGAAGAGTCTTCAGGATGTAAGGTGCTTGGTCAGGCTTTCTGTTGAGATGGTGACCAGGAGAACAGTTTATTCAAAGAAATAGTCTCATACTTTTCTTTTCTCTGTGCTTCTTTGTCTTATTAGGAATCTGAAATGCTATTGATGTTGTAAGACTCAAAAGCACATTCATCTTTTTCACAGCTGTGGATCAAGACTGGGGCTGTTTGGAAGTTGACCACAACGTTGGTTGTTCAATAGAGAAGGTGAAGCTGGTTGCTGCCTTGGGGACATTTTTCATGTAGAAAAGAACATGGCCATTCTTTATGTACATCTTCATTACTTGACTATTGAATTTAAGCTCCTCAATGGAAGAGACGATAAGAGTAAAGCCAGAGAGCATCTTCACATCCACAAGGACTGTACTGGAGCTTTTGTGAGCTCCAGTATACATGAGGGTCACTATGAGGTCAAACTTAGTCTGGAATTCATTTGAAGAGTTGGTCTTTCCAATTTTCACAGAAAGGGAAAATCCTGAAGCCTCCTTAGGAAGTGGCACACTATACCTGAGCATGGCCTTGATAAACAGGCATCTGTTTCCTTTACATCCACAGTCTATTGTCTGTGGCCTTTGGATACTTTTGAGTGCTGTACCAGAAAGTGGTTATCTCTGTTAACAGGGAAAACCTCCTCAGACTCTTCTGTGTTCAGGGTGATGGTGTTTTGGTGATTAGAACCAGTTAACTTCACATATCAGGTTAAGGCAAGAAGGCATACTGTGGTGTCCTACATGGCAGAGAGCCATCTACAAGAGTTCATCTGCTGGGCAAGCTACTGCACAATCTTGCTGGCATAATCAAGGTCCCAAGTGTCCTAGGAAAGGACAGCTAACAGCATATAGCATGTCTTCTCTGTTTTACCAGGAAGCACCAAATGAATAAATGATCGAGAGTTGCCTCTCTCAGGATTCTTGTCTTTCTCCCAGTATATCATTTTGTTTGTTTTTTTGTAATAAAAACAGATCCAGGGTTGGGAGTAAGGATTTCACTTGCTGTTCTTTTCTAGCTAATGCAAATACATAAGCCAGAATAGCTTGAGCATAACCATTGGTGACACCATTCGAAAATGCCTCTTCCAGGCAATAGAGACCATTGTGGAGGGCAGGAAAACTGGAATTGAGTCCAACTTGAAGGCACACACTGACTACATATGTAGTGAGCACAATATCCTCCTTGTTACCCTCAGTACCCTCCTGAGCATTATTGATAAGTTTCTCATCCCTCCTAAAGCATTCATTTGATTTCTGTTTCTTTACAAGCCAGATTAAGGTCTATTTTGGAACTGTCCCTTCAATGTTCCCTCTTCTAAGAAGGACTGAAGCATCCTTCAGTCTTCCTTCTTCTTGAGCTTCATGTGGTCTTTGTGTGGTATCTTGAGTATTCTGAGCTTTTGGCTAATGTGTACTTATCAGTGAGTGCATATCGTGTGTGTTCTTTTGTGACTGGTTGTCTTCAATCTTATATTCCTTGCATCACTATTTTTACAATACCTAGGAAACATAAACAACCTAAGCATCTATCAAGTGATTAATGAATAAAGGACGAAACATATATACAATGGAGTACATCCACTCAAAAAATAGTGAAATACTGGTATGTTTGGAAATACACATGTGACCTGAAATCATAATGTAAGTGAAAAAAGCTAGGCGCGCACACACACACACACATACACACACACACACACACAAATGTATCACATTATCTCATTCATGTAGGATCTAAAAAATTTAAAGTCTTAGAAGTTGAAAACAGAATGATAGTTTCTAAAGACTACGAAGAGTAGAGGGGACAGAGTTACTGGGATCTGTTGATTAAATGATATTGAGTTATATTTGGCTCCAAGCAAGTAATTTGGGTGTTCCATTTCCTACTAAGATGAATATAGATGAAAATGTATTATATTTTTTGAAAAGATAAGCATAAGAATGTTCACATTTTTCACTGTAAAGAAATAACAAGGGTTTTGAGGACATACCATGTTTAACTTTTAAAAATTATATAATATTCACACACACTGAAATATCTTATGTTATTCCATTAATATAAAATTTATGTATTTGATGTAAAAATTTACATTTTAAATTAAAAATTAAAAGTAAATGAAAATACACCTATCCAAAAATGTAATTTCGGAACATTTTCGTCTGAATATCATATGGCAGTCTTTGGAAAATGACTACCATATATCAGAAACATTAAAATGTTATGAATTAGTCCATGAGAGAAAATGCTAAGAAATTCTCTAAATATATCTTAACCACTGAGAACATCTATTTTACTGGCCTCATTTTAATGTACAGTTTCAAATGTATTTTACTTAATTTTGTTGTTATTGATGTTGCTAGAGAATACAGTAGTCAAGCTAATTAATATACTCATTACATTAGAATTTGCTGTATTTTTTTCCAGAGAAATCATGTGTTTATTTATGTCTTGGTATTGGTGATGAATAAGTTAGAGGGCTATAGCAATGCAATGCAACTTTGAAATTTTTTTTTTCAGTAGATGAGTATAAGTCATATAAAATATGCTATTTCTAACAATATAAATTCTACAGTTCTATGGTTTTACTTATATTTCCTTGTGTAACGGCTTAATTTAGTTATGATATTAAATGTTTTGCTCACAAGGCAGGGTTTTTTGATTTTTTTGATCTGACTGAATCATTTTTCACTCACATTTAACCAATCTTTCTTTAAAATGCTGCAATTTTATATTTGCTATATAACTAAGTTCCTTTGAAAAGTATTTTGATGTAAAAGTTCTGGTATACTAACTCATCTTTGAAGTTTTTTCTTTTTCTTTGGATTGTAATTTAGGAAGTTTCCATTAGACAGTCTAGCATTGGCCATGTAAGGTCCACTGAGAAATCCCTGACAAGCCTTCCTAATTTCCTCTAATTTCTAGTAGTAATTCAATGTAGGTTTTTTCTTTGAGTTTCCACTTCTCTATTTAAATTACTCATCTTGTCTTAAGTGTTATCCACTTTTTCCATTAGTACTTTTGTATTAATCACAGTTCTTTTTTAAAATACACATATACACACACAGAGAGAGAGAGAGAGAGACAGAGAGAGAGAGAGACAGAGAGACAGAGAGACAGAGAGACAGAGAGACAGAGAGACAGACACAGAGAAACAGAGACACAGAGACAGACAGACATATATAATGTGTGAGGGTGTGCCATTCCTTATTTCGAGAGATTAGATGACAACTTGCAGGAGTTGGTTCTCTCCTTCTACCATGCAAGTTTTGAGAATGAAACACAAATCATCAGGCTTAAGTACAATAGTTTTTATCTACTGAGCCATCTTGCCTGCTCAAATATTGATATTTTAAATTCCCTCTCTTACAGTTCCAACATCTGAATCTCTCTATATGTTTCCAAAACAATTATTGACTCCTTTCTATTTTATCATCAGTTTTGTGTACCTTGAATCATTTTTGAAAGTTGGGCATTTTAGATTGCAGTTTTACTGTGAAGATTTATGTTAATATAGCCAGGAATTGTGCTGAGTTGAAGGCTTTCTATAGCTGTGGTTGCTGAGGTTTTAATTTCAAGTATCATCTTTCTTTTCATTCCACTTAGTTTCTTCAGTCTTTCCCAAGAACTCCTCAGATGACTCTATATCTTTGGTTCTTTTCAGCTGCTATCTAATCAAATTTGCTGTTTAACTACAAAGAGAAACACTCTATATCTTAAGTTAATTTCTTAGTCTTTGAGTTAACTATGTCCTTGGACTGTGACATTCACATGTGTTTCTTAGCCATTTTATTTTCAGTCTTTGATATCACAATATGGATAGATGGAACTAGAATTCAGAAAATCTTCTTCTTAGTTGCATGAGGCTCTGAAAAATTCTTTCAATCTTTCCCAGTATTTGAACTTTTGTCCTGGAGAACATTAACACTGGAATGGATTTCACTGTATTTGTTCATATTTACTCTACCAACTGGAGTGGCAGAAACAAGATCTATCCTGGCTTGTCATTATGAAAAAGGGTGAAGCTGGACTACTGGAAGGGACATTTAGAAAACTGGAAATACTTAGAAATGTCTGGCTCTTCTGATAGTCTGGAGATACTGTCTAGCAAACCATCAAAATTACCTGTTAAGCAGTCCTAGAAGTTGCTGACTCCAGGAACCTTGAGATTCTGACTTGGAATTTGCTTGTCTTGTATGTCACAATGGACATTTTTTCATGACCTCACTTCTCTGACAAACCAAAGAACATACACTGTCAGTATAGGTTTTCTTGTAAAGATAACTTGGAGGCTGTTTAGATGATGGAGCATCTTCCTTCTTTTACTGAGTATATATATATATGTGTGTGTGTTTGTGTGTGTGTGTGTGTTTCTCTTCATTCATTATACTGCTCCAAGTTCCTCCTATCAGTCTTCACTTCTGAGTCCACCCCATTTCTGTTTCTCATTAGAAAATAGACATCTAAGGAATAATAATGATATAATTAAATAATTTTATTAAAATAGAATAAAAACAAACAATTCAGAATAAAATAAAACAAACAACGAGAAGGAGAAAAGCCCAAGAATGGCACACACATGCATATACACACACACACACACACACACAAACAGATATACATACAAAGATTCATTAGGTCACCCACTCAAGAATCCCAGAAAAGCACAAAATCAGAAGCTATGATATAGATGCAAAAGCTATAGGGTAAATAAATAACTAAATTAAAGCAAAAATTTTAAAAAAAATTAGACAATTTTTAAGAAGCCCTGACAAGGTAGGACATGAACTTTCAATGATTTCCTTGAGCTCATTTTCTGTTGGCCATCTACTCCTGGGCATGGGACCAACCCTTAAGAGTTGATTGTTTACCTAGTCAGTCATCCTCGGAGAAAACTAAATTTTCATTTCCAAGTGATTATAAATTATAAATAGCTTCTGGGTTAGGGATGTGAGCATGTGTCTACTTCTCCTTTCAACTCTAGGGCCTCATCTGGTACAGTCGCTTGTAGGCTCTAAGCATGCTGCTCAGTTTATGAGTTCATATGTGTCCTGATGTGTTTAGAAGACTTTATTTTCTCAGTGTCCTCTATTTCCTCTGGCTTTATTCCTCCTCTTTCTTAAATGAAATTAGATATTGATTGGTTACTCACAGACACTTGTGCTACCACTGTACTAATGTAACATTCAGTAAGTGTACCCCTGTAGGTAGAATGTTATGCAGTTGGAGATATTTACCTTTCCCCTTTGGTAGTGGGCAGGGTAGCTTCTAGTACAATGAATACTAGCAAGGAATGTAAAGGCTGTAGGTAGGCACCATCTCTATTTCTCCATGTTCAGTGAGTTGTATAGGTGTTGTCTTCAGCATTAAGGCCTGGCTATCAGTTTGTGGAAAAAAACCTGTAGCCCTTGCTGCAGCCTGTATTGTTTAGGGATTCTAATGCAACCTCTGTAGCCAACAACTGGATTAGAAGTAACATATTCTGACTTCTAAGTTTCATTTGGTGAAGAGACATATCTAGCTGTGTCTCCGTTTCCCCGGCTATTTGGTGATTTCATTTTGATCACCTTCATATATGTAGATAATGTAGGAAGCTTCTACTGTATCAGGTTTCCATAAAATCCCTTAAAAGGCCCTTAATTTTTCCTGTCCCTTTGCATATTCTCTTCCTATCTGCCTCTTCTCTCGCCTCTTCTGTTTGATGATTTTGGAGCTCTTAAGTTATCATTTAAACTACTGCTCAGTAAAGTGAAATACAAGAAAATTATGAAAAATCATCAAACAAAAATTATAAAGTATTAATTTGTCCATTCTACTAAGTATAAGAGGAACAATGTATTTTTTATTTTCAGATTTTATTTACATTTCAAATGGAACAATGTTAATTACACAAGTGACCTCTTCTGTGACTAAGCATATATAGTGACTGAAGAGAGAGTTCTCTGTTTAAGATCACCAGATACTCTTTTTATTTAAAGTTTTTGATATTTTATTTATATTTCAAATGTTTCCATCTTTCCAGGTCTCCCCTTTGGAACCCCCCTATTACCTCCCCCTCCCCTGCCTCTATGGGGGTATTCCCCCACCCTCCCACCCACCCATTCTCATCTTCCCTCCTTAGCATTCTCCTACACAGGGGCATATAACAACCTCCAGCCCAAGGGTCTCTCCTCCCCCTGGTGGCTAACAAGACCCTCCTCTGCCACATATATGGCCAGCACCATGGGTCCCTCCATGTGTATTCTTTGGTTGGTAGATCAGTTTCCAGGAGTATCGAGGGGTCAGACCAGTTGCCACTTTTGCTTCCTCCCTGGGGATGCAAACTCCCTCAGCTTCTTCAGTCCCTTCTCCAAGTCTTCCATGTGGGACCTCACACTCAGCCCTACCGTTGCTGCAAAGTGACTCTTGGGTATTCTGAACTTTTGGGCTAATATCCACTTATCAGTGAGTACATACCATGTTCATTCTTTTGTGACTGAGTTACCTTGCTCAGGACGATATTTTCAAATTCCATCCATTTGCCTGAGAATTTCATGAAGTCATTGTTTTTAATAGCTGAGTAGTACTCCATTGTGTAAATGTACCACATTTTCTGTATCCATTCCTCTGTGGAGGGACATCTGGGTTGTTTCCAGCTTCTGGCTATTATAAATAAGGCTGCTATGAACATAGTGGAACATGTATCTTTATTACATGTTGGAGCATCTTCTGGGTATATTCCCAGGAGTGGAATAGCTGGGTCCTCAGGTAGTATTATGTTCATTTTTCTGAGGATCTGCCAAACTGATTTCCAGAGTGGTTGTACCAGCTTGCAATCCCACTAGCAATGGAGGATTGTTCATCTTTCTCCACATCTTCGCCAACAGGTGCTGTCAACTGAGTTTTTGATCTTAGCCATTCTGGCTGGTGTGAGGTGGAATCTCAGGGTTGTTTTGATTTGCATTTCCCTGATGACTAAGGATGTTGAACATTTCTTTAGGTGCTTCTCAGTTTCTATGAGTTTCCTGAGTTGAGAATTGTCTGTTTAGCTTTCTTCCCCATTTTTTGATAGGGTTGTTTGGATCTCTGGAGTCTACCTTCTTGAGTTCTTTGTGTATATGGGATATTAACCCTCTATCGGACATAGGATTGGTTAAGATCTTTTCCCAATCTGTTGGTTGCCATTTTGTCCTATTTACAGTGTCCTTTGCCTTAAAGAGATTCTCTTACAGAGAACCTAAGATTGAATCCCAACACCTACATGCAGAATTCCATCTCTAACTACAGTTTCAGATGATGTGATCCATTTTTCTGGCTTCTTCAGGCACCAGATACACATAAGATGTATATACATATATGCAGGCAAAACAACCACATTCACAAAATAAGAAACATTACAAATCAAAACAAAAACATGTCACCTGGTCTTGTAAACTTTAGGGGGAAGGTGTTCCATATGATAATAATTATTAATAATACACTCAGAAATGGAGGTTTCAGTTTGAATGTAAACAATAGCATGGCTTACTATTCTTCTTCAGTCAATGTCAGGTCTAATATCTCTTTTTCTAGTTGTAAATGTAGCTAAAATTTTATTTTCAGCCAGAAAGAAAGCTTACCAGCTTTCAAGTACCTCTTTGGGGAGATTAAGTTAGCCTAGCTCCTGGCTAGGTCCTTCAGCTGCCCACATAAGGGACATATGTGATTTCAGGTGTCACATGTTTGTCCTCCCATTCCTTTTAGAATTCTAAGTTTTACCACTACATGTGTGTAAGCCTCCTGTGACTTTTAGCTTCAGACAGCAATAGCTTTGTCTCTCTAATACACTCTTGATGTATAATGCTGTGCCTTGGGCTCTCTTCAAATGTTGCCTAAGAAATCAATGATGTGAATCCAAGCTTACAATAAAAATGATTGCTGAAAGCTAACCAGGTATAGACTCTGGGCCCTAGAGTACACATATTTGTAACTTAACTATTCACTAGCTTTGACTGTTGTTTTCAATGGTGTTTTTTTCCACCTAAGCAATGAGTTTTACAGCTAAAACGCCAATAGAAACAATGCTTGATTACATATATTGAAGAGTCTGGGTAGGCTTGAAAATCTACACAGAGGTCATCCCCTGGGGCAGTGAAACTGAAACAACAACAACAACAAAAATCCACCAAAAACATCTCTTAATGGAGTTTCTCAGACCACCTGTTACACTTGGATAATTCAGAAACAGCTTTTCCCATTAATTCATTCCAGGCAGGAATCTAATCCTAAATGAAGCATGTTATAAAGCATTTGGATTAGTAACAAAGCCATTCTAACCATATGCTTGAATTTTTGTTATATTTTCAGACAATGTTGTAGTATCATTAAAGTTTTTTTTTTTTCAACACTACCTTTTTAACATGCAGAGGCTCATTTTGGAGAGAAAGGTGGATAACTAAATAAAAGATAGAAAGAACAGTTTTCAAGTTACAGCAAACTAAGAATTTGAAAATCCTTGTACTTGTGATATGCCCCTGGCACTCTTGATTCAGGGAAGAAAATTGTTTTCCTTCAGTACGAAGTGGGAGGAAAAGAGTTAGTAGAACATTTTGAGGCAGTTGCCTTATCCTATACATCTGCTGCCATTCTTCCTGTTTGCTCCTAAAACCTTGAATAAAGAGATGACTGGCTATCTCTTTTGTGTACTGCAAATGTCAGTCTGTTCCTCATCATTGAATCCTACCTGGATGCACATCCATTCATTTGATGCTTCTCATGGCATGAGATAATGTTGATATCAGCTGTACAATAAGTCATTTCTACATTCTTCATAGCTTGTTATGGAGCCTGACACATAATTGGTATTTGATGGTGTTATTCAGTGAGTAATTGAAAAATTCAGTGACCCATATATATGTCACATTTCAGCTTTCCTTAAGGAAATACAGTTTGGATGACTAAAGCATGTGGGACAGAAGTATCTTGTCAGTACTGTAATTATAGGAGTGTACAATTTATGAACAAAGCAGTGCCTCCCTGCCTTCTACCTAGGACCTTTCTGTGTTAGGAATGAAAACTAGCATCCTCTCTTTGTTTTCATTTGCACTGTTCATTTATACTTTGTTTAAACTACATAATTGGAGAAATTTTTCTCTAATATGGTCTTTAAGGTATCTTGTAAATAGAAACACAAGGCAGACACAAAAACACTGCTGAGAGCCCTACTGTGTCCAGTCTGGAGAATATATGTATGATGTTTCCATCCCTACCATCATGGTTTACATCTCCTGAGGTGAACAACCAATATTTGATTAAAGTGAGTTAGCAAAGTAAGGATAATTTTATCCTTATATCCATTAGCCAGATAGATAAATTAGATAGATAGATAGATAGATAGATAGATAGATAGATAGATAGATAGATAGAGATAGATTACCAGGTTGACATTTAGCTATTTAAATAAATATTTCTGACTGGAATTTTTTATTGTTACCTTTTTTTGTTAAACAGCACATTTTATTTATTTGCATTTGTGTACATCCATCATAATGCACAATTGGAAGTCAAAGGACAACATTTGGAAATATGCTATATCCATCAACCTCATGAGTCTGTTGGACCACGATATCTTATTCTTTTGTCCCTTTTTTTCTTTTATGGAATATAGATTCTTTTCTCATATAATATATCCTGATTTTACTTTCCCTTCTGGCTATTCCTCCTAGATCCTCTCCACTTGTCATCCCTGCCTAGATCTACTATTTTTCTATCTCTTCTTTTTAGAAAAGAATAGGTAGCCAGCAGTGGTAGCACATACCTGTACTCCTAGTACTAGGGAGGCAGGACAGCCAGAAATACATAGATAAACCTGGTGTCAAAAAAGGCTTCTAAATGATAAGAAACCAAACATGACAAAATAAAATATAGTAATATAAAGAAAAAACCCCATCATAGAAAAGTTAGACTCTGTAACCCAACAGGAGAAAAAGAGTTCCAAGAGCAGGCAAGAGTCAGAAACCCACTGATTTTCATAGTCTGGAGCTAATAGCTATAAATATATACACAAGGGACCTGGTGCAGACCCGGGAAGGCCCTGTCCTTACTGCTTTATTCTTTGTGAGCTCATATGCATCTTGCTTTGTTGATTCAAAGGGCCTAATTTCCCTGGTGTCCTCCAGCTGCCAGAGGAAGTCTCTCTGATGATAACTAGATAAGGCACTATTCTATATTTATAGTAGAACATCATTAGCAACCATTTTCTATATTTTTTCAGTATTGTTCAGATTTATCCTAGATCTCTGAGCTATCTAGCTTCTGATTCTTGCTTACACAGTGTCAGGTATTGGGTCCTTCTTATGCAATGGGCCTCATAAAATCAGACACTGTTTAACTAATCCCACATGTTCTGTGCTACCATTGCCTGAGCCTATTTTGCAGGCAGGACAGATTATAGGTCAAAGATGTTGTAGCTGGATTGGTGTCTAAATTTCTCTTTCAATAGCCTGTAGAGTAGCTTCACAAACAAACAAACAAACACCCACTAAATCTTAGGAGTGAGGGTTCCATGTATATACCAGTTTGATATCTCCATGTTCAACAGCTGTGTAGGTGTTGTCCTTGGCAATTAACCATTACTGTCACTTTGTGAAAAACAGTCTTTTGTCATAGTAACAGCCTTGTTTCAGGGGGATTTCCGTTGGATCCCTTGCCAACAACTCAATGAATGTATACTAGTCCTACCTCTGGAAAACTTGCCTGGCTATAAGAGATGACCAGTTGAGACTCCATATCACCCATTAATAGGAGTCCTAATTAGGATCACCTTCATAGATTCTAGGAAGTTTCCATTGAACTAGGTTTCCACACCATACCTCAAGTGCATCTCCAGTTCCTACATTCTCCCCTTCCATGCCATCTCTCCCACCTGATTCCCCCCACTCTGTCTTATATCCTCATCTGCCACTAATCTGACCATAAAATCTATTCTACTTCTCCCTCCAAGGGAGATCACATCTAGACTGCTCCTTTTCACTTAACCATTCTAGGCCTACAAACTATAGTTTGGTTATCATTTATTTAATAGCTACTATCCCCTTATAAGTGGGTACATACCATATTTATTTTCTAGGTCTGTACTACCTCATTCAAGATGAGTTTTTCTAGTTCTATCCATTTGAAAATTTCATGATATCATTTTTTTAACAGCTGAGTGTGGGGTGCAAAACTCCATTTTAAATGTACCTTATTTTCTTTATCCATTCTTCTCTTGTGGAGCATCTAGGTTGTTTCTGGCTATATACATACATGATTTATTTTACTGAAGTAAGATACCATGTTAAGGAAAAATGCTGGAAGATATTTTTCAATTTTAATTTAATCTCATTTTCTATATATGGATGTTTTGGCCGCATATATATTTCTGGCTTCATGTATGTCTGTGCATGATATGCATTCTTGCATTCAAAGGCTAGAGAGGGTTTTGGTTTCCTCTAGAGCTAGAGAGGGGTATAGACAATTGTGAGCCACTATGTGGGTGAGAGGCATCAAACCTGGGTTGTCTGCCAGAATAGCCAATACTCTTATTACTACTGAGAAAACTTTTTAGACCCAGAGTATATATTCTAAGATTGGTGTGTATACTCCAAACCATACTGCTGAGTTCTAGGATAAACTCTAATTTACAAATCATGCACACACACAAAATAACTAATAGTAAATACCAGAATTGACAGAGGAATGCAGCTGAGCTCTAGAGTGCTTGCCTATCTAATATGTACATCCCCTGAGTTTGATCCTAGAACAGCAATAATAGTAATAATCTTTGTCATCTTTGTTGTCATCATCATTATCATCATCATCATCATCATCGAACTAGTGCAGTTTTTCCTGGAGTTTTTGGATGTGCTGGCATCAATATTCTGGGAAGTGAGACCACACTGGATGTGAGCTACAAGACATACAATTGATCTGATGATCTAGAACTTGCCTGAGGCAGAACACATTTGATGGATATGATAGACAAAGGGATTTGCATGATGGGTGGACATATAAGATAGATTGATGATTTGAATCCTTGTTAGACAGAGAAAGGCATAGAGAGCTTTCAGCACTGTTCATAATAACATGCAATGGGACACTTAGAAATTATTCATTTCTGAAAAATAGTGATTAAATATTTTGGACTCCAGCTGATATACCTGGCCTGTATACACAAGTTCTGGAGACCTGAAATCTAGTCCTAATACTTAAATAGTAAACACTCTCTAGACATCCATCTTTGCAGCTTGAGCCTTTATATTTCTTTGCAAATTAATTTTATTCCTAACAAGAAACACTCTCTTCTAAACTAATCTTATTTAATGAATTTGACCTAAAAGAAATAAATGTTCTACCCATCACTTGGGCACAAAGGAAAATCAGTGTTGCAGAACTATCTGGTGGCTAGCACCTTCAAAAGTGACTCAACCAATCAGAAAATATTTAGCAGATAGTAAAAGGGCTTGGACGTGGCAAAAAGTACAGTGATTGCAAATGCTTGGACGCTACTGAGAAAACAGAGTATTTACTGCTGCCAAATGGTGGCAATGTAAAATGGCAAATTCCTCTCTTATGGCTCTGATGATAGCAATCTGTGAAACAAAGAAGTCACTATGGCAAGACTCAGAATAGTACTAAGGAAGACCAACAGGAAAAACTATTATTCCCTTGGCTTTAGTGCAAAATAAGTGAGCAATGTGGGAAAATCCTTTCATAAACAGAAAAGTAGGGAAAACAAGACAAGAATTCACAGCAGTACTATAGTCATTAAATGAAATGTTTAGGACTATTTCTGGCTACAACCAGAATGTGGGTTAATGGCCCATGGGAAACTGACAATGCTAAGACCTTTGGCTGTCATCAGTGGCAACTAAATGAATATCATTTATGGTACTTCTGTAGTTTTCATGATCTCTCTCCTTGGGAGTGGAATCCTTTAGATATTTTGTATGTTTCAGTAAACTTTCAGCTCACACACTTTACTGTTGTTATCACTGCTGACAAAAATTTCCTTTCATTCCCTTTTCAAAACTTTCTTTTTCTACTTGCATTTGTTCAGGACTTCAAGTTGAAGATAGTGCCACTTTTCTGCCTTTTATTTGTTGACCCAACTCTCTATTTAAAAAAAAGTCCAAGATAGATATTTCCAAAATTAATATCACTATTCAGGACAGTATCCCTGTTGGAGGATATTCTTACTCCAGACCATGTGTGATTGCCTTTGGCAAGTGCTTGGCCTAAATCCAATTTCCGTGGCACTAGTGAGGATGAAAAACATTCATTTATTTATTCAATATACATTAGTAAAGCTTCTGTTTGGGGCCATAAAGAGTTATATGAATTATGAACCTTGACTTTTTAATAAGAGGATATCAGTTATATCAATAATATAATAAACTCAAATAAAATAAGTGCAAATATAAAAGTCACAGATGAAGCTGTTGTCATGACAATCTTGATTAACCTTTCTTAGAGAAAACTTATACTCCAGCAGGTCCTTGTTTGAACTCCATGAGTAATTTTGGTAAAATAATAATTCAAATACATGTGATGGGGAATTTAAATGAGAGAAAGTAGAAAATGAAAATACATATATTTGTATTATCTTGATAAAAAATAGTATTCACCATATGAATAGTAGTTAAATGTAATTAAGAATCAGGTTAAATGTATCCATTGTCTATATGTCACTTTGTACATGGTTATTTATTTTAATGAATACTATAAAAATATACTTACTATATTTTTATTGTCTTGTAATTCTAACATTGTGAGAATCAAGTTGGAATACCTTTCCACAAGGTAGCACTCATAATCACTTATCTTGCTTATTTCTTATATAACCATTTAATATGCTCAAGAACAGCCACAGATCATTTTGTATATCTTCAAAGGTTTAATTTTATTTCTGAGGGAGATAATTTATCTTATTGAGCAATTAAGGGATGATACTAGATTTGAAGGAAATATTTTCTGCAATAAATCTTGTTCATGAGTAAATGTTCATTTTATAAGTGATAACCATGGATTCTTAGCACTAATCAAGATGAAAAAATAAACCAGATTATGGGTATTCAATACTGTAATGGGTTTTACAATTCTGTTCTCTAGATACAAACTCTCTTCCTAAAATTGTTGATATGAAAAAATTAAATGTTTGTATATATTTTTCTGAATTTACATATATATATATTTTTTTTTCCAGTTGATTTTTTTTTTAATTTACTAACTTTGAGATAGAATCTTTGAATTTTTGGTGTTGAATTTCTTCCCTTCCACTTTGATCTTTTATGATAATGCCTCCATTTGAACATTTTTGGAATAGCTGTATTAGGAAGCATAATCTCACAACCTGGCTTTAGAGAATATAGGGTTCAAGGTATCACCACTGTTTTGAATTGTTTCTGTGAACTTGTTTTGGAGATATGTTCATGTGAAGGTGACAAGACAGGAAACAAATGCAAAAGTATGAAAGAAATGGCTTGAAAGTATAAAAGTATATAATATTTTTTCTAGAAGAGTAGTGAACCTTAAAACATTAATTTGCAATGGTATATTTACCAAACATTTAAGAAATCATAATATTGCTCTTTTATTAGCAATGATACATGAAATACAATTATATAGAAGATATAAATGAACAAATAAACATCTATAAGCACAAAGCAGAAATGCATTATATGTAGAACAGCAGCATAAAGTGCTGTGATCAAAGTCTGGAATAGGGAAGGACCGTCCTAGATTTATATCTTCTATAATTCTACACTGTCACCCCCCCTTAAAAGGTGATATAACTGAAAGTAGTTTCTCTATGAAAATAAGTGAATAAGATGCAGAATAATTTTAACACGGGGTTCTGTTGTCATCTTCTAACATATGAGGCTGAATAAGTAACTGTATTATCACTTTTGCTATAGTCAATTATAATAAATTTAAATGGCTTAAAGCGTTAAAACATATTACCCATCATTCTGAAGGTCAGAAGATACACACAGATCTTGAGATGATCAAAATAGTGATAGGGATGCCTTTCTTCTGGAGGTTCCAGTGTGACAATCCATCTCTTTGCACATCTTACCATCCAGAAACCAAAAGCATTCCTTTGTTCATGGTTCCATCTTCCATCTTTGAAGCATCAATACAATTTCAACCCATATGTTTGACTGACTGATTTTGTTGTTACAATGTCTTCTCACCAGTGCAATTTCTAAATCTAATGGCTCTTTTTCATTTACTGAAAGAATAATGGCACATACAATCAAATAAAAATAATTGATGATACTTACCAAAATGATAGTGACTTTAATTTATCAAAATAATGCTTCATTATGTAGTACAATGCTGTTCTCAAATTCACAGTTCTGCTGACTTACCCTTCCGAATTTTGGTGTTACAAGTGTTAGCTACCTTATCATTCTTCTCTATCATGAGAAAGTGAGTAACGTCTATTTAACAAGAAATAACTAATAGAAAATTAAGAAAACTCTTTAGGCAGATAACAAAACAAGTCAATAAAAACATGAAGAATTATTGATTTTTATTCTTAATCGGGAACATTTCTGTTCATCAACATGCATTCACCATTTTTATTGGATATTTTCTTTATTTACATTTCAAATGTTTTCCCCTTTCCAGGTCTCCCCTTCAGAAACCCCCTATCCCACTCCCTTGCCCCTGCCTCTATGAGTGTGATTCCCTACTCACACACCCATTCCTGTCTTCCTACCCTGGCATTCCCCTACACTGGGGCAGCGAACATCCTCAGGCCCAAGGGCCTCTCCTCCCACTGATGTCCAACAAAGCCATCCTCTGCCACATATGTGGCCGGAGCAATGGGTCCCTCCATGTGTATTCGTTGGTTAGTGGTCCCCAGTCCCAGGGATCTCCAGGGGATCTGTTTGGTTGACACTGTTGCATGGGGCTGCAAAACCCCTCAGCTTCTTCAGTCCTTTCTCCAACTCCTCCATTGTGACCCCACACTCAGCCTGATGGTTGGCTGCCAGCATCTGCCTCTCTATATGTCAGGCTCTGCCAGAGCCTCTTAGGAGACAGCCATATCAGGCTTCCATCAGCAAATACTTCCCGGCATCCACAATATCTCATCAGACTAGAATAAACTGAAATTATGGTAGCACACAATAGTAAGAATTATTAAAAATAGCTTAAGTTTTACAAGCAAGTATTTATGTAATTTGGTGCTATCACACAAGAATTCAAAGTTTTGGTATATGTCCTGTAGAAATGCTTATGCACATATGTCAAGATA
Source organism: Rhynchomys soricoides (assembly GCA_019843965.1). Taxonomy (NCBI): domain Eukaryota; kingdom Metazoa; phylum Chordata; class Mammalia; order Rodentia; family Muridae; genus Rhynchomys; species Rhynchomys soricoides. The sequence goes on along the minus strand of JADRCH010007386.1, from coordinate 695,953 downwards.
TCATTATTTTTTTCATTGTTGCTTGCAATACAGAAAAAGTACAATGAAAAACAGCAGACATAAGTCACCAGAAGGAGAGGAAATCAATAAAACATGGCAAAATTTGTAATGATGTAGTATACTGAAATTAACTGAATTAAATCTATGCATTTATTATATGAAGAAATTTCCAAAAATTAAGGAGTAATTGATCCAATGATAAATGTAGCCACACAAATAAAAACCTTATATTGAGGAACTCCATGATTATATACTCATATATGCAGAAGTTAAGAGGTGTGTGTATAAAGCAACTATCTAATTACGATTATTCTATTAGAGAGGCCCAATAGGTTAGCAATGGAGATACTGATTTCAAATAACATAATTTTATGAATATCTGTAATTATTTTATTTTAAAATAAGTCTAAACTCCATTTCCAGTAGTTTATAAAAGATGGAGTTTGAAAAAAGTTAGTTTTAATGAGTAAACTAAATTGTAAACAGTGGTTGATTATAAAACTAAACTACATAAATTAATTTTAGTTTTATATGCTTTCTCAGTTTATAATCTTTATCAGGCTAATTATATAAAAATTCCTCAAAATCGTCAGGAGTATGGCTGTAACTCAGTAATATAGATTAAATCAAGAAAGTAAAAGCCTGTGCTGATATTAGTATTCAAAGGAATTTATACTCAGATGAGAAAAGGGAATCAATAGTTTTAAAGAAACATATAAAGGCACAATTAAAAGACAAATACAGCTTTTGAGAGTTGAACATAAATCTAATGGGTTATTATTCAGTGGTTTAGCATTTACCTAAAATATATGATACAATTAATTCAACTCCCAGCACCACACACAAAAATTCTAGTAGATTTCTCCTAGAAAACATATAATGGGAGTATGAGATAAATACTATTTGTATTAATAACAAACAAAGGATTTCCAAGAACTGAAAAATATTTGATCCTACTGTTAGCACAATGATAGCCAGGGGGATCAAATAGACTAATTTTTACCTAAGTGCACAAAGGTTGGTGTGTACATTTCATTAGACACCAGAAAGAAAAGACAGCCTGTCAGCGAAAGAATATCAGGCTTCTTGTTAGCAAGGTTAGATGCTAGAAAACAGCAGGGATTTCATGAAAACGTTGATTAAAATATTTTGTCATCCTCAAATTCAGTGTCCTGATAAGGTTTTTCTAAAGACAGAAAATAAATTGGCTTGCATTAAAAGATAAAGGCAATTTTTGGCAAAATAGATATATTAGATAGATTAGACAGGTAGATAGATGATAGATTACATAGATTAGATTAGAGAGTTAGATTGATGAAGGATAATGGATAGATAGATGGACAGGTAAATGAATAGATGTTAGATAAGTGATAAATTATAGACAGATAATAGCAAATGAACTTAATCAATAATCTATAATATTTCTAGTATATTCCCTTTGAAAAACAAACTAACAATGAAAATTTTCATATTTTGAACCCATTTTAATAAAATATGATGAAACATAAAATTCTTGACAATATACAATAAATGGTTATTTTTAATATCATTGTAAAATCACACAGACATATTCTTCTTGCAAAAAAGAAGAGTGGGAGAACTACACAGATTCACTATTTGTATGTACATATTTGAGATAGACTTAGATAAGAAGGTTCTCTTGGAAAACATATTTATTCTGAGATTGAAGAGTTTCAAATATAGTGGTTATTAGAAGAGCCATTAGTAGAGACATGGAAGATGTCTTTATTTTTGTAAAAATATACGTTTAAGCAAAGTGGAATGGCTCTTAATTCTAACATGATATCTTTGAAATTACTTAAATATTTTTTCTAATAATTAATAATGTAATCTAAAGTGCAGCAATTTCATGTTTAATTAATGGTTATCACTTGCTCTTGACCTTTTAAACACATTTTAATGTTCAAGAAAAATAAGTTATTTACTAAATCGTTAATCTTATAGTCAGCACAGATGAAGATACATATAAGGAAATAGAGTAAAAGAAATTCATGGAGGGATCATGTTAAAAGTTCACACTCCAAGGATCACCAGTTTTGTACACAGTCAAAATTACTTTCTAATATGTAATAATATGTTTATAGGTAATTTTTGGGGGGTAGGGATGGTTTAGTTTAACAACTTATGCTGTCATACAATTAGCAGATAAATTTAGCATTCTAACAAACTCTACTGACTCATAATTAGACATTAGTTACTGTTCTCATTCAAATTGTTGTTTGCCTACAAGCCCTTACTGTTCTTCCAAAGGCCCAGATTTGATTCACAGTGCCAAAATGGTGGTTCACAACCTTATATAACTCTAGCTCCAAGGGATTAAATATCCAGTACAAGCTTCTGCATGTATCAGGCATGCATGTGGTACATGCAGGCAAAGCACCCATTCATATAAAAAAAATTAAAAATAAAATAAAAGTAAAGCAAATCTCCCCTGTCCTAGGAAAATAGCGAATTTCATAGGCCTGTAAGTTTGACTCTCAGGTAACTCTAGAGCCTATCAAAATTAATTATAGTGACCTTTCTTCATTATATGTTTTAAGGTCTAACACTGAATGCAACATAAGAATCTAGCATAATTCTAGAATTGTTCTGACAAGGTATTGACTAGAAAAATAATTTAACCATGGTGCTTTTCTTTTATATGTAGAAAAATGCTTCTTTGTGCCTCTTAATATGATTTCCTTTCCCATCCGTGAGATCCCAGAAAACTTCCCAAAGGCTAGAATAATACATGACATCTTCAGAATATACTAACATCAATGAACATTTTCATGTTCAGAAGAAGGAGTGCCTTCCATTCTGAGTATGTTCATATCCACTGCAAAAAATTGCTATATTATTTTAAGAGCTAACTAAATTTCATCATTTTGTCTCAACACTACACTGCTAGAGCAGTGAGATGATCTTAATCAAATTTTCTTAGAATTACTGTTTATGATAACATACAATTCAAAAATAATATCAGATGCCAGTGGTATCCATTGTATATTTTATGAGTACAAAGTTTTATCATCTCTTTACAACTATTTATGATAATCATAAATAATCTATTAATGTAAGGTAAAATAAAGCATGTGGTAATTTCACTACTAGTTTTCATATTATTAATGTATTCTCAGGAAAATATCAAGCTACTAATCTGAGATATGTGAGCATATTTACTCAAGTTTGAATATGACCTGTTATATGAAAATATATTCCAGGTTTAGTAAGAATATAGTAATATCACAATCAAATAACATGACAAAATGACTATTATTTATCCCATCAGACAGCTATACTAGTAATAGAAGGGAAATTATGACCTTTAAAATATACAACTGATATATATAGCCATGAGATTTGTAATCAAATATATTTTGGTTATCAAAAGCTAGCTCAGATGTATGTGTACTTAGTTCCTGAAGCAAAGATAAAACAACCAAATAAAAGAAACTACACAAGCTATTTTCAACTCATACTAATTCTTGCTTTATCACTAATAACAAGAGTATTTTCTAAAACAGCGTTTGGAAGGTGAAAATCTAGAAAGTTTAACATAAGCTCTGATGTCACCTCTTTTACTGGGGTTTGCTATCATATTATTCTTCCTATACCATATTAGTTAACAATGAGGCAGGGTTGAAAATTTGGGCAAAGTTACATAACCTTTTATTCTGTCTTTGTGGTTTATTATATTCTAGTTCTTTGTTTTGAAGAGGGCTTGATAATTGTGAAAACAAAAAAAGAATCTCCGTGATACTTGCTAAATGTTAGGCTGATTTAATACTACATCTTTCAAGACTATGGACGTGGATAAAAACTAAGCATGAGTATTGAAGAACAGCCAAAGGAGATTCCAATCTTCTTACAGTTGAGCCTACTTTGACAAAGGAGATTGAACACGGCAAGGTACTACATTACCTGCACAGTGAAGTTTGTGATAAGAACTATTAACCTCTTACTTGGATTACTGTGTTGTATCTGTAGTGCTGAAAGCTGCAGAAAAATTAATAAAGAAAAAACTGTATTTAGTCCTATTTCATCACAAGCTTATATTTTAAATCATTGTCTAAACACAGTTGCTCTTTGGTGTACTTTTCACATTGTACTGCTGATTGACGCTTGTAACTCTTGCAAAACTAGAATTTAATGTTATATTTTAAAACGAGGATCTTCAAGTTATAAAGAATCATAACTCTCTTAACCTAGAATGCATCCTAGCAGTTAATGTTTTCAGCTAATACTATAAAAGGATCTAAGAAGACATATTAAGGAAAACAAAGCAATTTATTTCCAGATAGATCACTTTTTCCTTGTTCTCTCTCTCTTTCTCTCTCTCTCTCTCTCTCTCTCTCTCTCTCTCTCTCTGTCTCTGCACTCTCTGTGAGTGCATATAGATGACTGATAGATAGATAGATAGATAGATAGATAGATAGAAGGAAAGATAATATAAAATATATAGAATTTTTTTTTAGTAAGCAAGATCTCGCATAGCCTGGACTGACCTCTAGGTCTCTACATAGCTGAGAGTGACTGAGAGCTTCTGATTCTCCTACCTACACCTTCAAAGTTTGGGGATTATAAGAATACACCGCCAGTCCCTGTTTTACAGATGTACTGCTAACATCATTCCATAACATTTGGATGTCATCCTCTGAATTTATTCTCTTTTATACCTTCACAAACATATATTACGTGTAATATACAAAGGTACCTGCATGTAATGGTGATGCACAATGCTATCCACTGTATTTCATTAGTTGTTTGGGGCTTGTAGCATTCTTTTTATCTGAGAGAAGCAAAAGCAAAGGAAATGATGAGAAATGAAAAATATTTCTTTTTAAATATCTTATGTGTCTCAGTATTTTTTGAATACATGTCTCTGTGTCCATGGAGGCCGTAAGAGAGCATTGAATCCCCAGGAACTGAAGTTAGAGATGTCTATAACGCACTGTGTGTGTATGGAAATTGAACCTGTATCTTGAACAGCAACCGGTGCTCTTAACCTCTTAGACAACTCTCCATCTCCATGAAGACTGGTTCCACATAATACACTAATATATAAATGCAGCTATGTTTTTCTAAGTGCTTTTTTGGTCTTTAATTTCTTAACAAAATATAATATTTTCAAATTACATGTAACTATAAATGTTTTCTTTTTAACTTCTTGAAATTCATACAATAGAAAACTAGATAAAACATCTACTTAAGCTACAATATGAAAACATCTTAGACTGGATAATTTACAAGCAACAGAAATACTTGTCTCATTGTTATAACTCCAAGTCCTAGAACAAGGCAATTGCTACCTTGATTTTAACTGGAAGGAAGCTTTTTACTTTATAAATGGCACATGTTTCACTGCCCTCAGATGGCAGAGTACGCACACATCACCCTTTTTAGGCTTCGTTTATAAAAACCTTACTCCAAATTACAAGGGCTCTTTCCCAATGCTCTATTCTCAAGCTCCATGCCTTAAAACCAACAGCCGATAAATTAAGATTCGATTTTGGTAGAAATCTAAAATATTCAGAATGTTGAAAGTATAGACTTGATGTTGGGGAGAATCTAAACCAAAAAATAAGATTTGTTATTGACTTGTCAAAATGCATTGTTAGCATTGAGGAAAGATTGATATCAAGGAGCCTTATCTTTTCTAAATTCAAAAAGAATGTATATGAACAAAGATTATTTTTTTAATAAATTCCCTTACAATTGTTTGTCTCTTAAAAATTTGTTGTCCCAAATAGAAAGAGACTCCTACTTAGTCAGAGGAGAGAGGGAGTTAGAAAAAATAACCTAAAGCAACTTCTATACTCCATAATGATGTTTATCATTTTGTGAATGAGTTACCAACTCTTTTCAGCTTTTGGTACATCATTATTTTCCCCATTATTTTACAAAGTTGTTCCTCTGTAAAAATCAGATATTATCAGAAAGAGTACTTTATGTAGGTTCAGAGACAATTATCACTATAAGGATTACACTAATAGTAACTGTTATAAGTGTCACAAAAGCTTATTACAAGAGATATTGTCTTTTTGCTAACCTTAGTTTCATGACCCTACAAACCAGGGAAAGATCTCTCTCTCTCTCTCTCTCTCTCTCTCTCTCGCTCTCGCTCTCGCTCTGTGTGTGTGTGTGTGTGTACACATATGTACATGTATATGTATATATATGTATATGTGCATGTATATAAACTCTTATTACAAAAATATCTTCTATGCTTATTAAGGATTTGGATAAGAGAAAGCACAAGTATTTGAAGGGAAGTAACCAACTTTGACCAATATGCTCTACCCAGTGCACAAGATTCTTTTTTTTTTTTAATTGGTTATTTTATATATTTACATTTCAAATGTTTTCCTTCTTCCTAGTTTCCCCTTTGAAGAGACCCCCTATCTCCCCTCCCCCTGCTTCTGTGAGAGTGCTCCCCCACCCATCCACCCACTCCTGCCTCACTGCCTTAACATTCCCCTATGCTGAGGCATCACGCCTTCATAGAAGCAAGGGCCACCCCTCCCATTGATGCCCAACAATGCCATCCTCTGCAACATAAGCAGCTGGAGCCATGGGTCCTTCAATGTGTACTCCTTGGTTGGTTGTTTAGTCCTGGGAGCTCGGGTAGGGAGCAAGATTCTTAATGTAGGAATTGTTGCTTAGGGCTACTTAATGATGTACCAGTGGAATTACTCCAAATGACCTGTATGTTCCTGTAAGGGCTACTTGCCTTATTTACCTGATTTGAAGCTGATTCCTTGAACCTGAACTGTCATCTAAGGACAAAGTGGCTTCCAGAGAGCTCTCTGAGCTGTAATGCACATGAAATTCCACAGTTAACTTTGCAGGTAACTTCCATCATCTAACTTCTGTCTTCCAGATGCGCTTGGGGCAACAGTGGCCAAGCATAGTCATCCCTTCTGTTGAATCAAAGGTGACCCACTGAAAGACATTAGAGTAGGGTTTTATCCCTCTCCTAAAGCACAACTTCACTTCCACCTCCTTTGTTGTAATTTATAAAGTGAAAATTTGGGTTTCTCAAAATCTGGACTTAAAGAACACTCAAAGGTATCACCATGGAGACAGATTTTGGGGATCCAGTTTATGTCAGACTCTTGTGAAAGGCCCTTGTAATCTTTATTTTTAAAAAAATTACTTTTTCCCACAATGTTTGAGTTCTTTTGAATACTTTATAAGATAAACCACTGATTTTATGAGTTTTTATAATTCTGTGACATGAATGTCTTTGTATAGTTGGCATTGTCATTTCTTTTGAAAGTTGAAGTAACTGAAACTTTCAGAAGTAAGTAACAACAAACTAGAGGGGATACATTTACATGAGTCAGGTTTGCTAGATGCTTGGAAATTTTTGTAGTTATTCACCTCTTTTACGATCCTTTTTCACACTTGTGATACATTAGCTAATACTCATGACTTACTAACAGTACATGATAATTTTGTTTAAACCACTGGATATCTTTTGTCAACTGGCTGTCACCATTGTCACTGGTGCCTTGATTCTAATGTCGTGATTTACAAGAAAGTTATAGATTATATTGTCTTATCAAACAAGTGGAAATCAATATTTTCACTCTATTTAGGAGAAGCAGTTTCACGCACACTTCAGATGAAAGAAAAATTATTTTGTTACTCCTCTGAAGTTGAGAGGCTTTCCATGAGTCTAGGTTATGTTTTGGAAGGCAGTAGTTTATTTTTGGTTTACAGTATTGATTTAGAGTTCATTAGGGCTTTGTTGATTACAAAACTAAAACTGCAGCAAATTTAAGTTTATGGGCACTGCTTTATTTCAGAATGAGATATTTTTCAGGGATTTGCTTTTCATTTCAGGACTTAAAATAATCAGTGAAATAGAAAATTGCTATATGTTATAAAAGGTTATTAGTATTCCAGGCCATCTGAAACTGTGCATTCATTTTAGGCTCTCGAACTTACAAAATGTACATGGGATTTGATCCTAGTTTCTTTGTTTCATCACATTATTGAAAGTTGTTTACAATTTTATTCTCTTTGAGGACACATAGTGTTAATGTCTTTGTACTTCATGGTGTTTTTGCATTCTCAATACTTCATAAGTTTTTCAGAGATGAGTGTAATAGGTGCTATGAAAATGAAAATGGACTATTTTGAAACCCTACAATAAAGTGACCAAGCATCAGTCCTCCATATATTCCACCACCCCAACCCAGGTGGACCAGTCCCCACCCTTACCTGAAACACAAACTTTCAGAACCCCTCAGATTCTTCCATGCTCTGTTCCCTAGTCTTCCCAAACTCTTACATTTCAAATCAACATGTCCCCAACTCTAACAAAAAGAACACCATTTTCTCAGAGAAAGTTGTAACACACACATGAACATGTACCTGAATGAATTTAACTTCACTGGGATACATTGTTAATTTAAAAGGCTATAATAAAAAATGAAAGTCATGTATATATTAATTGTCATTAATGTTGGAATTTCAGATTTTGTGCCACATGACAAACGCATATTTGGATTGGACACTAAAATAATCAGCTAACCCTCAAGAGACTAGAGGCCCCAGGAATTTTAGAGCTCTGGTGAGGTGGGGGCAACCTCATGAAGACAGGGGAATGGGGAGGAGTTATGGAATATGGAACAGTCGGAGGGTGGACCAGAAGGTGAATAAAATCTGGAGTTTAAAATAAAAAAAATTTGAAAAAATAATAATCACCTCCATTTCTGCTTCTAGTTATTACTGGTTTTATTACAACTTTATTTGATTAGTTTTAATGTATAAGATATTTTTAAGAAACCTTCTTAGAAGAAAAAGAGAGTGTGCAGAGAGATTAGTAAAAATTCTGGTTCATTTATCTAAGTCATTTCCTAGCTTTATTGTGCATTATAATTATCCCAAAAAACTTTGACTACCCAGTTGTACAGGCCATAACAGAAATCAGTTAAATCACAATCTTGTGGACTAAAAATCAGACTTTAGTATATACAATGGTGCACAGTGATAAATGTGTATGAGTCACCAAACTAAACAAAGATAGGGAACACAATAGGTTTCTGATGCTACATCCAGGGGATCATTGTTATAATGATATGACATGTGAGATTGTAATACTTAATTTATGGGAAGTAAGAAGCAAAGGCAGCAACTACTGACCAGAGACAAAGCTTTGTAACACAGGAGTGAAAAAGTGGGTTAAAAGCATAGGCTTCCAAAGAGGATGCCTTTTATTGTGTGAGTTTCAGCAAATTACTCTCTCTATTTTCTTTTCTCATTAGTAAAATGAGAATGATAATTATACCTACTTCTAAGGTGATGCAAAGGATTAAATGAAGTCATAAGCAAAAGATAGTTAACCTTATATTGAGCATATAACAAACATACTCCACAGACTTATCTTATTTTGTTATAATGAGCTCAGAAATATGAGAGTTCAGTTGTATTCTTGTAGCAATGGTTTAGATTTCAATATAAAGTAAACACAAATAAAAGCTACAGGAGTTGTGAATCTTTGTATTTTTTAATTTTTTCTTACTTTCTTAATACCTGTCCCTACCTTCAACCTCCAAGTGTTTTCTATATCTTCATTTTTTAACTTTTATTGCTACATTATCTTTTAAAAATACATTTATCAGCACTTTGAGGATTTCATACAATACTTTCTAGTCGTATTCATCCACCTTCAAGTCTTCCCTGATCCACACTCCTGTCCTTACCCATACAACTTTGTTTTCTTTTTCTTTAAACTCATGAAGATCAATTTGTGCTGTGCAAATAATCTTAGATGTGAGGCCGCCCATTATGGCATAAGTTATTTACAAGAGTGTATTCTCTACACTCTTAGAGAAAATTGACTATCTCTCTCCAAGAAGGTAAAAATGACCAGTGACTCATTGACTAAGGATGGGACTTGGTACCCAGCTCCCCTTTCCATACTGGGATTTTCTCTATTTATAGCTTGCACAGGTTTTATATATGTTGTCACAACTGCTGTGAATTTATATTTATATTCTGCTTTATCCATAAGTCAGGGTTTCCTTTTAGTCAGTCGTCTACTACCTCTGGCTCTTACACTCTTTCTGCCCCCAATTCTGCTGTCATTCCTGAACCTTGGAAAGAGGAGCTATGGTATAAGTATTTCATTTAGGGCTGAGCATTCTGTGGTCTCTTATTCTTGGTTGCTCTATTATATTCTTTTATCTTCAATCTCATGGTATTTCAAACACATTGAAAATAACATGATAAGATAAATAAATGAATTAGCTTTGTCATTTTTAGACTTTAGTATAGCTAATTACTCAGAACAATGATAAGTATTATATGACTGAAAACAGCAATTTTGTGGGACTGCCACAATGGCTCTCTCTGTAAGGTGCTTACAATACAATCAGGAGTTACTGAGATTTGGTGCTCAGCACCCTAATCAGAATATTACTGCAATCCAAGCCCTATGAAAGTAGAGCTAGAAAGATTGCTGGGGCTGTCTATCCAGCAGTATAGCATAGTTGGTAAGTCTCAGACTCAGCGTGAGATTCTGTTTCAAAATAAGAACAATTGATAAATCAATCATCACTTAACAATGATCTATGGCCTGTGCACACATAATAATTGTCTCATTCTTAGAGTCAACTAATGTGGTCTCTGCTATATTAGATATTTTTTGCTGGGATGGTCATGTATGGGTGTCAGCTGTTGGTCATAAAGGCAGGAGTTTATATAAAGTTGACTGGAGAAAGCAGGAAGTGACTAATTCCTGAATCATGTATCTCATGACCCACTATAAAACAAGTTAGCCTTGCCTCATTTATTTGATAGAAGTGGTTTCTAGGAATAGAAAAGTAAAGAATACGGCTACCACCAAATAAAGCAGGCAAGAAGAGATTCAACTCCACCTAGCTATAGAGATCAACAGTTTACTAAGACTTGAAGTTAAAGATGGGCTATTGGGAGAAGGGTCAGAAATAAAGTCAAGCTGTATGTCAAAACAAAAGATGGACATCAATATAGGAGGGTACTTAAGAAGAAGTTCTGCAAGAAAGGAGTGGGAGGAGGAGGATAAGAAAAATTAATGGAGAGTGAAAATTAGCAGAATACATTATGCACATGTATGAAACCATCAAAGAATTCATAAAATAAAAATATTAAAAAACATCAATCTCGGAAATACTGCTGTAGAGTTCTATGAAGTTCTTTAGTCAAAGGACATCATAAGGCCAGCCCATGTCTTAGTGTGCTGACTAATACTGTGAACTGGACAGAATCTAGAATTATTTAAGAAGTCAGCCTGCGGACATGCCTGTGAGGGTTATCTACATTAAGTTAATTAATATGGAAAGACACACCTTGACTGTAGGCAGCACAATTCTTTGGTTTGGGATACCTGACCAAATGAAAAGGGGGAAGTGAACTGAGCATGACCATTAATTGTTTTCTGGTTCTGGACTACAAATGTAAAGTAACCACCTGCCTCAAGCTTCTGCCACCATGACTTTTCTACTGTTTAACTATAAGCCACCATGACTGTTCTGCCCTCTAACTGTGAGTCAAATAAAATATTCCCTGAGTCGCATTTGTCAGGTATTTTGTCATATCAACTAAACAATTTGCTAATAATGGAAATAACTTGTACTGGCACTTGGAAGCAAGCAGTATTGTGACCCTGATTTTTATAAATGTTGCAGTAGTAGCCTGTTCAAATGGTCTGTGAGTGAAAATGAGTTCAGAATGAAGATGACACCATTTAAAATACAAAGCCTTGTTAGATATAAGCTTTGGCAAATGAGCATGTATGTATCGAGAGGGACAGGAAGGAGATCAATGGATGTTATAGTCTAAATAGCTATGAAAATTGAGCTATAGCAAATTTTAATTAGAAAGAAGTAGCAAAGAGGACCAAGCATGTGTAATCTCTTACAGAACACAGTCAATTGCACTTGTTGGCTGAAGTTGCTTTATCCCTATAAGAATTTTCTTCCAAGGACAAAACATATTTCAAAATTCATTAATGGAGGCTTAGATGAAGGTTTAGACATTTTATTTATTAGTAGACCCATAATCCTTTGGCATATCAACAAAAATATAAATAATATATGTAGCTTATTATTGAAACTAGTGTGCCTTATTTTCAACTCCAAAGCAAGTCATCAATTTCAGACCAAAATATTTGATACTAAGTATATGAAACAGTTTAATATACAAGAAGAGAGATCTGAGAAATCTGAGAAAAATGAGCAAGAAACAGTAGTACTTGCTGTTATCTTTGATTATTAGATATATATATATTCTCTCAGGAGTATAAGTTGTAATAGCTTCACTCTGATGTAGCCATGTCATAGAGACTAAAAATTGTTCAGATAAGGTAAATGTGCCTTATTTAGTATTCAGAATCACATTGCTATAAAAAAAAATAATATGGCCTCAACTGTTTCCTTTATATTTTGCTCCAAAATGTCTTCCTTTTTATTGTGATGTTTATTATTAGTGGTACTTTTAATATGCCACATGTTCATAAATTAAAATCCTGACTGTTACATCAAGAATATCCAATTGCATTTAACTGAGTGTGTATCCTTGATTCGATGTGATTGATAATATTTATCATTATTATCACTTAAATTCTGATTTTAAGAAATGGAACAAATTACTTTTCATACCTGTAAAAACTTGAGCCTAGCTCTGACTGGTAGACATGCACCTACAAGCCATACTTATTTTATCTGACTGAATGTCTTACTAGCTTCAGAGTGGAGAAATATGTTTTTAACCCTTTATTTTATCTTTTTCCTCTGAGAGTTACTTCCAAGTATTTGCACATATTGTAAAACATCTGAAAATTCAGTGGATTCACACAGTAGCACTTAATTCTCACTCAAACACCCATGAATACTCTGAAGCTTGAGTGAATTATATTAGGCTCAGCTGAGTTAATCTCATATTGTACAGTCAGTCTAGGCCTGAGCCATATCTCTTGGTCATACCTGGATCTATCAGAGGCTTAGAGATTAGTGTATTTTAGGAAGATGTCTCTGAGAGTATATTTTATCTGTCACCATTTCAAATGTTGATAACTCTGTATCTCAATATATAAAATATGAAATAAGAAACAACATGCAAGAATATCTTTATTGACTTATAAACAGATAACAAACGATCTCATTCCCTTTCCTATCAAATTATACTTTCTAGTTGTGAAAGTGTATTTTCTCCATCAATTTGTGGAATCTACATTTGACTCACTCCCTCTAAAACTAAGTCTGATATGTTTATATCTCAAAGTATGGATGTTTTCATTCACCTTAACGTATTCCAAAATGGGTTAAATGAGATAGTTTTCCTTGAGCAAGCAGAGCAGGTCTGCAGTGCAGCTACTTTCTCCACAGATATTATGTTGTGCTCCTTTAGCATTTATATGAGTTGTGTATATCTCACAAATAGACATTTATAACTACAAAGTGGAGAACAAACACCGTCACAAAACATGATTTAAAATAATATTATAGTTGGGATTTTGCTTGCACTGACTTGAAAAAATTGCAAATATGTTTCCATTAATGTAAGAGATGGGTAGATTTCTAGACTAGTTCTGCTAGAAGTGATTTTTTTGACATCATGTAATTCAACCCCCATATTTGTCATAGTACAGAGTACAACTTGGATATGTCATATAGTGTCTCAGCAGCTGCACTATGAGTTAGTGATACAAATTTATATACTATAAGTTCATAGAAGAGTTGTGTGCTGGCTAACTTTGTGTCAACTTAACAAAGGCTAGAGTCCTCTGAGAGGAGGGAATTCCAATTGAGAAAATGACTCCACACAATTGCACTGTAGACAAGCCTGTAGGGCATTTTGTTAATTACTGAACAATGACGGAGGTCCCAGGACATTGTGGGTGATAGCATCAATGAGCTACTGGTTTTGTATTCTACAAGAAAGCAGGCTGAGCAAGCCATGGGGAGCAAGCCATGCCCTCTGCATCAGCTCCTGTCTCCAGGTTCCCCCTCCTTTGAGTTCCTGTTGGAACTTGCTTCAGTGATGGATGATCAATGTGGAAGTGTTGTCCAAATAAACACTTTCCTTCCCTTTTTGGTCATGGTTTTCATCATAGCAATAGTGAACCAAACTACGACAAGCTGCGAGTGAAATCAATTGCTCTTTATTACTCATATGGATTTTTATATTAATGTCTGCTTCTGGGGTTCCTGCTAACAGAAAACAACAATGAAACTTGAACTGGAAAATGAGACATGTTTCTTGGATGTTTTCTTTGTGTGGAAATATTAAACTGTGTTTAAAATTTTGTTCTATAGGTTTTCATTTTTATTGGTTATTTATTTATTGACATTTCAAATGTTACCCTTTCCCCAGTTTCCTCTCCACAAACCCCCTATTTTGTTCCCCCGCCTCTATGAGGGTACTCCACAAACCTCTCATTCACTCCCGCCTCAGCACCCTAGTAGTTCCCTACCCTAGGTCATCTAGCCTCCACAGGACAAAGGGGATCCCCTCTCAGTGATGCCAGATAAGGCAGTCTTCTGCTACATAACCGGCTGGAGACATGGGTACCCCCATGAGAACTCTTAGGTTGGTGGTTTAGTTCTTGGGAGCTTTGAGGGGGGGAGGCTGATAGATATTGTTGTTCTTCCCATGGGGTTGCAAACTTCTTCAGCTCTTTCAGTCCTTCCCTGACTTCTCCATCGGGATCCTCACACTCAGTCTAATGTTTGGCTGTGTGCATCCACATCTGTATTTGTCAGGCTCTGGCAGAGCCTCTCAGGGGACAGCTATACCAGGCTCCTCTCAGCAAGCGATTCTTGGCATCAGCAATAGTGTCAGGGTTTGGTGTCTGCAGATGGGATGGATCCTTAGGTAGGGCAGTCTCTGGATGGCCTTTCCTTCCATCTCTGCTCCACTCTTTGCCCCTGCACTTTGTTTTAAGAGGAAGAATTCTGGATTAATATTTTTGACTTGGGTGGGTGGCCCCATTCATCAACCAGGGGCTGTGCTTATCCACTGGATATGGTCTCTACAGGTTCTATCTCCCCTTTGTTGGGTATTCCAACTAATGTACTCCCTGTTGGGTCCTGGGAACCTCTTGGGTCACTGGCATCTGGGACTTTCTAGTGGCTACTCCCAGTTCCCCCTCCCTTTCAAAAGGAGAGTGGCTACTCTCTCAAATTCCTGACCCTTTGTACTTCTCACCCATCTTCTCCTTTATCTGAACTGGCCGCCCTTTTTCCCTTCCCTTCCTCTCTCCCTCCCAGATCCCTCTCCCCCTCTTTATCCCAAGATTATTTTCTTCCCTCTTCTAGGACTGTACCATCCACACTTTGGTGTGATCTTTCTTCTTGGGTTTCATGTGGTCTGCGAGTTGTATCCTGGGTATTCCTAGCTTCTTTCTGGCTAATACCCAACTATCTGTGAGTACATACTATATGTGGTTTTTGTGACTGGGTAACTTCATTCAGCATGATATTTTCAAGTTCTATCCATTTGCCTAAGAATTTCATGAAGTCATTCTTTTTAATAGCTGAATAGTACTCCTTTATGTAAATGTACCACATTTTTTGTATCTATTCCTCTTTTGAAGGATATCTGGGTTGTTTCCAGCTTCTGGCTATTATAAATAAGGCTGCTATGAACATAGTGGAGCATGTGTCCTTATTACATGTATATATGGGTATATGCCCAGAAGTGGTATAGCTATGTCCAATTTTCTGAGGAACTGCCAAACTGATTTCCAGAGTGGATGTACCAGCATGCGATTCCACAAACGATGGAGAGTGTTCCTCTTTCTCTACATCCTTGCCAGCATCTGCTATCACCTGAGTTTTTTTATCTTAGCCATTCTGACTGCTGTAAGGTAGAAGAATCTCTGGTTTTGATTTGCATTTCCTTGATGATTAAGGATGTTGAACACTTCTTCTTTTTTTTTCTTTTATTGGATATTTTATTTATTTACATTTCAAATGTTATCCCCTTTCCTGGTTTCCTCCCTCCCTCTGCTTCTATGAGGGTATTCCCCCACCCACTCCTGCCTCCCTGCCCTAGCATTCCCCTACACGGGGCATTGAACCCCCATAGGACCAAGAGCCGTTCCTCCCTTGATATCTAACAAGGCCATTCTCTGCCACATTCATGGGGACTGGACCATTAACCAAAGAGTACACACAGTGGCCCCATGGCTCTGTCTGTGTGTGTGAACATTTCTTTAAGTGCTTCTCAGGCATTCGAGATTCCTCAGTTGAGAATTCTCTTCTTAGCTCTATAAGAATTGTTCTATATTTTTAAACAATCACTGTGATATATTTACTAAATGTGGCACTTTGTTAAAGACATTTTCATATATATGTAATTGTATAGATATAGATATTTCAATATATTTCATATTAATCATATTCCTCCTTAGGACCTCTTCTATTTCCCTTCCTCATCCCTCCCTCTTCAAATTTTTTTTCACAATAAGATCTATGTAAGACTTAGCAGTCATAAACAAGGTAAAACATATAATATTTGTCTTTTGAAGCCCGACCAGCTTAATTCATTTAATATGATTATTTTCAGTTACATTCATTTTTATAAAAATAACATAAACTTTATTCTTTGTTAAAGATGAAAAACAATCCATTTTTTTATAAAGACACATTTTCTTTATCTAGTCTCCTGTTTTTGGATACCTGGATTGGCTATATAACTTTGCTATTGTGAATAGCATCAAAATACAAATTCATATACAAACATTTCTAAAACTGGTAATATTTCTAAAGTAATTTTAAATAGTTCTTCTTGAGCCATCCCTAAGATTCTCCAACTGGCATTGATGTTTCTGGTCTTTGAATTATAGCAGATACCCAAGTAGATATGATAATACTGAAGCTACACAAGATAGAAAACATTTTGCTTTCTTGCTTTTCACCCTCTAATGGGAATCAGGGAATGCCTGGTTTTTTAATATTGTTGATTATCCACTCCAAAAATAGACTGAGAGTAACCTACTGATTGATCAGTGAGGAAAATGAAATGCTGACATTTAGGTAATTGTAAAGAATCGTCTCCATTCAATGTGATAGGATGGATGAGGATTGAGCCAAGTTTGTATTGTAATAGACTGAGCATAATTGTACAAGAATCATGATATAATTATCAATGAATAAATTATTGGTCTTGATCACAAAAATATTTTATTCACTCATAGGTTTATTTCCAATTGCAAGTATTTCTTAAAACAGCTGACTGATTGGGTTATATTATGGACTATGTGTATCTGTATACATATGCACATGTAATGACAATGAAAAAGAAGTCCATGAGTGTGAGTGAAAGCAATGAGGGGTATATGGGAAGGGTTACAGGGAACAGAGGGAGATGCTACATGATGTAATGATCTCAAAAATAAAAGCATAATGAAAAGTTGGTTTTTTTTTTAATTCTGTTTAATTCTAGCATTTTTCCATTGGAAAATATGAACAGTGTACATCCTGCCAGAAATTTTTGGCACAGGAATGATGTTGGTACCTGTTTTCAATATTTATTGACTAGATGATCATCATTATATAATCCTAAAAATAAAACCAGGTAAAAATCTAAAGTTTCATTCAGAGACTCCACAAATTGGAAATCTTTCTCCTTTTTCTAAAAAAGAATTTAAAGTATTTTTAAGTAAGTAAAATTTGTAAAAAATGAAAAGATGTAAGAAATCTTAACAGACAAAATATCCCACTTTTGTATTTGGGGAAACTGAGGACCTAAGACTTTGAAGTCAAATCTGGATTTGAGTAGTATTCCATTGTGTAAATGTACCACATTTTCGGTATCCATTCCTCGGTTGAAGGACATCTGGGTGGTTTCCAGTTTCTGGCTATTATAAATATGGCTGCTATGAACATAGTGGAGCATGTGTCCTTGTTATATGTTGGAGCATCTTCTGGGTATATGCACAGGAATGGTATAGCTGCCTCAGTGGTTAAGAGCACTGATTACTCTTCCAGAGGTCCTGAGTTCAATTCCCAGCAACCACATTGTGGCTCACAACCATCTGTTATGGGATGTGTTGGTGGGACCAAAAGATGGTTGCCCTCTTTTGGTATGTCTGAAGACAACAAAAGTGTATTCATAAGCGTGAAATCATTCTTTTTTATCTATACGTAAAACTTTATTAAGGTAATGACAAGTGCATGATTCACATTCAGGAACTAGAACAACAAAATGCACGGAAAAGTTCTCAGAATTTCAAAAGGAATATTGGTACACCAACATATGGTTTTGTGCACTCTTGTGGGGCATATTTTCTAGTTTGCTTTACTTTATTGTCCTAGTGGTCTCATTTATCTAGTCTGAGGCTGTTCACTGACTGTATTCTTCCTGATTGCTTATACTTGGCCTACATCTTCCTACTGGATTTCAGACAACAGTCTTTACATACCCTTGATCCTTCATTTTCTCTTGTCAGTTTTGTAACTAACACTATTATATCAAACTCTTAAAACTGCCAACTCCACCTAATGTATTAAAGTCAGCTTCAAAGCAACCTGAGACCAAAGAAAAAGGGACAGATAGATCAAGGACTCCATCATACTAAACTTACTGATAGAAGTATAATCTTGGTAATAGATCGTGTGGTTTTCTGTGACTTGGGACAAGAAGTAGACATGTATCTTTTGTTAGGACAAAAATCACTTAATCTGAACTAGACTATACCTATATTATCTCATGCTAATATCAGTGAGTAAGGACCACTCCTGTTCTAGTCTAAAAGCCCTATATACCATGATGACAGTTTTGTCTATTAAGTATATGCTGGAAAATTACATAGGAAAAAAAGTAAGCTACTGCTCCTTTCAGACAATCATGACATTGGCAATTCAGGATGGCTGTAGTGATGCCAAAGTTAATCTATTCATTTAGCCTTTCCAGTATCTCATAATTGTGTACACTAAGCCCAGGTAACTGCTCTCAGGTGGCATATAATAGTGTATACCTTAACTGTTGCTCACGTATGTCATTCCCACAATTTTCTTCTTCTTTCTATCATAATCTGTTTGCTCCCTTCTGCTGAATATTCTTAAAGCATGCAAATAGCCTATTGTTTATTCTATCCAAAAACATACCTCTCAACTCTTAATTCACATTATTGTTAACTCTCTATTATCTCATCTCATTAGTGCAACTTCCCTTAAACTTCTTTAATTACTTTAATTTCTCTGTTCTTATTCCTACCTGAATATACTCCAATCAGCCCTTCACCCCCACTACTCTGCTAAAAGTGTACTGGTCAAGGTCAGTGTTGATTATCACACTGTTAAATACATAGTAATTCTCACTCTTCACTATACTTAGAATCTCAATAGCACTTTACACACAACTGATAAATCTGTTCTCTGCAGCTCTTCTTCTTCTTGGTATCTAAGATACCACACATGCCTGCTTTACCCTGACATTGCTAAATGTTTCTAAGTAATTTTTCATTTGGTTCTATTCTATTTTGCCCTTTTATTTGTAACTGTATTTTACAGCTACAATATTATATTATATAGCATAACTTTAGAAATTATTCATTTATTTATATGAAACTTTAGATACAAGGATTACTAAATATTTATTTTAATCAATCCCTCATCCCCTAGAAAAGAAATTTTATTTCTCTGTGACTTTGATTATATCAAGTCCCTCTTGTACATTGAATCATTTAGTATTTGCTTTCCTGTGACTAGCTTATTTAACATAGAACAATTTATTCAAAGTTCATCTATATTTTCAAATACTGCAAAAACCACCTTCACTTCAAAAGTGCAGTGATAGTCATATGTATGTGTATGTATATATATATATTTTTTTTTTATATATATACAATATTTTATTTATCCTTCCTTTTGTCAGTATAGATTAGACCTCTTAATATGACTAATTGTGTGACAATCACAGAAATGTTGACAGTATTCATGATAATAGCAACAATAATATAATAATGATGAAAGCTTCCAAGTTCAATTATTTTATGAATACAATCAGAATTGGACTTTATGAATAGATCATTTGATAGATCTCTTTTTAAATAGCTGAGAAGCTTTCATATTGTTTTCTAGAAAATCTCAAAATTTTCTTATTCCTACCAAAGAATGTCCCAGGGTTATAGTTTATTTTCATTTTCACCAATATTTACTTATTGTTGGTTTGTTGGTTTGTTTGTTTTTAACTTGGTGTCTATCCTGGGAAATAATATGAATGCTATTATCATTTTCATTTGCCAGATTTTCCAAATGAAAATAGTAGTATCAAAACTATTGAGTGATATTGGGCTTTGCTGGAATTTCTGAGAATTCTAGATTCTTGTGTTCCAATACAAAGAATTGTACAGAGTTATGTAGATAAAAGTAAGGAAAACAAGATAATTTATTAAGAAAGACTTTGCGTCCCAGAAAGGAACTGACCAGGAGCAAAGAAAATCTTCAAAAACTCAAGGACCATGTTGAACAAAATATTCAGGCTTTAATGTTGTATTTTTGGGGAGTTGGAGTTTATTTACATAGTGAGGACTTTCTTATTCTGTTATACTCAGTTCTCCATATGACTTCATTGATCACATACCTCACGAGTATTTGAAATCTCCACCAAATAGCATGTGTCTAGTATGGTAATGATTTATAGTTCACTTTCAGATGATTTGAGGTGCCCTTTTAATCTTCCCCTGTGGTGCCAGCCATTTCTAATCAGCCTTATCTAGTAGATTTCTTATTTTCTTCTATACCAACAAATTATACTCATGCAAACTTTGGCACCTCAGTTACTCAATCTCACTGTCACCTGACTCTCCTCCCTAAACTCACCAAATGAGTGGAATGGTCTCAGAAATCCTTTGGAGGAGATGAAAGATGATGGCCTGTGATGGTTTTCAATAGAGTACATATTTAAGGGTGTCATTAAACTTTCCTGTAGTGGAAAGAAAACTGTAAGAAACAGCATTGTAAAACAAGGCAATTCTTGGGAATTTAAAAAGCTTGACCTCTGCTGTTTGCTTGCTTTACTTTCTAGTTGTAAGTATCTAGGTATCATCTAGGAGGTTTGGCAGATGATAACAAGTTGTTAATACATGATTATAGAGAAGTAAAAGCAGGCACTGGCTGTGTTAAATTACACATAATTCAATAAAGACCTTATATATCTGAGTCAACAACTCCAGGTCTGATAATTCATTCTAGCTGAATTAAATATTGTTTGGAGAAAGCTAATGTAAATACCCTGACAATGACTTGTGCCACCCAGGAGTAACCATGTCTGTTTTTCATTTGGCCCTTGGATCACTAGAACTAATATTATCTCCAGATAAGAATACAGAATTATATGTTCACCTACTTAGAATAAAGCTGAATGTTAACAATATCTTCAGTTATTTGGAAAAGGATTAATGTTTGGTAATCAAGAGTCTGTTTTAAGAACTTGCTCTTAGGTCTAAACTTGTCTTGTCAAAGGCAAAGATTCTAATATTAATGGTGCCTTTTTCCTCAGTTCAATTGCTAGTACTCTCTAAGGTTATATTTGATTCAAAATCAACCTTTAAGATTATGTATTTACTAATTTTCATTCAGTACAAGTACCCATAGCTATTGAGCATCTCCCTTGTCAATCACTGTTCTAGTTCCTGGACATAGGAGAGTTATATAAACAGACCATATTCCTGATTTCATGAAGATTTTTGTTGACTGTATTTTCCATACCAAACTATTTTTACATGTGTTTTTACTCTCAGACCATTGTTTCTAATTATTTACAGTCTTTTGAAGCATGCAGAAAAAGATAGTTCACTGTTGAGGTGGCACATTGTTTACATCAGAACTCAGTAATTTCTCTGAATACACTCTGGTTTACTAGCAATATGGTTTGGGGAAAGTTAATATATTTGAATAATTCTCCTAAAACTAAAATCTTATGCGTTAGTTCATAGGATAAAATCAAGTAGTAATAGCAATTGTCTAGTAGAGACTTCCAATAAATTGGAGAAGTGTAACTGCAGATTTTACATTTAAACCTTATATAAAATTATATACATGTATGAAATTATCAAAATTAATCAATAAAAACAGATTTTATCAAGATTATATAAGAAACAGCTGTGGGTTCTTTTGAGCTAACTCATTACAAAAAACTATGAGAGCATTATGCTTGTATGGATGGATGCTTTCCTGGTTCAGGACGGCTTATACTTCCATGTTTAATAGCCTGAGTTGAGAAGTCTTCCATGTGGAAGGACATTTGACAAGGGGCTGGATTAGACATTTGCTATGCTGCTCATCATCATCATTTTTCCTGTAATTCCCATAGGCATAGATGAATACAAACATAAAGGGATGGCAGTATCCTACTTGACCCTCTAAGCAACCTAACTCTGAAAGGACCTTATAAGCAATCTCCAATTTCAATTTTTCCTCAACAACATAAGGTTTAGTCATAATTATATTGCAGGAAAGGCTTATTCCATTTTTATAAGCAAGTTTTCCTAAGAGGCCTAAACATAACTCTGGAAGAATTTTCCTCATTCTTGAAAACCTCTTTAATATTACTAAAAGGCCAAGCCAGCTTCTTTCCCCATGACAGAGACACAGACAAGACAAAAGACAGGAGGAACAGAGAAAACTAAAAAGGTCCTGTATGATGTATCTATTTCCCTTGAGCTTTTTTTGCTGTGACATTTTGAACTATTGCTATTTCACTCTTTCAAATATATACTTTTTAGGCAGATTAAATGCATTGTTTTAGAGTGTGATTAATTATTGTGTTTGCTCATTGCATCTCATCGAGAAATTTACATGTATGTTCAGTCATTAATAATTAATAGCTACTTAAAGCTGTTAATGCCACAGAATAGCTTTTATATAGCTAATACCATTTTATAACATTAGACTTTCAGGTCCTACTTCTATAATTTGTTATCATTTTTGCTTGTTTAAGAGAGAGCAAAATACATCCACCCTACAGGAAAAAAATCAGACCACTTGCTAGTAATTTGTGCTTCTAGTCATTTTCCTGATATTGAAGCAGGACATAATGAATAGTAAATGAAATAAGAACATTCACAATTCCTGCTTTGTGTATTTCTGTCTTATTTCTCTCATTGCTCTTCAGTTTTCATGAATAATCTATGCTTTAATAAATTCATGCCAACTACACTGTCTTTCTTTTGACTATACCTGTTGTTAACCACTTTCTATGTTTAGATCAATCCTATTCATGAGTAAATCCTTTAGTTTAAATATCATTAATTAGTACTCTACTATCAATTAATTGGATAATTTATAAAAATATATAATATCTGCCCATCTGTTCATGGATTAAATAGTGTTATAATGGTTGATATATATATATATATATATATATATATATATATATACATATATATTATGATTTTACCCTGTTTATAAAGAATCTTACTGTTTCAGAAACCCAGTGAGATTTTCAACAGGTTTATTTGTCATATCCAGACCAATTTTGATGCATTATAAATGGTCAAATTCTGGATATATTTTTTTCTTGAATAAATCTAAAGCACCAAGAAAATAGTGTGACATAGTTATTTTTCTACTTTTAATTTTCCTTTCTACTAATATTCTGTTTCTCTTTTGTTTTCACTAATTTGTAGTCAATAAGTTATTTCTCACTGTAGGCAGCATTGGTTGAGAATTTGATTTTAGTGTCTGAAAATTTGAAATTTTCTCTAAACAAATTAATTACATTTCTTTTGAAATCTAATTTTGCTTGAGTGGGCAACAACAAAAAATCTGATTTGTCAGTCTTCATTTCTTGTCTAGTTTTGAGCTTAAATAAATGAAGACTCTCATGCCCTTTGGTAGAAAAGTTCCTTCATTGATATCAAAAAGTTTTATTTTTTGTTTACTCTTGCCCCATGGCTAAAATTGTAGAAATAAAGGTATGGGCTTTATTTATCTGCATGTTTGTCTATGTGAATTCAGAAATATTCCTACCTCTGGATAGTGTGAATGTGTAATCCTCTCTATATATTCTATAAAATCTCTTAACCTAAAGGAACCTCGATCTAAAGGCTACATATATAAATGTAACTTGCTCAATACATCTAGTATTGTAGTGCCAGGGAAATGTAAATGATCTCCCAAAAAACAGACAGGAGCCGATCTGATGCAACTCACAGCAAGGTCTTTATTCTATTTGAGCTAGCTCCAACACCCCTCCCCCCAGTGCACCACTGTCACACAGGACGGTTTTGGTGGTGGGGGAACCCTGAATATCTATCGGAGCAAGACTTTATAGTAAGCAGCAATCAGGGAGTAAGTGTGCAAGTGTCTAATTAGAAAGTCACTGTGGCCTTTAACATAATTGGCTGGTGCTGAGAGTCATATAAAAAACTTAATTTCTGCTACCCTCTGCATTGGTGGTCATTAGGCAAGGGATGGGCTTGTAACCTGGGGGTGCAGATTTGTTGGGAGAATTACGTGGAGGCACTGGTCTTGTTGAAGTTTTAACCTGGAAACGTTGGTCTTGTTGGGGATTAGCCTAGAGACCAGAGCTAGGCTCGGGTTTCGTTGGGGAGACAACTTAGAAACTAATGCTAGGTACCAGCCCGTTAGTTTATCTGAGTTCCAACTTACGTCAGGTTCTCTAAAATGGAGTCTGAACATAAAAGATTTGGCCTCTCAGTATTACTTGTATATATAATTGCTATTAGATAACAAATAAAATAATCTGTAGGGAGGAATCCTTCTCTAGCTCTCAGTATTCTTTAGTTTCTTAGTTCTATGTGAGGGGCCTCATGAGATTTCCTCCTTTGATGTTAACATGTCTACTGATATTGTCATTCTTCCAGTCATGCTGATGTAGGCTTATTTTTGAAGTATCATAGGTAGATATTCCCTGCCACATCTATGAGACAACAGCACAGCAGCTTTCCTGGTCCTTTGTATCCTACAGTGTTTCTGCCCTTTCGTTTGCAATGTTCCCCAGGCCTTGGGTTCTTGGGATGTATTATAGATGTGATAATAACCAAGCACTCTTTTGTTCTTTGTCTTTTGACCAGTTGTAGTTTTCTATAACACTCTTCTTTGTTGTAAAGAGAAGTTTCTTAGATGACAGATGAGAGCTATGCTTTTCTGTAAGAATAAAGATCTATATTTCAAATGCAGTTATGATTTATACTTGTTTACTGAATTTCTGGTAATAGGTTTTCATATAAGATACATGACTTAACTAACTCTGGGTAGTTGTGAAAGTTAGTCCTTGAGAAGGAAGTTTTTATTCAGATCTAGTTCAGATCCTCTGGATCTTGTACCCTACCTGCAATAGGGACTTATGTTTAACTACTATGAGGCAACCAGGAGTAATAGCTATAGTCTATATTATTTACAGAGTTACTTGAATTTCCCTAACAACTCAGCAGGGGATTTTCCCATGCTTGGCACTGAGTGGTGGTTGTTGTTGTTGTTGTTGTTGTTGTTGTTGTTGTTAGATAGTATATGCTTCTGGAGGGAATGTTATCAGCCTAAGTGTGATAACTTCTTTTGTATTCCCCTCCACAATCCCGATATCTAACTCAGTTCCATAATTTAGTTTCCAATGGCCTGGTCTATTCTTCTGCAGGACCCAATCTCTATCTACACTTAAGCCTATAGGCTCTGGCCAGGAGGTACATCCCCAATGTGTACCTTTCTTCACTCTTCCCATGCCATAACCAAGTTCTAGGCTCAATCTCATCCAAACTCCATGACCCAGCACACTGTGCCCAAATCAGACATAATACTGATATAAGAAATCAACAGGTCCAGGTATTATGGAAAAAGTATAAATGATATGAAAGAACAAAACGGTGTACCCCTTTAAAGATTCAACAGTTGTAGAGAATGATTCTCCAATGAAAATTATCTACATGAATTTCAAGGCTAGGAATTTAAAAGAACTATCATAAACTTCATTAAATAGTTCAAGGAGTTTTAAAAGGACACACATAAACAACTCAATGAACTAAAGATGAATGAATGTACATAATAAACACCTGAGTGATGAAAAAGAAAAAAAAAATCACCACCCAAGACTGAGCAAAATCGTGAAGTTTATTCAGGATTTGAAAACCAAAATTATCAAAGAGCGGGTCAATCAGTTGTTCTTACAACTAGTTAATAATCTCATTTTTATAACTTTAACAGATCATTAGGGAATTCTTTTATAAAAGAATTTTTCTCAGTTTATTGTTCAAAAAATTTGTTTCTAAATGTTTAATATGCATATAAGTGAGTAGTAGGACATGACACTGATCATTTTTGTCAGCTACATCGTATTACTAGGGAAATGCTTCCAATAATACTGTTTTGGAATTATTGTCTTTATCTTAAAATTACTTAATTGAAAAAGAACAATATATTTTCAATGTTAAAGTAAAGTGTAATCTCTACACTGAATACTCAGCATCTTTAATTTATTGACTGATTTATTTACGGGTAGGAAATAAATTTCTGACAGAAAAGTATAACAAACTTCTGAACATTCATCTTTTTAATTAAAATAAAAGTTCATAACTTACATTTAAGCTTGACAAGTTTTTAAAATACTTTGCAGTAAAATAACCTATAAAGTGTTATGTGGCCCAAGGGATTTTCTTGGTCACTCTTCATTTTTGTGTAGAGTAGTATAAAGATTTTACAGATGTTATGTTAATTAAATCCATAAATCCCCTTACCTGGATGGTGTCTCAGTTGTGTCTAACATACACAAATGTTATGGGTTGAAGCACTACCAACCTCTTCACTCTTTCAGGTGCTTTCCACTCTGATGTGAATGCAACAGGGGAAAGAAGTAGAATCAGTTATGGTGTTTAGATGCTCTCATTTCACTTCACGTTAATGTCAAATTCATCACTAAGAATTTTAGTACAGTATGAATGTAGTACATGATCTATATTTTAATATAACAGCCTGGAGTTATATTAAACTATAATGTAAGGCTATAACTAAAAGCTAAAAAACTAAGCTGTGAATGAGATGGAAACTGGTGGTAGACCACTTCCAAAGCTTCCTTTAGAAGATGCTGCTTGCTGGCTAAAATATTTCGAGGCTTTATCCCTCCTCACATACCCATATTTTGTCTAATGTCTGCTCTTTTCTGAAAAGGTGTATCTTTTCAAGGTGATCTGACATCAATGACAGCAAGCATCAAGTAAACCATTATTTTCCCCTTGTTAGTTATATATTTTGAGCTGAATACCTGCTGCAGTGTCACTAATAAAAGGAAAAGCATAAGCTTCCAGTGAGCTGCTCCTCTATAGAGAGGACTGGCAAATGTATGTGTGGACACATGGGGATGATTCCTTTTATTTCCTATGTGGTATACAAAGAGTGTAATGTCTTAAGATGCAGTGACCATTCTGCCACAAGCGCCAATGTTTTCAGTCTAACAATTCTAACAATCACACAATGGAAAGACACAACTATTTCTTTAGAATTGTTCAAATTAACTACTCAACTTTATTTGTTTTAGTAATTTAATCAAAACTTCTTGTCATTCACCCTACTATCGTGTATCTGCTTTCACACAAATCATATGCTGTTTGATATTCAGGAGAGCTTCATTCATTGTCATTGACTATTATTTACTCACCCAAATATTTTTAACATATTTGTTTGTATGCTTTTCTTGCATGTAGTGCTTTCCTTTTTTAATTTTATTTAATCAATTTTTTTTTTAAATCCAGATTTTATCTCCCTCCTGGTCCACTCTCTGACTGTTCCACATCCCATACCTCCTTCCCCACCCCTGTCTCCATGAGAATGTCCCCAACCCCTAGCCCACACTTCCACCAGACCTCCCCACTCCCTGGGGCCTCCAGAAGACTGCCGGGTCTGGACTCATTCAAAGAAGATGCACCTAACCTTCAAGAGACTGGAAGCATATAGTGCTTTCAAACTAGGAATCTTTAAATTAATATAAGGTGAAATGTTAACAGATAAAGAAAATAACAGTGAGGCTGCCCTCAAACACTTTATGACCTTAAATATTGGATCCTTCTACCTATAACTTTGGAATGCTGGGCTTACAAGTGTGTTACAACCATACCTATTTTAGGTGAGGATAATTGTTGAGGCCAGGGACTCCTGCATCCTAAACAAGCATTCCACTAACTGTGCTACCTCCGACCACACTCAATGTTCTTGCAAAGTGAACAGTAAAATCAGATGGGCTATATATGTAGTATTTTTAAATTGTATATTTTTGGTAGTAATTTTAAATCTTATTGTTTTGGCATGCAAAATATATGAAGAATTTTTAAATATAAAATAAATTTTATTGTTATTTTTCATTAACTTGAAAGTAGTGAATAAATCTAGAATGTAATTACTATTAATAATTTTATGTGACTAGCTTAGATTTAGGCATCATATAGAGGAACTAGGTTTGAAATAAGATTCATTTTATTTGTCATATACTATAGTTGTACAATGGGGTCATTCCTGCTGTTATCAATTAATCTTAACTATTATAAAAGTCAACTTTAAATGCCAAGTAATCCATGCCTGCAAATTTTAACTCTGCTTGGACCAGTATGGGAGAAAAAAGAAAAAAAAACAGAATATATGGAAGACCTTTCAATGAATCAAACCATTATAATTGCATCAAAACTGTACATCTCTGCTCATTCATTTTCTGTCCTGAAATGATGTTTCAGAAGATCAAAAAATGTGTAAGCTTTTATCTGTAGAAGACAAAATGGGTATGACATGGTTAGGTTAATGACATCAAATATGTCTTCTTTAAGAAAATTAATTATCTAAATGATGATGATGTTTAGCCTTCTGGAAGTATTTTTCATTGTGCTTTCAGGCATACACTATATCCTGTCATCATGCCCAATTTCTTGGCAACATTCATCAAAGGAGCTTGTGTTTCTCCATTGTAGGATAACTCTCTGAAGCCTAGTGATTTTTAATTCTTTCTGTTACTTTGCCACTCTTCTGTATATTCTTTTTGTCTCCTTTGCTAGCTTATATTCTTTCCTTAGCCTTTTCATATAAGAGTATGCAAACTCCTGCTTAAAGATATTCTTTATGTCATGTTTTACTCATATCATAGATGATCTCACACATTCTCTTGAAGTTAAACAGTACATCTGAATGACTAGCTTTATATTTTAGTTTGCTTTTTGATCTCTCTTGCTGAGCTGCAATGCGTAGATATTTCAAGGACCTTTCAAATTCCAGTTGCTGGTTTAGTTCTCCATGTTTGCAGAAACATAGCAGTTTGAAGAATAGAAGTCTATTGTTCTTTATACCTTTCTGTATTTCCTAGAATCATAAACACACAAATTCAGAGAGAGAGAGAGAGAGAGAGAGAGAGAGAGAGAGAGAGAGAGAGAGAGAGAATGAATAGGGGAATGGAGAGGGAGAGGATAAATAAGAGTATCTTCAGCTAAAGCCTGATCTGC
This sequence comes from Rhynchomys soricoides, assembly GCA_019843965.1. Classification (NCBI taxonomy): domain Eukaryota; kingdom Metazoa; phylum Chordata; class Mammalia; order Rodentia; family Muridae; genus Rhynchomys; species Rhynchomys soricoides. Next base: position 666,522 of record JADRCH010007386.1, on the reverse strand, counting down.
TTTGGTAGGTCTAAAAAAGTCCCATTTAGAGCTCTTCCATATCATTTATCTCTCCAAGAGTAAATTGTAGAAATTTTACATTATGGCTATTGGATTATAAGATAATAAAGGTGGAAGTTCCCATTGATTTAATATCTTTGCCTAAAACTGGTTTGCACCCAGGCTTCTCCAAAATTTTATACAAGGATCTATAAAATATTACAAGTTTGAAAGATAGAATAGCTATTTCAACCATGAAAGAAGGTTTTGAAAAGAAAATAAAGGGAACAGTTGGTAGAAATGAAGGAAAGGTAGGAAGGGAAGCAGACAGATAGGCTCATATCAACTTTAGGGGAGGAGAAAATATCTGCAGTACATATTTTGTGGTATACTAGCTTTATCATTCTTTGAAATGAGCAATGTTGTTCCTCAATTTTACACCTGTCTATCTGACAAACAGGGTATTTATCTCATATTTTTGCTATACCATTTCATCCTTCAGTGATCTCTCAATTATCTGTGTTCTTTGGAAAGTCAAAGCTACATGGTACTTAGTCTTAACCAACTCAACACATTTTAATGTTTCACATGCTAGAAATTAAGTAACAAAGACTTGTGGGAGAGATAAATGAAAGTTTCATGCTCTTAAAACCTAATTGAAATTATATGTTCACCCTATTTTTCACTATTTATGAAAAATAAACTGATAGTGTCAGACTATATATTTCCTTTGAAAAGATCATTGTTCACCACTGACTATATTAGAAATCAAAAGACAGTCCTAAGATCTTGGTTTTAGAAGATCTACAAAAACAGAAAATCTGGGAATCCAGATATCAAGACGATTCTAGCCTTCTCAAATATTGACCAGTAGGATAAATGAAATTTAATCATTTCTCTTTTGGAGGGCATATTTTGTTTATAATAGTTTAATTTCTATTGGTTAATTGATTATGCTAGTTTTTCCTTCTACTTCCATTCATAGTTTTATTAACAGTTTTTTTTCCTTTTTCTCAATATATTTTTATTACTTATTTGGGAATTTCATATAATGCACTCCAATTATATTCAGTTCCCGTTCCCTTCAGTTTCCCCCTCCCCCTTGCACCCTCCCTAAAACAAAGCAAAACAAAAAACAACACCAAGTCCAATTTGTGTTGCCCATATACACTTTGGAACATAGTCAAACCCTCACTGGCAAGCCCCTTAATGAAAACTGAGTCTGTCCTCATCTCCCAACACCCACCAGAAGCCAGAAACGGTGAGTAGAAAAATTTCAGCAGTTTTTCACAGTTCTTGTAGACTCTCTTCAATAGTTTTCTGTCTGAATTGTTTTTTGTATGTGTTGGGGTGGGAGATTGGCTTGTCACAGAAGTCTCCAATACCTCTCATTCTCAGTTATGAATCTGTAGTCACCAATAACACTGCAAAAGAAGCTTCCTTTCCCATAGTAGTTTCTAATTTTCCATTTAAGTACTTATTTCTGTGTGTGGCAACACATATAACATGGCACGTATATGGAGAGCATAAGACAACTTTTAAGAGTTGGTTATTATGTTACATTACATGAGTTCCAGGGATAGAACTCAGGTGTCAGACTTGGAAATAAGCACCTTCATTTGAAGATAATCTGATTGACAGTTTGAGCCACATACTTATCTCACAGAGAAGCCTGAACATGACAGTGACATTATGCTAAGTGAAAGAAGCCTCTAGTACATGCAAAGATGAGGCAATATGATAAGGAGCTTCAGCTCAGACAGGGTTAGCAAGCATGTATGAGGCTAGCCTAAGATATATAGTGAGACCCTAGCTCCAAAAACAAAGCTGACAACACTGAAAACATTGAGAGGCAACAAGTCTGACAAGAAATTGAATGAGTTGGCTGATTTTACCCCAAAACTAGCATAAGAGAAATTATTCCTGTAAAACAAAAACAAAACCCTTGGATGCTGCTATTAGAAAAGATGAGAGCAAATGTTGGGCAAGCATATAATTCTTCCTTTAAATGAAATCATATGGCCCATGCTATTTTATCACATTGAAAGTCTATCAATGATAGAGACTTACTAAGAAAGCAAATTAGCTTACTGTTAGTAGAAATATATGGATTTATTTAAGATGGTTTGAATTAGAGACAGAAAAACAATTTAAAAGGTATTGGGGAGTTGCTTTTTAAGTGCTCATGGCAGTCAATTTTGTTTTGAAATATACTGCTTTCAATAGGCAACAATTCATTTTCATTTCTAACATTTTTGTAAATGTAAAATTATTTTTCTCTTAGACAGTGCTTCATGGGACTTTAAAATTCTAACTAGAATTTCATGAGTCTCCAAGGAGAATTCTAAAAATCTAGTCTCCTGGATAATATATGAATAATATAGAAGGATAGTACTTTTATCCATAGGATAACCCTTCTTAATATTAAAAACCAGAGCAAGATATCATCATTTTACTGTTAGCTGACTCTAACACTTAATGGAGTAGTGGCTGGGTAATGCTTTTAAAGTCAAATAAATGTTTTGAGATACTGATGACAGCTATAGTATTCTCGACCCTATGAACACAAGTGCAAAAAATATATATAATTTTGCATACCAGTTCATAAGATTCATATGCACCTGAAGCATATCTATGGTATCCTATCTAAAACCATTTTGTATAAATATATATGATGTAAAATGTGTAGCTCAGATTAGTAATTATAATAAAAAAGCCAAAGGGAAAAGATGCAACTTCATAGTTTTCACTTTTTTACTTAGCAACAGACTTCTCAAACTTTACTCCCAGCTGATCTGTGTTCCCACCCCTGCATTGTAAAACAGCAGTTTTTCTCACATAGAACCATCACATGAATCCCAGGCTTTGGCAGTCCTCTGCCACTCATTCTCCCCTATATTGTGTATGCTAAATTAGAAAAGCATAATAAACTTCTAAGACATATATAACAATTAGAATTCTACTGTAAATGATAGTCTTTAATTTTTACATAAAAATTGGTGCATGAATTGGAATTATTTAGGGACCTGAGATGCATGCTATATTTGATTTACATTTTTTGAAAGAGACATGGTACCTACCACTATCTCTCTACTGGGTTTATAATTGTGTCTTGAGTGTTAGAATTCCAGTTGTTCAACAACTACTTATTTAGCATTTAGTCTGTGCTAGGAATTTTGCTAGGTTCTGAAAATATGCAGATGAACAAAGCAAATAAAATTTCTGTACCTGAAGAGTAGGCATCCTTAATTTTTGGCTTTGGGGGAGGTAGATATGAAATTTCAATTAAATAGGTTCAAGAGGTCTATCTTATCAAATAATGGTAGCAATAATAATGTATCTTATCCTTGAAAATTGCCTAAAAATAGAATTTGAATGTTCTAATCATAGAAAAATGAAAAGTCTCTGAGATAATAAATATGATAATTAACCTGATTTAAATTCATCACATTATCCTCTGAATTTGATGCTGTTTTAAGCCCTTGACTTCGTGGATTAAAATTTCTTCTATACATTTTTTCTATAGTGGATCTTATAAATGAGTACTATGGAATAGAATTAGAGCAAAAGCCATAGCATGTGATTTTAAATATTCAAAGTGTCACATAACATAATTAAGTAGTAAAAACAGAAAATTAATTTTTAATAATATATTTTGTTTCTCAGATGTATCCTAAACACTGGTAATGCCAGCTCTTAGGGACCTAATGTGCTCTTCTGGTCTCTGTAGGCAAAATCATGGACATGTGCACACACACACACACACACACACACACACACAGATAACATGTCTTATTTAGCCAAACCTTGCCAAAGCATTATCTTTAACATGTAATCCATATAAACATATTGTTAGTATACTTTACATGTTTTCAAATAATACTTCAAAATCTAGCCTTCAAGTATCTAACAGTTGCACATGGCTAACCACTACATTATAGAATGGATTGGGCCATAATGGTTAACGTCAGCTTCTTGATACTTCTTTGAAGACATGAATCTTCAGACTTTCCTTTATGAAGATATTTATATCTTTGTCAGATTTGGCCTTTTTTAAAAATTAGTTTAATTGAGACATAACTATACATATTCATGGGATATAAGGTAATATATGAATTCATTGCATAATGATTGAATCAGAGAAATGAATAATTAATAATAACATTTAATTTTATGGTATTATTCTATTATTTCTTCTAGCTATTTTGAAAAGGACAACACATTTTATCACTGGTAATGTACTGGGGAGCATTTGTAAAGCCCAAAAACTCCCAAGGAACTGTTTCCAATGTAATCACTTTAGGGTCTATTTATTACAAACTCGAGTTTGGGCTTACCACTGGCACACAGGACAGTTTGGTGAAGCAGCCTCAAAGTCTCATCAGGATAAGGTCTTATAAAATGGCCACAAGTAGGGGTTTTAGGGGTTCCATCCTGTCAAACATTTAACTGAATGTTTATTTTAAGCTGAGAGGTGGGTGCTCTGAAGAAAGACAGTATACAATCATGAACAGTCTGAAAGTAAATCAGAAATAATCAAACTAATCTTTGATTAACTGTTGCTAAGAAGTAATTAGGGAGTAACTCTAGCCAAGGACAAGCCACAGGGTACTTCTTGGTACTTGGGTGTAGTTTGGGTTTAGCTGTAAGCCAAGTTCTCAGGCCTTTTGTTGTTGTTATTGTTTTTAAAATGGAGGCTGGTTCCAAGATGGAGTAAGTTTGGTCTCTCAATAGTTACATAATATTTCTATGAATAGAATATTAGAACTTGTTTCTACAGTGCATTTGTAACAGTGTACCCATTAGCTAAGGTTCTTCATCTCTCTTAATCCCTTGTATCCACAAGACTATTCTCTACTTCTACAAGGGCATTTTCAGATTCCATATATAGTATATTGTTTGTTTTATTGTCCCTAGCTTGTTTCAGTAAATTTGATATTCCACCAATCTGTCATTATTGTTCTTAATGTCAAAATTTCATTATTTTAATGGTTGAATAGTATTCCACTATTATTATATCACCTACCAGGTGTAAAGATGAAGTCCAAATATATTAAATGATCAAAGTGCCTAAAACTATGATGCTAATACAGAAAATCATAGTGGAAATACATAATAAAGATAGGCTGGTCAAGTATTTTACTTTTTTTGCACAAAACCTAAAAGGCACAGGGCAAAAATTTAAAAATTCAGAGACCAATTTATATTAAATAAAAATATTCTGTCCAGCAAAATAATTTATGGAGTATAGAGACAAAAGAAAGAATGAGACAGAATACTAGCACATTCTTCATCTGACAAGGAGCTAATGTATAGAATATAAAAATAAATAATTCTATTGAAAGCAATAGCATAATAACTAGAAATGACAAAGGGCCTGTTTTTTGAGAAATTGTGTTGGTGTATAACTCAAGGTGGCTGTGAATTCCTCATCTTCTTTAACTTTCTAAATAGAGAATACAGGTGTCCCCCATCATGCCCAGTCAGCAGAGGTACATAAGCATTCCTCAAAAGGCAACATACAGAGATCAAAGGTACATGGTAAATTACTCAACATTACTACTCATTGAGGAAATTAAAATTAGAATCTTAAATAATTATTCTCACTCCAAGTAAAATAGCAGTTTTTTTTAAAAGAGAAATTATGAAGAAAAGAGAATCATTACATCTTATTGGTAGGAATGTACACTTCTGAAACCCTTAAAAACAATACAATGCAAACTTAAAACGAGCTTCTATAAGATCCATTCATTGTTCTACTGGGCATGTAACCAAAAGACATGAAATCAATACAGAGATGAAACATCTGCCTTCCTGTATTTGTTGTGGCTCAATTTACAATAGCTAGAAGATGGAATTAATCTTCTTCTTTTGTCTTTAAAGCTGAATACTTGTTTTGTTTTCCTCTAAATGCTTAAGGATGGGTTAGTTGTTCAAAAATTACATGCTGAACTACCTGCCTAATGGTAATGAGTTATAGATTCACCAAAAGTAACAGAGTTTGCATTGTACAATAGACATATAAGGGAAAATGGAATGAAGTGCATGACACTGGGTTTAGTAAAATAGATAGAAGAGGCTGGTTTTTCAATACAGTCTTTCTGACATATTTAGAAAAAAAGACAAGAGATCTTGTGAGCCTTTTAACTTTGGTGAAATAATTGTATCAGCTGACAAACACACATACAATGATACAATGCTAATGATCCTCTTGCCTTATTTATTCAGCTTTTAATTCTGAGGCAAAGTATTGGATTCTCAAGATAATATAAGTATCTTGGTTGAGTACTTCATTTATACAAATATTTATTGTGACAGCTCCCTTTGGATAGCATGTAGTACAATGAAGTAGAAAGAAAGAGGAAAACCTTTCAAGATTTTCTTTTTTTTGGGGGGGGGGTTTATAAGCCTAAGAGGCTCTTTATTCTCTCTCTCTTTTTTCTACTTTATTTACATTTCAAATGTTTCCCCCTTTCCAGATCTCCCCTTTGGAACCTCCCCATTCCCTCCCCCCTCCCCTGCCACTTTGGGGGTATTCCCCCACCCACTCACCCACCTACTCACTCTTGTCTTTCCTCCCTGGCATTTCCCTACACTGGAGCATCTAACACCCTCAGGCCCAAGGACCTCTCCTCCCCCTGATGGCTAACAAGATCCTCCTCTGCTGCATTTGTGGCCAGCACCATGGATCCCTCTATGTGTATTCTTTGGTTGGTGATCCAGTCTCCGGGAGCAACAGGGGGTCAGGCCAGTGGACACTGTTGCTCCCTCCCTGGAGTTACAAACTCACTCAGCTCCTTTAGTCCCTTCTCCAACTCTTCAATCTGGGACCTCACGCTCAGCCCAATGGTTGCTGTGAACTTTTGGGTATTCCGAACTTTTGGACTAATAACCACTTATCAGTGAGTATATACCGTGTTCATTCTTTTGTGACTGTGTTACCTCACTCAGGATGATATTTTCAAGTTCCATCCATTTGCCTGCGAATTTCATGAACTCATTGTTTTTAACAGCTTAGTAGTTCCAAAGTAGTTCCAATCATTAAATAAGTTGCTCCTGTAAAATTATTTCTATGTAAGTTACAGGACTGAATAAACTACTGTAAACTGTTTACTATTTTTGTGGTAATAGAGACTATGGATTGGCAATATTAGTTGACATAATTAATAAAAGCTGTTTGGGGGTTCACAGAAGAGTTCTAGATGGGGACAGGGGGACAAGAATAATGTAGGAAAGCACTCAAGTACAAAATTCTCCAAACAGTAAACCTTAAACTAGAGCCATTGAAACATACTCGCATTAGTTCCTGAAAAGTTGGATTATTTTGCTGCTGAGATATTTAGAAAATCATGTCTACTTATCCCAGATAGAAAAAAACACCTAGAAAAGATGCCATCAGATCCACCTTGGTTGACCAAAGTAGTTTATTAGGATTATTACAAAGAAGAGTTCCAAGCCCCAGTCAACCTTTTCTTCTCCTATGTAGGTACTAAAAACACATCCACCTGGGACAAGAAGAAATGATTCTTATCAGGGAAAAATAATTCCCGTTGCATGTTTTTGTCTAGTTTCATAGACAGAAGATTTTTAAAATGGACTTAGAAAGAGTATCTGGAATAATTTTATTGAAGTTTGAGAGAAAAATCAACAAAGTAGAAAAGTTATAAATCTCCATGGCAGCTGTTAGAAAGAAGGGGATAGATGAGACAGGGAGAGAAAACCATGCTTTATGAATTAGAGATCAGGAAAACAGGTAAGTTCTCCAGTGGAAGTCTGCATACAGCTGCCTGAGGGTAGAGGGGTGTTATCAGAAGGATAGAACTTGAGAATATGCTGAGGGTCAGAGCAAGCCGACTTAGTGTTTTGGCTGGTGTCTGAAAGGGAGATATAGGAAGAAGGGGGAGGAAGTTACATTTTTGTTCTTAGAGCTCAGAAAGCAAAAGACTCTAGAAGTAACTGCATTGAGGGAGTGACTTCTGGGGTATATAGGACTATGACTCATTAAGGAGATAGACATTCCTCTTATCATTTCAACAAACCACCTGATAATCTTCTGACTAATTTAGAATGGTCTGTCTCCATTCAAGACCAAAAATACAATGCAGCTCCCATTCTTCTGAAAAATCTAGCTGAGTAGAATTTAAGCAAAATAGAAAGGCAAAATAAGTTATGGGAACATGAAGGTGGGGAGAGAAAGAATCTCTTTGCCCTCATCTGGTTGAAGCCTCTGGACAACTGAAAAACAAGATTTCCAGAATAATTAACATTTACTGGGCATGCTGCCAACATAATGATAATCTGCCTTTTGCATAGATACTTTTAATTGCATTGAGTTTCTCCAAATGCATAAAGACTAAGACCTCATGGTAGATTTATATATATATAATTCAAAATATAGTCTCTGTATAACATTGAATAGCCCTTCCATATATGGATAACTGCACAAAAGAAAAATAAGGAAAGAACTGCAAATATAAACTAATCATTCTGTCAGAGAAGAAAATCTAGTGTGGTCTTGCATGACATTATGACATTTTCTAAGCAGTTCCTCTATATTATATGATAGAACATCATTTTTCTAAAAAAAAAAATCATACCATATATGCAAATTACAAGGAATAGAAAAAGCAAGATGAGATTGTAGGGTAAAAACCAGAAGTAGAGTATGTACCTGGCACTCAAGGGTTTCTGCATTCAATTATCAACAACACCAAATAAAACAAGAACAAATAAGAAAACATACCAGAAAGCCATTGAGATAAATATGAAGAAAAACAAATAAGAAAACATTAAGAAGTATGTACTGGAAGTGTTATGAAGTGTAGCCTTTTAAAAATATGAACGTAGCATTCATCTGCTTTTGTTTCTGTCTAATACATATCCAAAGCATTGTGTCAAGGTGGGTGTGTGGAAAGGAAAATTCCAAGTGAGTTCTGGAGTATGGAGGCAGGATGCAGCAGATTAGGAATCAGGTTGTAAGACTGTGTTATTCCATCAACTTCTTATCAACCTTTCAACCAGGCATCCATGTTAGAATGCAAGGAACAAATGTTATTCCTCAAGGGTATGAATATCAAAAGGGCTCTCCAACAAGTAAGTTAGAGCTTGCAGATATCATAGGACAATGTATCAATATACAATGTACATATGCATATAATGTACAATGTATCATCATACATTCAAACACTTTCAGTATGCTCCCAAAAAATGTTCTTATAAAAGATTCACTTTGGATACTGGAACAGAAGGTGAGAAAACTCATTTTTGTGTGAATCCCAGAGGATCAAAGAGTCTTCAAGATTTCTGGTTTATTTTTGTACTCTAATATAGCTGTCAGTGTTTGTGGCATAATGTGTTATGTTATGCTAATTCAGTAGTCCTAGACATTTATCATATCACTGATTTGGCAGGAATTGGAAGAATTGACACAACTGGAAAATCTAGCATGGATCCTTCAGGGAATCCAAGAATGGGTATCCACTCCTGACAGATGTATGATAAATTCTTCACAGGAGACTGCTGCAAAATGCTACTGAAGTTCACAGAGCCCAAAGTTTAGGTGTAAAATCATTTAAAAATGAAGTGATCAATTGTACCTTGCCTCAGATATTTGATATATAAGTTTTTTTTCCCTGACATTACTGTCATGGGTGTCTCTTCATTTTGTAACTATACACATTAAATGAAAGACTTTACTTACCTATATATCAGAAATTATGCTATATTCTCCTAAGTCAACAGTGAGTAGGACAGGCTTTGTCCTCACAGAACTCTCGGGGTGAATAATTCCCAGGATGTGGGGAACCTATATGATATATGTGCATATATGTGTTAGCTACTTTCCTGATGTTGTTATAAAACATGATGACTAAAACAATCTCAAGGAAGAGAGATTTTATTTTGGCTTATGGTACCAGAGGAGTAAAAGCCCATCACAACAAAGAGGCAACAGGGCAAGTATGGTGGTAGGAAGAAGAAGCTGAGAGATCATATCATTAGCAACAAATGAACTCGGAGAGAGCTCGGAGTGGTACAATGTTGTGAATTCTTAAAACCTAAGCCTAGTGATGTACTACCCCCCAGAAAAGCCGTAACATCTCCCTGGACAACACAACACAACAATTGAAGACCAGGTGTTCAATGATCTCAGCCTGTGTGGGACAACCTCATTCAAAACACTGACACAAACATGGCCGCTTGAATAGTCTACTGGCACTTACTTAGTGATGGGCAGATTGGCCATTGGGTTCATGTAGTATCAGCCTAAGTCCTGTGTAGGCTTTCTTCAGAATATCCTTTTCTATTTCTTAGCATCATGAGAATTATGCAAACCAGACACAAAATCCTCTAGGAGCACAGAAGAAGTACATTTTTAAAATTACATGATTTGCTGGACTGATACATTTCTGGGAGTGTTTCTTTGAGTGAGGTGCTATTATCTATCATGCATTAGAAAGCAGCTGACACCTTGCTCAGATAGCATGAAATTCACCTGGGAAGTTTATGAAACTACCTTTGAAAAATGGGCACCAAGGAATTTTTCACTGGAACATTAATTACTACGCTTGTTATTACATTTATCCTGTTGTCTCCATCGTTATATTATTTTTAAAACTCAAGATCAGATACCTGCAGTGAATTAATTTGCTTCAGTCTCTTGAAATTCAGTCTAGGATTCTCCATGGTAATACATGAGTAAGTTTGTTTCTTTGGAGTACTAGAGCGTTTTGTGTTGGTTGTTATTTTTAGTTGTTTTCATGCATCCCATGCTAGCTTCATAATTCACAACATAACTGAGGACAGCTTTGAACTTCTGACCCTCTACTTCCTGGGTTCTAGGATTATAGGTATGCACCACCACACTTTTGATATAATTCTCGGGATTGAACCCATTACTTCCTGAATGTTAGTCAACCACTCAGCCATCAGATTCATAAAGAATACTGAGGTACTTCCACTTAGCCTCCACTACTAAGGGGGCTGGAAGAGAAACATTCTTTGACTTTGTTTTGAATGTAACATAACATTTTCACCTGAAGAACTTGTCATTTCTTGTTTATGTACTGCTCCTAACATTCTGGTTTCAAGTCAGACCCACGTGCATCTAGGTTGGCAGCATGCAAAACACAGATTATGCAAATTTGAAAATCTTACTACAATCTTTTACCCTGATTAGAGGAAGAAATCTCATTATGCTTTCATATTCTAGAACTAGCCACTTGCTCAATTTCCTGGAGTTATACAAGAGAATAGTGCAGTAAGAAAATACTGCAAATGTTATCAAAATCAAAAGGACAAATGAATATCTGACCAGTCCTAAAATTGTTCTTATGATTTTCATATTTAATACAAATATGCCCATGACCCTTTCAGAATTTTACCCTACCCCTAAAGATAAAGCCATCAATTTCCTTACATCTGTGCCTATGTGTACCATGTGTATGTGGATGACCACAGAGACAAGAAGATGGTATCATATCCTCTGTAACTGGAGTTATAGGAGGTTGTGAACCATCTGATATGGGTAAAATAGTACTTTTCTCACAATAATACTTGAATTATGTAATGTGATTCCACCCTTGAAAAATAACCCTAAGTAACTTTGTATCAAATGTTATCTAGGACTCCTAGGACTGTTGTAACCTATTTCAACAAGCTTATTGGCTTAGAACAGAATATATTGAATTCCTTTCATATTGGGAGGCTAGTAACTCTAAACTAGTCTTACAGAACTAGAGTCTAGTGTCGATAGGACTGTGCTTCTTCTGAGGGACTTGGAATAAGCATGCCTTCTCCTGTCTTCTGTTTGCAATATAGCATCTGGCTTCAGCTGTCATATTACCTTCTGTCTCTGTAAATTCTACAGTGTAGTAAAATGTTTGCTAGCTTTCCTCTTACAAGAAGGAATGTGGTTAAATTTAGTGCTTACCTGTATTGTATAATAAAGAAAAATGTATCTATCACTGAATATTTAACTTACTCATATTTACAGCAATATCTTTTACTATATAATGTCATACAAGTTCCAGAGATTAGGATCTGCAAATTTTAGGGAGCCACTATTTTATTAGATACATCATGCCAATCTCTGGTATCCATTTCCTCCTGTACTTGAGACGTTTAGTGTATACAGAATGTTTCAGGGTTTTTTTCTCTTTTAGCCTCCAAACTTACAAATTATCACAGATGGGATTGTTATACACATCAACAGTCACTCTCTTAAATTTTATCAATATTTGAAATGTCCAATGTTCAACTGATAATGTTTCAACAATTTCTCTAAAATCAAATGAATATATATAAAATGGCATCTGTCATGACACTGAGTAATCATTTTTAAAAAATCATGTTTCCTTTAAATCGATGATGCTTAGAAGCAGTACTAGGATTGGTCTGTCCTAAGAACTAATATGCAACTAGGGGCTTGAAACGAATCCTGATTTTTCAAAGACTGTCTTGGCTTCCAGGAAGCACAGACTAAATTTAGTATTTAATTGCAGTAACTATTCTTGGCTGTTATTTCTAACATAATTATATGTTCTTCAAACCAACCCCAATAACCATTGCTTCTTACTATGATGCTATTGATATTTTATTTCCATTTTCATAGTCTTATTCCATGCATTCTTTATTATAATCTATCTATGCATTCTTTTTAGAATGAAATAAAGCAAACAAACAAACTTGCAATATGTATGAGATCTAACTTCAATTAGGGCCCATCTGCATCTATGAGGACCAAAGCAAAATTCCAGCTTTGAATATACTTTGTTACTACAAAAGCATTTTAAAATTGCCTTTCTATCTATTATGAAGCTTACTATAATAGATAGATACCTTTAGATGGGAAAGATAAGGTAACTAATGCCACTATAACATGTTACTCTTTGAACTTTGTTACTTTCTGATTTTAAAAATTCATTGCTGATAAATGACAGTAGTAAAACATAAAATGGAAATATGGAAGCCAATTTTTGTTAATGCTTCCTGCATTAAAAAACTGTAAGCTAAGTTTTGCAATCTTAAGTGCATTTCTGGTTGTATATCCATAGGATGTAGGACTCATTTGGGAAGTCTTTTTGAAAATTTCTTCATTTTCTCATTCAGCTTATAAGAATCACACATCTGAATAAATGTGACTAGTATTTGAGATAAATTACTGTGCTTATTGTGTGGAAAGTTTGAAACCTGTATTGCTGAAAGGCATACAATAAAATTTAAACAGGGAGCTAAAGTCGAATGGTCTTTTAAGTTTATTCTATAAATCTAGTTTCTGATCACCACTCAATACGAAGACTTTTATTAGATTTCATACTCACATTATCAGTAAACATAAATGACAATGAAACATTTTACATATCCAACCTTAATCCAATTATTTAAAAAATAGATACATGTGTTTGAATGAGATGTAAAACATTTTCAGGAAAACTTTGACTCATTAAAAAAAAAATTGAGATCTGGAGAAAAGTCTCACTGGTTAAAAGTACTTGCTGCTCTTCCAGAGGTTCCAGGTTCAGATCCCAGAACCCATACTGGTCACTTATAACTCCAGTTCCAAGGAATGCAACACATTCTTCTGGCCTTTATTGGCACATGCATGCAAGTGATGTACATGTAAATAAGCCACACACATGTAAACATAAATAAAAACAAACAACATTCATGAGAAAAGAAAAAGAAAATCTTTTTGAGAGGGAATTTTACTCTGGAAAAAAAAAAACAAACAAACAATGAATTGTAATTCCAAATCAGCGATCTTGAATTCAAACACCATATGCACCAAAATGTATTCTTTTGAGATACATACATACATACATACATATATGAATATCATAAGCTGTTTAAGATAACAAATCCCTTCTGCTTTGTGCTGTTCATTGTTGTAATTTTAAAAATCATTTTCTTATATGAGATTGGATTTATCTCAAATGCTTACATAACAAAAATATCCCCCAACAAGGAATAAACTGGATATGGTAGAATACGTAAACCCACACTTGTAGTCCCAGCTGTTATGAGGTAGACGTAGGAGAGTCAGAATTTCAGACTCATCCTGGGGTAGGTTTGTAGCCAGCTTGTGATGCAGTAGAACCTGTCTCAAAATATTTAGAATAAATTAGCAATCCTAAAATTTATGAAATTGACAAGAATAGAGAGTAATATAATGAAATGCCTTAAATATTTTTTTTTTAAATCTGGACTGAGAAAAACACATTGCACCTCATTAATCTGTGTATGTGTATATGTTTCGAGAAAAACACATTGTATCACATTAATCTGTGTATGTATATATGTTTCACAGAACATACAACACTAAGTATACTCTAACTTTTACAAAAGTTCTTTATTTTGTTCAAATATACTGTTTTATTTTATTAATCGTTTCACTCATTTATATCTCAAATGATATCTCACTTCCTGGATACCCTTCCACAAACCCCCCATCCCACATCTGCCCTCTCCTCCCTCCTGTTTGCCTCTATGAGGGTGCCTTCCACCCACCCACTCTCTCTCACACCACCGCTCCAACATCCCCCTACACTGGGGAAAGGGGGACAATCATTAAAACTAATTTTAAGCTCATAGTTTGAGTATCAGATGACAGTTTTAAAAAGTCACTCATTATGAACATGTATAGGTGTATCACTCACTTGGCTTCATAAATTTTAACATCTTATAATCTAATGTTGATAAGTGCAAAGTTTTCTAAGCACTCCTTTTTATCTACCATGCTTTCTCCTGTAACTTATTTTAAATTTCATGTATTTTTAATTTTCACTTCTTATAGATATATCTATAGTTATTTACAAGTATTGAGCATATTTTAAAGTGTGTATGATGCATTATATTCAAATATTCTTCTGTATTTTTAAATTACCATTATACCTTGACATTTCTCATTGTTGATAGACTGTAATTCAGGGTTATCCGTTTTAACTACTCTGCCTTGTCTCACTGAAATACACTTATCACTCTACTTTGATTTTAATTTCTATTTTATTGTTGTTGTGGCTCAGATGAAGCATATTCTAATGTAAAGAAAATTCACATGTACATCTCCCATTTTTCTATAAAAAAAAGACATGTATTCTCAACCCAAATACAAATGCAACACTATAAAGCCAATATACCCTTGGCCCTCTCGTATATTGCCAAATTGTCCTTCCAAATATCTACTTCAAATGATTTATACAACAGCCTTATAGAAGAATTCTAAATATAGATAACTAGTTTAAAGAAATAAAATCTCTTATTTTAAATTTTATTATTTTATCACTAATGATGTTGAAATTGTCATGGTTCTCATCATTTAAATTCCTAATAGACATATCCTATTTTATCTTAGAAGTGTGGCTGTTAATAATTATTATCAAAGCTTTCTACTAGATTTCAATAATTTTTATCTTTTTATATTTTCCTTTTTGCAAAGAAGCTTTAAAATATATTGATTTCAAATTAATTTTTGTCTGTTTTATGTTTTATTTTAAAATAACAAATACATTATTTTGTTTTAGCATTGCATTTAGTTCACCTATTGACTTGTATATGCCTAAAGTTTAATACATGTTTAATTTTTGATATAGATATGGTTGTTTATGTGACCTTTTAGTGTGTAATCAGAACTAAGTTTATTACTGTTAATGCTACCAATTGTACCAGCATCCTTTTTTGATGCTTCATTTTTTATTGCCTCATTTTTAATTCCATTTCCATGTTATCTCACATTTTCATACTTATCAAGGTCTCTATCTAGAATTCATATTGCTATCTCATTTGTATTCTAGTTGTGTAATTAAGAGGGAAAGGAAATGTCTTCAAACATTGAGTCTTTCCATCCCCATATCTGCTCCATTTCTCTCTTTATATCACTGTTAGTGTATTTCACTAAAAGATCAGTTTTTCTCACAAAGGCTTATATATATTGTTACATTTGTCCTTATATACAGCCTGATTCTCCTCTTCTATTAACAGTCCTATTAGCATAAATGCTTAGTCCATTAGTATGAATACTGACTGCTTCCTTTGTTTTCTAAAACAAATATATATATATATATATATATATATATATATATAGTAATTTTTACCTGTATGATAATTGCCATATTTTTTAAAAATTTAGCCAATATTATGCCTATGCATCCATATATTTTACCCTTACTCCCATCTAAGATATACCACAGATTTAGCATTTACATGGAAGGAATAATCAGAAATCCCTCTTACAGCCCACATTATTATATAATAAGAAAAATTTGATTTGAAATACAGAGAAGAAAGAATTGGGTCAAACAGCTGCATCCCAAGGTTAAATTTCTGTTTCCATTGCATCCATTAGTTTTCCTCATTGAAACTGAGAGATCGTTCATACTGAGATACAACTTTTCCTTCAAACCAAGGCCTCATACTTGATATTTAAGTAGTCCATAATAAGAGATGATAGAAAAGGCATCAATGTTAGTGGCAGGAACCATTCACCATGTTTATTCTGCAGTGTTCTCTGTAATCATGCCCACCATGCCTGGGGGAATCTCGTTTTTCCTTCCTCCTCCACCTTCCAAGTACTTAAAGTCAAGGAAGCACATTTTTCAAAGGTGACTATGCCTTGGCTATTCAGAGAGGATGACAGAGATAGGCTTCTGATACATCCATACTTAGTCCAGGTCCATTCGTGGAGCTTCAGAATTGGAAGTAGAAAATGTTCTTCCATTACAGTCTGAGTTCTTAAATGGGAATCAGGCAAACTTGCAAGCTGCTGGCATGATCTATTTTCTGATATGTGATTTTTAAAATAGAAAAAAAAGCTGTACAAGGACAGAAGAAGAATAAAATAAATGTACAGAGAGAGATGGAGTTGAGATATGAATAGTGACTTATGGTTTATCATGGGATTTGTATCAGTCATGACATTTCACACTCTCAGCTTTATCCCTGACCCTGAGCTGTGTTTGAGAACCATGTGTGTGTATACTTAGAAAATTCTCATTTGCTCCATTGTTCTTTTGTAAATGGGTTTCTATAACATTGAGCTAATGGAACAAATTTCAAAGTTTCTTTCATAGAATACACATACTGAAAATAATAGGAGATAATCATAATACATTTTACCACTATTGCTTTACAAAGTGTGATGCTAGATTATTAAATGGAATTGATTCCCCAGAGACCAACTAAAAATCACTCATATGTGTATATTAAATTGCATTTGAATATTAATGTGTGACTCTTATGATCCAGCCAATAGTATTAAGTAGACAACAGTGAATATATATAAAGGTGGATGTTTAGTCAAGTATGGATATTATAGACAAAAAATTAAAAATAGTTTACAAAATTTGGAAATAATTTTAAAATTTGAAAAGATCTATGAAGAAAGGCAGTGTCAGGAAGATAGTCCCAGAAAGCAATATACAGCATCTCTGGTGGCTAATTCAAATAAGACAGTTCAATATTAATTATAGGAAGAAATTTTTTTACTAAAAAGATGTTAGTTAATTTTAACTATTTCTGTTTTCTGCTATCCAAATGTAAGTCTCATGTGGAAGGACCACTTAGGTTTGTGCCTCCGACTAATGTTTCAAATCAATTAAAACAGTTTTTCAGTTACCTTTTTCTAGAAAGACATATAGTATATGTAATAGTATTTTGACTATTTTTTTTTCAGCAAACTCTTTTTATTCTTATTTTAATACTTTTTCTTTTTTTACAGTCCAGTCATTACCCCTAACTGGTTTGTCCTCCCACAGTTCCTCATCCCATTCCTCCTCCCCTGTCTCCAAGAGGATGGCTCCACTCCCACCCAACTCCTTACTAGACCTCCCTATTCCCTGGGGCCTCTAGTCTCTTGAGAGTTAGGTGCATTTTCTCTTACTGAGGCCAGACCTGGCATTCCTCTGCTGTATATGTGTTAGGGTCCTCATATCCACTGGTGTATGCTGCCTGGTTGGGGTTCAGTATCTGAGGGATCTCAGGAGTCCAGGTTAATTGAGACTACTGATCTTACTATTCTGAAATCAATGCAAAAAATAATTTTACCCCAGGAACATGTATGGTTTCATAATGGATTCCCAAACAAATTGGTGAGGTCCTATCTTGCATGGGATAATTTTCGAGGTTTGTTGTACATTTTCTCAAACTATTGTCCTTCTATTTCCCCTAGATAGGGATCTAAAACAGGTCCATGAGCCTAAAGACATGAAATGTTCATTTCTATCCAGAATTAAAAGGGCAAAATGCTGTGCTTGGTGGTATACAGTTAGCAGAAGAGTAGAAAATTGTCTTTTGTAAAATTTCAGCCATTTTCTTTTTGAAAAGAACTGTCAAGGACAGAGGAGAAAAAATTACACTTTTGTGATATTTCTGGGTTTCTGAGTGATGCATTAACTATTTATCTGGGAGGAAGGAGAGCTGTGCATTTAGTTGCCATGGTACAGCTTCATGTATTGCCTTTAAAGAGAACAAACTAGTGCTTTAACCATAGTATGTCCCATTTCCTAAGATAACACTGATAAGATTTCCTTTCTGAACTTTGAATCAGAATTCTATTGGATGTTTTGTTGGTTTTGGTGTTAATAAAGAAGCCATTTCTTGAGGAACTTGTTTCTAACTCTTGTTACCAATAGTTTGTATATAAAGGGCAAAGGTTCTTTAAGCTAATTCATAAAATAATATATGGTCACTAAATAGAGTTTCCTCCCAAAAGTAACATTGATTTTCTTATGTTTCTTTCCCATTATATCAAAGCATTGATGAATACATGATGCTGTTATTCTTGGTGTTCTGATAAGGAACTATCAGTTATCTGGTTGTCACCATACTCCCAATAGAATAGCTTCATTTATCTTCAGTATAGAGACAGTGGATTGACTTCCAAAAGTTACAAAAGTTAGTTTAAGAATTCCCCTGTCATTATGCATCTAGAAGAAAAAACAAGTCAAATTTAAGAATGCATCTGTACTCTCATGGATGTGACACACAGACAATATTACGTAACTCCTCTAAGCTCCCATAGTTTTGTGTCTATACCTCCATTATGACATTTTCACTATTTTATAGATTAGTTTCTTTCTGTACTCCCTTTTACCTAAATTTTGAATGTATTGTATTATCACTGTTGCTAGCATTAATATTTACTCACATACCAAGAAAAATGGGTTCATTGCATAAAATTAGACTTTAAGATCATTTAAGACATATAATAAGAAGTAAATAAATCTGGGAATCAGATAATGACCATAAGAACAATTGAATTTCATTTTTGAAAATACTTTTATTAATTCTTTTAGAATTTCATACAATATAACACCTTCCCACTGACTCAGAACTTCATGTCCTCCTTTTTTTTCTTTGATAACCCACCAAGTCCAATTTATGTTGCTGATATATTCATCAGTGTGGGGCCAATCAGACTACATGAGTCACCAACCCACCAGGAGCCACACCCTTGTTGAAAGCATACTCTCTGTTCCCTAGAAGTCATCAACTGTCAATAGCACCTTAGTTAGGGGTTGTGACTTGTAAGCACTTCCCCCTAGTAGAATTTTGACTACATTGATCCTGTGCAAATCATGTGAAAGCAAACACAGATGCTGAAATCCTTAGTACAAAGGTCCTGTCAGGTCCAGAAGGAACTGTTTTACTGTGGACCTTGTAGACTTCTGTCTCTTACAACAGTTTTGCCCCCTTGTTACTTGTTTCTGTGTGTCCCGTTTATGGTTAAGAATTTTACTATAACATTTATTCTTTGCAATTTGATCAGTTGTGAGTTTCTGTCTTAATCATTGTCACCCCCCCAAAAAAAAACAAAAAAACAAAACAAACAAACAAACAAACACTACCCAAAGAAACTTCTCTGGTGAGGTTTAGACTACCCTGTAGCTTAGAAAGATACAACTTTAGTGTGGCCAAAGTTTATAAAAAATATCTGAGGCATTTCTTAGCTTTCTGATAATAACTCTTATTTATGTTTATCTAGAGCAGCTAAAGAGAAAATAGCTCTATTTAATTTATAATTAAACATTTGATGCTTTTTAAAAATCTTCAGAAACTAAACTTTTGGAAGTCCTTAAAAACAAACATTATGAGTGAAGTGATTCCTGACACTTTAGGTCTTAACATATCTCAATCAATTACAAATTATAAATTATAAATTGTAAAGATACCTGCCCCAGCTAACAGACCACTTTCTTTATATAGTAACCCAATGTGAAACCTTAGTTTCCAAATTGAAAATATGATTGTTTTTCTGTGTTAAAACAGTAAAGGACAACTTAAAAAAGAAAAGCTTTAGAGTCTGTGATTCCAAGAGATGAGCATTTTGGTTCCTAGGTGTGGCTACCCAATAGGGTGAAGATAGGGTTCACTAAGTTGCTACTCCTGGTTTGCATTAAGAGAAGACGGTCTGCTTCCCAGATCACTGAACTATGGCACAGCTCTTCTTAATCTTCATAGGGTTAGAGTCCATGATGACAGCATGAATTAATAGTTGAGAGCTCAAATCTTGATCTACAACCACAAGGCAGAGCGAATATAGTTTTCACAGTGAATAGAACAGATGTTTTATAAAATATTAATGTAATAATGCAGAAACAATTACAAACTCTTCATGTACCCTGTAAAATTATGTAAATTGCTTTTCTTTATTGATAGAAGAACAAGCATTGAAATTTTGAAGCTATTCTAGATAGCAATATGCAACATATTTTGGAAACTGACCTTGAATTTATTCTACACAGCTTAATAGATGATCTTCTGAAGAACTGCATTATTGTCCTATTCTGTCATGATAATTTCTAGGTTATTATATATTGTTAGCTTTGCTCATTGGCATATACATGTATATGCCTGTTTATATGTGTAACTACTTTGTGAAGGAAGGAATGGTCTGTGTGTGTGTGTGTGTGTGTGTGTGTGTGTGTGTGTTGAAGTAAAGCCTAGAATTCACCAAATTGGCTTGCAATCACCAAATAATTTAGGCTTATTGACCAGCATGGTCTAGAGATCCACATATCTTAGCTTCCCCAGTACTAAGATTACAACCATTTGCCTTCATGTCTGATTTTTTAAACAGGGTTTCTAGAGTCTGAGCTCAGATTCCAAGCATTATACCAACTGAGTTGCCTTCAATCCCTCATTCTATGGGGTATGTATGTGTTTCTGGGAATGGAATGCAGATCTTTGAGAATATGAGAAAAGTGTACTATCCAGCTCTATTCTAAGCCCTGTTAACTCCAGTCTCTCATGATGAATTGCTGTTGTAGTATTTCTAGCCAATAGTAACTTCATTTCCTGTAAATTCTCCCTTTCTGACAAGGTTGACCTCTCATAGCTTTACAGATTATCACAAAATCATTTAGCCCTCTTCCTTTCTCATTGGTTGAGATAGTCAAGTGCATCCATATAACTTTCTATATGTCAAACTGGCTAAGCTCATTCAATATATTGAGTTTTTATCACTCTTTCAATTCAAAAACATTTTAATGTATATAAATAGTCATATTAGTCCTTTTAGGCTTCTATAAATACACCACAAACTAATTTGTTTATGAGCAACATAAATTGTTTGCATACAGCTTTGGAGGTGTAGCAATGCAAGAGTGAAGAGGCTGGAAGAGTTAGTCTGATATGTTTTTACATACAGAGAATATTTTCTCACTATAACCTCATATGGCAAAAGAGACAAAGTGTTTCTCATATCTCTCCTTTTTTTGACACTGGATCTAAATATGCTGTACAAGTTGACTCTCTTAGTACCTTTCTATTGTGAAGAGACACCATGGCTAAGGCAACTTATAAAAGAAATAGTTTATTGAGGGCTTACAATTTTAGACGGTGATTTCATGACTATCATGGTGGGAATCATGGTAGTGAGCAGGCAGGCATGACACAGTAACAGTAGCTAAAAGCTTCCATCTGATGCACCATAAAAAGGCACACATGCACAGAGAGAGAGTGACACAGACAGAGACAAGAGACAAAGAGACAAAGACAGGAGACAGAGAGAAGAAAAAGAGACACACACACAAACAGAGAGAGAGAGAGAGAGAGAGAGAGAGAGAGAGAGAGAGGAGATTGGGGATTGATTAGACATTAGAAACTTCAAAGTTTATTCCCAGTAGTACAAAGAGTTCAACAAGGCCATACTTTGTAATCCTTCCCAAACAGTTCCACCAACTATGGACGAAGCATTCAAAATTTGTAAGAGCATATGGGAAGTATTCTATTTCAAACAATTGCGTTGACCATAAAATGTTTACTTACTTTCGTTCTTATTTATTTATTTTATATTTATTAATTCTTCTTTCATATATTGTATCCTGACCACAGTTTCCCCCTCCTTCCTCTCATTCTAATTTTTCTTGCACCACCTGCCTTTTCCCTCCCATCTACTCTGCCTCTATTTCCATTTAGAAAAGTGCAGGCTTCCCAGGAATCAATCAAGCATGGCAAGACAAGTTGTGATAAGATTAGGCACATTTCCTCATATTAAGGCAGGACAAATCAACCTGTTAGGAAGAAGAGTCTCAGGAGCAGTCAAGAGAGTCAGAGACAGTCCCAATTATCTTTGTTAAATATCCCACAACAACATCAAACTACACAGCTATAAAAGATATGCAGAGGACCTAGGTCAGACCCACACAAGTTCTCTAGTTGTCAGTTCAGTACCTGAGAGCCCCAATGTGCTCTAGTTAGTTGATTCTGTGAGTTTTCTTAAGGTACCCTTTATACCTCTGGCTCCTGCAACCATTCCTCTCTCTCCTTTGCAGGATTACCCAAACTTGGCTTAATGTTTCCGGTGGGTTTCTGGATCTTCTCTTGTCTGTTGCTAGATGAAGTATCTCTGATGACAATCATGATAAGCTCTATTCTACAAATCTAGCAGAGTATCTAAAAGAATCATTTTTATTGATTTCTATTTTTGCCAGTCATATTTGATTCTATCCTCAGTCTCCGAACTATCCAGACTCTGGTTCCAGGCCCTCCAGGCAGTGTTAGGAATGGGCTCCCTTTCATAGCTGGGTCTCAAGCTGGACCAATCATTGGTTAGCCACACCTACAATTTCTATGCTACCTTTATCCAAGGCAAGACAAATTATAGGTCAGAGGTTTGGGGACTGGGTTGGTATCCCAATTCCTCCACTGGAAGCCTTACGTGGTTACAGTAGATGAATGGTTCAGGCTCTATATCCCCCATTATTAGGAGGCTTAGCTGTGAAATATATTCTATTTCTATTTCCCAGGGAGATTCATGTGCCTCACACCACCTTGAGCCTTTCTTGCTACTTAACTTATCTGGGTCTTTGGAGTGTAGCCTGAGTATGCTTTTATGTTACAGCTAATATCTACTTATGAGTGAGTACATACTATATTTGTCTTTCTTGGTCTGGGTTACCTCACTCAGGATGATTTTTTTGTCTAGTCCCATTCATTAGCTTGCAAATTTTATGATGTTGTTGTTTTTTATTTTTAATAGCTGAGTAATAATCCACTGTATAAATACACCACATTTTCTTTACCCAGTTTTCAGTTGGGAGATATCTAAATTGTTTCCAGTTTCTGGCTATTATAAGTAAAGCTGCTATGAACATAATAGAACAAGTGTCCTTGTGGTAGAATAGAGCGTCATTTGGGTGTATGCCCAGAAGTTACTAGCTGGTTCTTATGGTACATCAATTCCCAATTTTCTGAAAAACAACCATAATGATTTTCAAAGTAGTTGTACAATTTTACACTCCCATCAGCAATGGAGGAGTGTTCACCTTGTTCCACATACTCACTAGCATGAACTGTCACATGTGTTTTCAATCATACCATTCTGACTGGTGTAAGATGGAAACTCAGAGTTGTTCTGATTGAATTCCTCTGATTGCTAAGAATGTTGAACATTGTTTTAGGTGTTTCTTAGCCATTTGAGATTTCTCTGTTGAGAATTCTCTTTAGCTTTGTACCCTATTTCTAAATTGGGTTATTTGCTTTGTTGATATGTAGTCTCCTGAGTTCTTTATATATTTTGGTTATTAGCCCTTGTCAGATGTGGAGGTGGCAAAAATCTTTTTCCATCTATAGGGTACTACTTTGTTAAATGGGTGGTGTCTTTCCCTTTACAGAATTTTTTTAGTTTCATGAGGTTCCATTTATTAATTGTCTATCTTAGTGCCTGGGCTATTGGTGTTCTATTCAGAAAGTTGTCTCCTGTGCCAATATGTTCCAGACTTATACCCCACTTTCTCTTCTTTCAGATGTAGTGTATCTGTTTCTTTGTTGAGGTCTTTCATTTACTTGGATTCAAATTTTGTGAAGTATAATGAATATTGATCTATTTGCATTCTTCCATATGCCAACATCCAGTTTGATCAGTACCATGTGTTAAAGAAGCTGAGATTTTTCCAGTGAATATTTCTAGATTCTTTATCACAAATCAGATTTTCATCTGTGTATAGATTTATGTCTGAGACTATAATTCAATAATTCCATTTAACAATCTGTCTATTTTTATGCCATTATCATCTGGGTTTTATTATTGTTGCTCAGTAGGTAGTAGAGCTTAAAATCAGATATAATGGTATCTCCAGAAGTTCTCTTATCAAACAAACTTGTTTTATCTATCCTATCTTTTGTTTTCTTTTGTTTTTCCATATGAAGTTGAGTACTGTTTTTTTGAGGTATGTAAAAAATTGTGTTGAAATTTTGATGGGGAGCACATTGAATCTGTAGATTGCTTTTTACAAGATGGCCATTTTCACTATGTTAATCCTACCTATCCATAAGCATGGGAGATCATTCCATCTTTTGTTACATCCTTCAATTTCTTTCTTCAAATACTTGAAGTTCTTCTCATATAGATCTTATTTGTTTAGTTACTAAACAATATTTTATATTATTTGTGGCTTTTTTGAAGGGTGTTGCTATCCTAATTTCTTTCTTAGCCCATTTTTCATTTGTATTAAGGAGAGCTACTGATTTTTTTTTAATTAACCTTGTATCCAGCTACTTTGCTGAGGGTGTTTATCAGCTGTAGGTGATCCCTGGTAGAATTTGGGGCATCACTTATATATACTCTCATATCATCTGTGAACAGCAATACTTTGACTTCCTTTTCACAGATGTCATATATGATTGTTCTTGCTAGAGCTTCAAATACTATATAAAACTTTTACTTTCTTTTATAAGCATCTAGAAGGGAAAGGTTACAGATACATACCTACTATCAAACTTAGTTTCAGGTTTTCGTTTTATAAGATATTAATCCCATGACCTAATCACTACTGACAAAGCCAGTATTCTATTAATCATTATTTCAGGAATGAGGATTTTGACATATGAAATTAAGACTGGGCCTAAACATCCAAAGCACATGATGAACTATATAGTGAATCTTAAATATGTTCACAATAATTGGAAGAAGGTGTTTAGAATTTGGAGAAGGAGATGAAACTAGTCACTACGTTGTTACATGATTTAGTATTTTGTTTTCAAACTGCAGAGATGTCTTCAGTTAATAGATGCTGAAGCCTTCCTTTAGTGAGACTTCTTTCATCGGTATTTTAATATAAACATTGAAATATTGTTGACTTTAATAATGGGCTTGTTATATTTCCTAAAAGAATATTGATCTTCTTAATAAAACAAAGAAAATCATAGATATCCCTTTATTTTTATTATTTAAATAAAGCATTAATATTTTGATTTATCAGGAGTGTATTATCAAATCCAAACCTATGTTGCACTAACTTCTGCCATTTTAGACAAAAATAACCAAAATCATTAGTACAATAATTTAACTACTAATATTTTCTGATAAATAATCCATTTCATAATCCAAAGGAAATATTTCCTCTAGAAATTTAAATGCCTAACAGATTTGGGTACTTAACTTTTCTGCTTCTTTTTTTTTTTTTTAAATTAGCCACCAATTTGAATTTTGACCTGAAGAAATGTTAAGAATATATTGGACTTGTTTAATACTTGAATCGCCTATTAAAAAATCTGCTCCCATTTTTAGTGACTGCATAGTGCCAGAAATATAATGCCAGTAAGTGGAAACATTAGATTGTGACCTTTATCTAAACAACTACTTCTTGTAATTGCCTTGGAGCTAATGCATGTGAATGTTAGATTTGTCTTCAGCATCTTTTTATATCTATTTGAAAAGATATGACATACATCAGGGATATTCAGTAAAAATAGTTCAATGTGATTATACATAATTAAATTACATAAAACCCAAAAACTCAATTTAAGCAACATTCAGTACAAAACTAAAACATACTAATAAAGGAACAAAAATAACTTCTGAGGGTCAGACAGCCCTGCCCTTGATTCTTTTCCACGAAACTCCAACAGTTGTCAGCCAAAACTCAAGGTGTTAATTAATGTGACAGAAAAAAATAAGCCATTTCTAACTTTACTTTGACTAGTTATGTATTTATGCGAGTTCTAAAATTCTTCTCTTTAGTCTCATACTGTCATACTGGTGCCTCAACTTTATAAAATTTCTCTAAATATTAAGGATAAGACATGTGTACTCTTGGTTGTAATTTTTTTCAGTGTCTTTAAAGATGGAATACAGGGCTTTATTTATACTAAACAAATAGACTACTACTGAAATACACCATAAACTTTTGGCTGTAATTTTGTAAACTGTTTATTTCATTGAGCTGTTTTCTCCAGAATTTATGTATTCACATTTTATTTATTGTAGTTTAAAACATAAAAGCATTTCTTTGTTATATAACCATAAAAATATGACTACCCTAGTGACACTGAGGTTCAGAGGAATTGTAATAGAATTATTTTTAGGTCAATAATATTTTGGACATTACTTGCTTACTTTAACCTTTATGTTGGTGAGAATTTTTCAGCCTTTTCAAAATCTTTACTGGTAATGGGATATAATGAATATACAAGACACTGAGGATCATTCCTGTCTGTCAATCTCTTCTATAAATAAATGGTTGCTATCCAGTGCCCATTCATAATGATAGCACCAGCAGGATTCCTAAATCTTCATAAATTATCATGCACTGAAAATGGAACTTTTCATGAGGTAAATAATTTCTTAAACTACTTTTTAATGATAAAACTGAACATATACCACTCATCCATTTTTTCCTGGTTTATCTCCAAGAGAAACAGATGAGATGTTTCTAAGAATATTTATAGAAATGCACACAATTTGTCATAGCCACAAACTGAAAACTCCTAAAGATCAAGCAATACTAGAAAGGATAGGTAGTATAGTCAGAATAACATACATCCAAAATTGAGTGAGCTCTTACTGTGGTCATTAGTAGTATTAATGAATCTCATAAACATATTATTATGCAAATTAGGCCAAACAAAAATATACGTTTCCTTTATGATAATATCCAAAAGGAGTTAAAACTCAGTAGTATTAGAAATCAAGGTAG
This sequence comes from Rhynchomys soricoides, assembly GCA_019843965.1. Taxonomy (NCBI): domain Eukaryota; kingdom Metazoa; phylum Chordata; class Mammalia; order Rodentia; family Muridae; genus Rhynchomys; species Rhynchomys soricoides. The sequence goes on along the minus strand of JADRCH010007386.1, from coordinate 639,133 downwards.
AAATCATGCTTCCTTGGAGGAGAAATAATTGAAAAGAGCCATTGGATATGATTCTGGATTGTCAGTATAATAATACAGTGTTTATTTATCTGTTTCTAGGTTATTAGCTTATGCTCAATTTTAACAGTTCACCAATATGTATGTGTGATCTTTTTTGACAAGAAATTACAATCTTTGAAAAGTTTTGAGGTTAAATATAAAAAAACTGAACTCATGTGATAATTTTTGTTAGTATTATATTCCTATTGTTGTTGCAACAAATAAGGACAAATTGGATGCCATGAAATAACTGCAATTGTTTCTCTGGCAGAGATGAAAGCAAGAAACCCGAAATTCATGTTTTATATGTTTCTTGTATTATAGAGGCTGCAAATGGATTTATTTGATGCCTCTCCTCTGATAATATCTTCTGGTGTCTCCCAGCTGTTTTGGTGTTCATGTACTAACAGACATATTATTCCTGATTCCCTCTTCACACAATTTATTCCTTTGTTTCTTCTCTTCTGTCTTTGATCAGGATACTAACTGTTAAATAGGGTCCATATGGATAGTTTTGGTTCTTTCAGGTTAACTTAATTACATCGCCAACAGTTTTTTTTCCTTATATAGCCACAGTCTCAGACTCCCAGATAATATACTAAATTTTGGTTGAGTACCATTAAATTCACTACAGGGCTGATTCTTCAAAGTCAACATGAGTCATAGTAATAGAGACATAGCAATATTGTATAAGTAATATGATACAAATATTATAAATCAGAAAAAATCTTCAGAATTTTCGAAGATGGAGAGTAAATATTTTTGATACAGTGAAATGCATTAGATCACTTAGGTTACTGTAAATGGAAATGCCAAGAAATAGTAGGATTGGAAGAAAATAGGTGCTTTTGTGTAGATTGATAAAGGATGGGACTTAAAATATTAAGAATACTTAAAAGTTGAAAGTGAGCAAGTGGGGTATACAGAAGGGTTTGGAAGGCAGAAAGGGAATGATGAAATGATGTATTATAATCTCAAATTTTAAAATTCAAAATAATATATATAAAGTCAAAGAACTAAATCATAGTTTCCAGTTCAAACATTCAGGTAGTATCATCATTCTATAATATAGAAGAAAGAAAAGATATTTACAGCTTTATCAAAAAAGGAGCACACCTGGATAGATAAAAGGAAAGTCAATGGGTTTCTGGAACTGTAGACATGAAGAATTTAGAGAAAAAGCCATTGTACATGAGCAAAGAACTATGAACCAGTCTGTAGTTTCAATTGTGTATATTAAAACTACCATCACATTATGCTCATGTGCTGGTTCACTGGCTCTTTAGCTGATGATGCACTATTCTGAAGACTGGATAACTATTCTCTATAGAAAACTCTCAATCTCAAACAAAAATTCCTGCTTTTTGGTGTGTATGATGTTGGTGACACAGTATTGGTCCTTTCCATTAAAAAGATTGATACTTTCCTATCACACACAAACACACACACACACACTAAAATCCATCTGACAATTATCCTATTTAAAGACTTATTCAACTGTGTCATACTTCACCTATATAAGATATGAAAAACAAATAAATTTTAAGAAGCTATCAGATAAAGAGAACAATGAATAAACAAAGATTATACAGGATAATAAAACTTCAAAAACAATGACTGTACTTGACTACATTCAAAACTATTTTATAACAAATTGTTAAATATGAACCTTCACAGAACTAATAAGAACACTAGAGAGCTTAAAATACTATGGTAGCTTAAATGAGAATAACCCCCATGTACAATTAATTTTCTTTAAAAAAATTTTATTGGATATTTTATTTATTTACATTTAAAATGTTTTTACCTTTCCTGCTTTCCCCTCCAGAAACCTCCTATCCCATCCCCCTCCCCCTGCTTCTATTAGGGTATTCCCCCACCCACCCACTCCTGCCTCCCCACCCTCAAATTCCCCTACCCTGGAGCATCCATCAAGCCTTCACAAGACCAAGGGCTTCTCTTCCCTTTGATGCCTGACAAGGCCATCCTCTGCTACATATCCAGCCAGAGCCATGGGTCCCTCCATGTATACTCCTTGGTTGGTGGTTTAGACCCTGGGAGCTCTGGGGGGTGGGTGGGTCTGGTTGGTTGATATTGTTGTTCTTCCTGTGGGGTTGCAAACCCCTTCCGCTCCTTCAGTCCTTTCTCTAACTTCTCTATTGAGAACCCTGTGCTCAGTCCAGTGGTTGGCAGAGGCAGATGCTTGCACCCCATGGAATCTTGTGTTTGAACATTTGGTTCTCAGTGAGAGAAACTGTTAGGAAGTGTAAGATTGATGGAGGATGTGTGAACATGGGAGTGAGGGATTTGAGGTTTCAAAAGCCTAAGCCATTCCCTGTTTGCATTTCCTGTCCCCTACTTGTGAATCAAAGCACACAAAACTCTCAGCTACCGCTTCAGCACCAGGCCTGCTACCATGTTCCAAACCATGATGGCATGGACCCATCCAGAGAAAATGTAAGCACCAAGAACTCTGTCTTCTCTATGTTGCCTTGCCCATAGAATCTTATCACAGCAATAAAATGTAACAAAGTCTGGGCAGTGTTGGTAAATGCCCTTAATCCTAGCACTCAGAAGAAAACAGCCGAGGCAGGGTGAACTCTGTGTGATCAAGTCAAGCCTAGTCTATATAGTGAGTTCTTGGACAGCAAAGGCTACCCAGAGAAAATCTGTCTCAATGGGGGGGAGTGGAGAGAAAGAGGGGGTAGATGGAGGGAGAGAGAGGGAGAGCGGAAGAGGAAAAGGAAGGAAGGAAGAAAGGAAGGAAGGAAGGAAGAAAACGATCACAACAAAGACAAATAGCATACCACAAATCTCACAAAAGTGAAAACAAATTAGTGTTGGCTCCTTGCCCACAGGTCCAGGCGGTAGGAGAGGACTTGGATCAACCTGGTCTGTCTGGGGCTGAGCTAGATGGTGAGTGTCGATGGCCCAAAGGAAACAGACCAGGCCAGGAGTCTTGTTGAAGCAGGAACTCACTTTATTAAACTAGGCACTTGCTTATCTAGAGAAGGCAAGGAGTTGAGCACTTATGTATGGGAAGAGATGACATAGGAGGCGGGGAAGGGTAAGAGTAACTGGCAGGGCCAGCAAGTTAATTTTATGCCAGTGTCAACAGTAGCTAGGCAGGCAAGGGCTGGTGCAGGTCATGTTGAGTCATCCCAGGACAGAAGCCAGAGAGACAGTTCTCGAAAATCAAGCAGGCTTAGGCTTTTCCAAAAGGCTGCAAAAACTTGAGCCAGGCTTTGGTTTGTCCTCAAGGCCCAAACCAGGGCCAAAATGGGGCCCAACAAATTATCAACGAGATTAAAATTTGTTCCAAATGAAAATCAATACAGAAGTTCTAATCAAAAGAAATTTTAAAGAGGTGAAAAATATAGATGAGAAATTTTCAAATAAACAATTGTCCTTAACTGATAAGTGGAGCTTTCTATATTCTAGGATTCAAAAATGATTGGCAAAGGAAATTATGTCGACACATATTGAGTCATATTTTCCAGAAATTTTAGAGTGAGGATAAAGGTTCTAAAAGCTTTCTAACTGAAATGAAACAAATGCAAATATGATGTAAGTCAGAATATTTTTTGATATCATCAAATGAAACATTTTGGAAATGGTAAATACTAATTTGTGAAGGAAATATACTATTTTCTACTTATAATTCTATATCCTCTTAGATTAAAAATCAGTTTATAAGCAAGAGTAAAGTTGTCAAATCTATGAAGTTCATTTTCACACAAAGTCCCAGTAACTTTAAGTAAACTGACAAAAAAGCAGTACAAACCTGATATCAGGATCACATGAATTTTAAAGTAATTAAAGAGAAAATGTATAACAAAGAATATAATACTAATAAAGAACATAGTAAAGATAGAAAACTGAATAAGCAAAATTATTTTCAATGAAGAAATAAATAGAAAATTATATACTAATCAGAATGTCTTAGAAAAACAAGTCGCTTCGAAGGCTTTAAAAATCTTGACATATGTATGGCTTCTAGAGAATGCTTCACGTGGTAAGCCCTTTCTTCATACTCATTATCATGTACTAGGCTTTCAAAGACCAAATTTAAAATGCCATAGCATAGACAACAAAAGCAGTCATAAGTACAGAAAACTAAAAATTAAACCACATTATAATGTTGAACTCTTATATAGAAAATATATGCAATTAAGATCATACACCTATTCAGGAGATAAACATCAGAATGGAAAACTTCATTTCCACCTGATAGTTTGACAGAATTTACTATATAATATTGTCAATTTAGAGTGGAGGATCTGAATATAGGTTAAGAAGACTTGTTCTCATAGTAATGTTTTACTTCTTTAAAAAAAAAAATAGTTCTATGGAAATATGGCCAATTTGTAAGTTGCCATATCTAAACTTTAGGAGATACATGGGTATTTTAAATGTTATCATTTCTACGTTTGATGATTTTTATTTCCTGAAATATAACTGAAATTACTTTCCATGCCCCAAATGTGCCTTGTGTCTTTTCTGTATTCCTCTTCCATTGTACCTCTGCTTTAAAAGTTATGCTAGTCTGCTGCAGTTTTGAAGGAAAAAAAACTCATTGGAAGAAGAGTCATATTCCCTTTTGTGAATCTGGACCATATATCTAGTGCATAGTAAACACCCAATATGATTTTATTAAGATCACTCAAAGAACGGTCTTACACAGAAACATTTGTGTGGTGATTTAAATGAGAAATGTTCCCCCATAGGCTCATTCATTTAAACACAGGGTCTCCAGTTAGTGGATTTGCTTGGAGGAAGATAATGGAACTCTAAGTATGGAATCTTTGCTGGTGGAAATGGAACATTAGGGGTGGGCCTTTGGCAGTTATAGACTTGCCCAACTTCCAGTTGGTTTTCTCTGCTTCTTTTATATGGTTGACATAGGATTTCTCAGCTTTCTCCTCTGACTGCCCATTGTCTTGAGTTCCCCTCCACACAAACACTTCCAAAGTTGCCTTTGGTCATGATATTTTATCACAGCAAGAAAAAAAGTAAATGGTACATACTTGCATGTTTTAAGACAAATTTAGAGGAAAAATTAAATTTAAATTTTCTATGCTTTTGGAATGCAACTTTAATAAAAATGAAATGCAGTGCTTTATGTTTGCATAGTCTTTGTTCATTGAAGACGTTCCAGACTCTAGTTAACAAATGAAATCTAGCCTAGCTTCCTGGTCAAAAGGCTCTCTTTCAATTTATACACTCATAAATATTTATTCCTTGTACTAATGCTGAGTTCTAGACTGGTGAATGAACTGTGGCACTTTTCTGTAGCTCTATTGTATCATGTTGGCTCTATTTGCCACTCTAGTAATGTTAACTTCTGCCTGTCAGCAGCAATTAACATTTTTTGAATATCTAGTGGGTCCATAGCAGAATTACCATTACCTTCTGCTCAATTAGAGTCTGGTTATTAAGCAAAGCTTGAAGACAATATGTCATTTGTTTGGAGGTTGCTTTTTTATTATTATTTCTTGTTTCATGGCTTCAGTTTTCCATTCTCATTAATAAAACATATGCTATTAATTTTTGTAGCTATCAGGTCTTTTTTTTTTCAGTTGAACAATACCCAACTCTCAAATTAGTCCTTTTACAATTTCATATGGTAGCTGCATAGGCACATGTGTGAGTTTATTTAGCCTCATATGAATTTAATGTGCTGTGTTATATTTTATCAAATGAATTGTTAGTCAAAGGGACATCAAATCTACTTGGTCATACTTACACAAGAGGCCAAATTGGAATTTTATGGCTACTCTTTTTTAAGTCTTTATTTATTTGCTACCTATATGAAAGGGATAGTTTTACTTATGAAGATGAAATGGAGTTCTTCATAATAGTTTTCCATTTTAAAAAATATTTTTGATGGTTTGCAGTATTCTCTGCTTTTTTTCAGACTTTAGGCAGACATGCAGAGCTGCCAAGGTTGCTATTCAACATTTGAGACACTAAAGTATATTTTCTTTTCTTTTTAATTTTTTAATATTGTTACATGCATGCATGTGCACGTGCGCATGTGTGTGCATGTGTGTGTGTGTTTTGTGTATGTGTGCTTGTGTGTGTTTATGCTTCAGCATGCATGTGTAAGTCAGAAAACAACTTTCTTAAGATGATTTTTCCTCAAACTTGAGTGACACTCTTTTGCCACTGAGTTCCCTTGCTGGCCCGTGTGTTTTGTTGGTGGTCCCATCACACTGTGATGGCTTTCACTATTAGATCTGATAAGATATCTTTGCATTTAAAAGTGCTGTATACTTTCAACAACAGAAGTGCTTGTGATATCACTGACATTCATGGCTTCTTTAAAAAAAAAAAAGCAAAAAACAGAAAACTATCATCAGTTGTAATATACAACCCTACATGGTTATGAGAATTTTGTAGTTATAAAATGCAGGAACAGCACTGGAGGACACTTGCCAATTTGGCAGCATGAAGCAGGTCACATATACTTTTAGATGAGTCAAAAAAAAAAAAAAGGTGCTTTCCTTCACATTAGCCCCACCATAGCAAAGCATTATAGTTTAGTTACTTGTTTTTGTTGTCAAAGCTGTCCCTTAAAAGAAATTCAACAAGCTAACATTTAAGTACTTTAATAGGCTTGTGTGAACACACTGCTAGACATTCAAGTAGCAGAAAGATTTTGGAAATCCTGCCCAGCCCCTGGTGCCTTTTCTCTCTTGAACTCCAGTCCAGCTATTCAATGAAGAGAAATGAAACTGATGAGGCATCAGTGTGGGTACAGCTGGTATGATAAAGGTTGGCGTTATGCTACCAGATAACACAGGCAATATTTTTACTCATGTGGAATGCTGCCTTGTTGCACATTTCAACTGTTGTCAGAATGATTGATTCTCATATGTATGTATGCGTGTATATTATATATATATATATATATATAAAGTACTAATTACTTTGGGTGTTTACCCAGGGACATCACAGCTGCCTGGCATTGCAGTGTGGCAGCTGAGCAATAATGGATGCTATTTCTCTGATTTGTTTGTGGCTTTGTTAGCATTTGAGTGGAGGGAAGTTCAAGTCCAGACTGAGGCCCACACTCCTCAGTGATCTCATCCAGTTCATCACTTTAAATATTCTCTGCAATGCTAATGACTCCCAAATTTATATCTCTGGTCCTGATGTCATTGCTACATCCCAGACTCATATATCCAGCTGCTTACTAAATAGCTCTGCTTTAATGTCTCTGAGATATATCCAGTTTAACATGAATAAAATCAAACTCCTCATCTTCATATGAGCCTCTGATTGTCAATCTAGCCCTCTTGCCATCGCAGTAAATTGCAACTTATGTACTGTGATGGATCTGGCCCAAGCTTTATAGGTACCCTTAATTCCTACTTTACCTTGTAGCTCACATTTCAAGGACATTACCTTGAAAACACATTTACCACCTAGTTGGTTTTCTGTGCTGCCACCTGAAACCTATCCAAATACCAATTATGCCTCAACTATTGTCTCCAAAATGACAACTTGCTTCTTTTATCCCCACTCTATACTTTCACTATACTTTCTTTCAGCAATTGTAGCATCAAATCCACAATAAACCCTAGCATAGATTGTATCACGTTGTCATTGTGTATAAGTGATTAGAGACTTTCAATGGCAAAGTCCACACCAAACCTGAAAAGCCATAACTTTGTCTCCTTTGTAAATTCCTTAGTTCATGTCCTCTGATCACATTACTTCTGCTTGCACACTTTCTTCTGGTTGCTACCAGTTCTCCAATACTGACAACTGTGCACTGTGCACGGAAGTCCCCAATAAGTATTTGTAGAAAGTATAAACATTTACTTGATTCTTTTTTTCATCAGTTCTAAAATAGTGCTTAGGATAGCTGGATATTTTTTTTTCTATTTTCATTATAGCTCTGTAATATCTTTAGTTCTTCAATGGAAAAGTCTCTGAAAGGTCACACTTAATGCAGCTCATTTCTTCTTCTCTAACTTGAGTAGTCACGATTCCTGCAATTGAAAGTCAGGTCTTCCATACTTCTCATTCTCTGAATGGCCACCCAACAAATTGTTCCCCTTTCCTATTCTGCTCTGTGTGATTATTTCAAAGACAACTGAAACAGCTTACTCTTCTTTGGTCTAATATCTCCAATATTATCCTATTATTCAATTAGTTTTCAAAGGTGAAATTCTTTTTATCCTTCAGAAAGGATCTCACTATAGAGCTTTGGATGGCCAGGATCTTGGAAAGTAGACCAGGCTGACCTAAACCCACAGATATCCACCTGTTTCTGCCTCCCAGTGGTGGGATTAAAGGCTTGAACTACCATACCCAGCCTGAGAAGTTGTATTATTTTTTTCTAATGTTGCCAATGAGCTTTCTGCTATTTTCAAAATAGCAACCACAGAATCCAATATTAGTGTTTGCTATAAGACTCTGAAAAAGCTTTGCCTCTGCTACTTACTCCAAAACGTCTATTACTTTGGAGTTTTGCTTTGGCCAACTCTATTTTATATTAAATTATCTGTCCTTTAAATTAGAAATACAAACCTGATTGACAACTGATTTTCAGGAGGACAAGCTGGTACACTTTGATGTTGTCATTGAATTGGATATCAACGAAGACACAGCTTCCTGTCTGACATGCATTAGCACACACAGTATTACCTCCAAATTTTAAATATGTTAAGATGATTATTTCCTCTAAGATCTCAAGTATAGCCAGAGGTCTGAGACTAATCAACTTTTACCACAAGATTGTTCAACCCAAGGTGGCCTACAAGTATAGTAATTTATAGTATGTACCATGGTAAATATTAACAATAACTCTGGTCAAGTACAGCTAAATAGAACTCAATCTGCAAACATGGAAATGGTCTAGGTGACCTTTTCAAGAATATATCCACTGCAAATATATGAATACTGAGGTTTTTCATTGTAGTTATTTTTGCAGAGCCTAGTAGCAAGCTGTATAACCTACCAGGAATTAAAGTTTTAAAATAAGCACAATTTAACAACTTCTCAAACTCAAGAAATATTAATTTGAGGTGTTAACAACCCATAATGGGGCCAGCAGGCAGAATTAAATTAAATTGATAGGCCACTAACTTGAGAATAAAATCATCAAAGGAAACCTCATTTTCTAATGTGGCTGCTATTGTTGGATACTAGCTGGCTGACTCTAGCTGTGTTCACTTGCCCTTCTGTTGTCTTCTTTTTGTTTGATGATAAGGTGAACAGTAATGCAGTGGCCTGGAAGTGACTTCAAAGTCCCACCTGCAGGCTTTTCTTTATTGAGTACTTGTTAATCTGGCACCTGTATTGTTCCTCTAATAGAGCCTGGAGCCATCTAGTAATTTCCCTTTGGGTCCCACAGACTATGTGTTGTTTACTGCCGCATCTCTGTCTTCAAGGATCTGACAATCTGTGAGGCCAGTGTTCTGTGTTTAGTAATGTTGTCATGCTAGGTTAGTATTTATGGAATTATCTTTTGCTTGCAGTCATTGTTTTTGAAGCATCGTTTAATCCAAGCAAGAGCATTAGGTAGTCTAAAGATTTGTGAGTCAAAATTTACAACCTAATGTCACCTTACAAGGAAAAAAAGCATGTTAGACAAGCTATTGCTCATGTATAAATTAATCCTAAGAGAAAATAAGTATTTGGCCTCTACCTCATGATTCTTATGTCTATTAATTCTCTTAATAAAGTGTTTATGGTGATGCCTATTCACTCATATTTCTCAAGATGACGCTGATCAAGTGTGTACCATTGCCTCATTAACCTTTGCCCCTGGCCTCTGTTCAGCTCAGTTTGTTTATTATGTTGTTCCTTTTTTTCCTATAATTACATTCCCCACCTTTTTTCCTCAAGATAATTTAGCTTGGATTCAGAAGAAATTAAAATCCCAGACACTAATATTAATATATTACTGTACTTTTGGAGCACATTCTGCCACCTAGGAATAATACCACTTACTGTTACTTGGAATCTCACTCAAACTTCAAGGCAAGCCTTCAACATATTATTTTCAAGAGATATATTTTATATTCTCTTCAAATAAGGAAACTAGAATTATAACAGATGAATAAACTTGCCTAAACCAATTCTATAATGAAAGAAAGCTAAGAATAGAATTCAGGGATTTTTAATCTTAAAGTCTTTGTTCTTTTCATGGCACACAAAGGAGACAAAAAGGTCTAATGAAGGCGTATAGAAATCATCAACCTTTTGTCTACTTTAGATGGCTTTGGAATTTCCTTGCTTAACCTTGGAGTTTCCAAGTCTTGACTTCTGTCTATTATCATCTTCTGTCTTACCTGTTGTGTTAATGTTCAGGAAAGCTCTATATAAGAAACAAATGAATAGATTTGTGTATTCTTACTAATGTCAGATTTTATTGAATAACAACAAATTCACAAGTTGTAGTGGTTTTTATTTTAGTAAATTGTCAGACTGGCATCTGGCTGAGGCTAATTCAGATTATTTGATACTCTAATCTTAATTACTAATATTAACTCTCATATTACACATTGCAGTGTGTGTGTGTGTGTGTGTGTGTGTGTGTGTGTGGCGCGCGCACACGCGCACACTCACTTGCGTGGTTTAGTGAATGAGTACTGGTTAAAGATGTTATAATAGAATTTAATAGATTTCAGAACTGAGTTGATAGAAATACATATATAGTCTATATTGATAAAATAAAAAGCTCAAAGCTATCTTCATGGGAGAAGCTAATGCTTAGACAATTGAAGAGTAAGGGTTGAGAGCTGAGATGCAGAATTGAGATCAGCTTCCAAGAAAAAGGCAGAAGCAAGTTGAGGTAAGAAGAACAGGTCTAGTTGGGTGAACAGGTAAAAGGGTAAGCTAGGTCAACAGCTGGGGATCCAAACAAGCTGAAGCACCAGAGACATCTCATTGTCTTTCACACAATACATACATACATACTCAAATGCACACACTGGATATAAGATGAAAAATTAGTAACAGGGTTGTGTCATTGTAATGTTAGGTGCCTGCCACTTTATGGGGTCTAGATAAGAGAATTTCACCTTTTTCATTTTGCTGTGTTTGATAAGTTTCAGGGCAGGGTTTTCCTGATATGATTTTAATATGTTCATGTATCTCTCCAGTCTTAATTTATACTGTAGAGTATAACATTATAGGATCAAACACGTTTTACTCGAAGGAATGTTATTTATTAGTTTGTGATTTATGCGTGGTGTTAAGAGAGATGGTGCTCTTTGTCTGTTTACCCAGGAGTGCAAACATCCTCCATCATCAAAATGCAGTTGTTTATTAACCTAGTTTCTCAGGGTGAGGCACAGCTGAAAAGCCACTGTTTAATAGAGTACATAGTAATTCAGACTATGGCAGTGACTGATCATGATACTTAACTTTTCCTAAGGAGACTCAAAGGACTGTCTGTTCACCCAAGATGGACAACAAAGACAGACTTAAGGAAGATCTCATCAAAATCCAATTTGGTAGTACCAATCATTTATTTAGCACTCTTACAAAGCATGGACAAGGTTTTACTTACAGTAGAGTGGGTTTCTCCAAAACAGCCTGTTCCCATTCTATCATGATTAATGGCTTCATGTAAACTAAATCATAAGCCCTACTTTCAATTAACTTTTCTTCTCACATAATCTGACACCTCTCAAGACAACTTGCTCCTAGGGGAGGGAGTAATAGATAGTTGGAATCCCAGGTAAGATTCTCATGACCCCATCTAGGGAGTATCAGTAACCAGTTACTACCATTATTGCCTGGCTGGCCTGTATTATTTGGCTCTACTTACCAGAGCTACCAGAGGCAAAATCTGAGATGGTATTTTATTAGAAGTTGGAAACCTTATTTAAAACACTATCTTATGGTATACTTTTATACAAGGAGAAAACTACTTCTTTGTCAATTATATTAAAGAGTATATGGTGTATTAAGAAAACTCCACAGGTTCATATACCATCACAAATACTTGTTGAATCTCTAAGTCCAATCTTACTATAAAAGGTTAAAATTTAAAGCAAGTACAAATACTATTTGTCAATATTTGACAAATAAACTAGTATTATCCCTAAAGAAACAGACCACTCATTAAATGTGTAAATGTGGTGTGTAGTGGTAGGATCTTTGTTTAAATTTATTTTTCTATATGTATGAAAAAAAGTTTACTTTTATAGGAATTGGGCTACCCTGTGATATTGTTCACAGGCTGTCTCTAATATTACTGTGTAACTCTTACAAGCCTATTTTTAAAAGTTGGCCTATATTCATAAATATTGAAGATCAGTAGAAAGCAAGGTTATCAAGGTTGATTCAGCTGGTGTACGCTGCCTGGTTGATGGCTCAGTGCCTGAGAGATCTCAGGGGTCCGGATTAGTTGAGATTACTGGTCTTCATATAGGGTCGCTATCCTCAGCTTCTTCCAGCTTTTCCCTAATGCAACCACAGGGGTCACCAGCTTCTGTCCATTGGTTGGGTGTAAATATCTACATCTCACTCTCAGCTGCTTGTTGGGCCTCTTGAACAAGGGCAGTCATGATGGGTCCCTGTATGTACTCATACCACAGCATCGTATTTGAAGTTCTAGCTAGAGCAATAATACAACAAAAGGAGATCAAGGGGATTCAAATTTGCAAAGAAGAAGTCAAGGTACCACTATTTGCAGATGATATGATAGTATATACATAAGCAACCCCAAAAATTCTACCAGAGAACTGATAAAGCTGATAAACAACTATAGCAAAGTGGCTGGATATAAAATTAACTCAAATAAGTCAGTAGCCTTCCTTTATACAAATGATAAATAAGCTAAGAAATAAATTAGGGAAACAACTTCCTTGACAATAGCCACAAATAATGTAAAATATCTTGGGGTACCTCTAACCAAACAAGTAAAAGATCTGTATGACAATAACTTCAAGTCTCTCCAAAAAGAAATAGAACAAAATCTCAGAAAATGGAGAGATTTCTCATGCTCATGGATTGGCAGAAGTAACATAGTAAAAATGACCACTCTACCTAAAGCAATCTACAGATTCAACGCAATCCCCATCAAAATCCAAACACAATTCTTCAAAGATGTAGAAAGAACAATTCAAAAAATTCATCTGGAAAAGTAAAAATTACCCAGAATAGTGAAAACAATTATTAACAATAAAAGAACTTCTGGGGGATCACCATCCCTGATCTCAATATTCTTATTAGTTCAAATACTACATAACATTTTCAGAATTTGTCTAGTTCTAAATAATTTTTACTAAATTTAAATTAACAATAAATTTTCCATCCCAGTTTCTAAACTTCATGATCATCTTCTATTAATATTCTTCAAAGCACCAGAGATTCCATCAAAATCAAGAAGGTTAAGAGAAACCACGTGGGACAACACAAATTCTGAAAAGCTATTGCTAACATGGAAAACATGTGACTAGTAAAACCAGAAGACTTTATGTTTCCATCCTGACTTTTATTCTCACTGACAATTTTTAGACATTCCTCGACAAGTTTCTTAGTATGTCCCTTCATAGAATACTGTTAGTCAGATGAAGTAAGGAAACTCTATACCATAAAATATGATGAGCTATTTTTTGTATGTATATGTATATTTTCAATCTTATGTTTACATTTTAATGTCTTATAAGGAATGAATTTATGCTGAGAAGTCCAGCCAATTCAAGTTTACTTAATTTTTGTCAATAAAATTAAGCAAAAGGGGCCATATGCATATATAATCGTACATTGAGGTGGATCATGTCCTACTTTGAGATCAGCCCTTGCCAGATTCATTGAATACATATTGTCAACCATTAAGCACATTAATTTAAGCTAAATACTTTTTGTAAATAAGTTTGTTATTTACAAATGGCTTCTCTTAACTATTAAGATATAATTGTATCAAGAATTTTTTCTTTAAAATAATTTTATAGTATTTCAACAGTTAAAGATTATATATATATATTGCTATATAGATTATATATATATATATTGCTATATATGCTATATAGCATATATATATATGCTATAATATATATATATATATAATAGCAAGTGGGAGGAAGGACTAAGGGGGCCAGAGGGAGCAAGGACACCACAAGAAAACCTACAGAGTCAACTTGGGTCCACTAACCTGGGGGCTCACAGAGACTGAACTGCCAACCAGAGAGTATGCAGAGGCTGGACCTAGACTCCCTACATATTTGTAGCAGATGTACAGCTTTGTATTACTGTGGAACACCGAACAGCAGGAGCAGGAGTCTGTCTCTGATTCTGTTGCTTGCTTTTGGATCCCTTTTCCCTAACTGGGCTGCCTTGTCCAGTCTCAATAACAGAAGATGGACATAGTCAGTCTTACTGTTACTTGATATGTTAAACCTGGTTGATATCTATGGGAGTCCTCCCCTTTTCTAGAGAGAAGGGGAGGAACTGGGCGAAGAGGAGAAGGGAAAGCAGTAATTAGGATATAAAGCAAATAAATAACTTAGTCAACAAAAATAATTATAACAGTGATTTCTAAAGTTTTGGAACACAGTATTACTGTATATTTGAAGGCTTACTTGATGGCTTAAGGAGGAACTTCTTGATTTTAATTTATTTGGTATGAGGAAGAGGGCTTCACAGTGGTTACTGCTTTTATGTGCTTTCAAGATATGATAGTAGATTACTCACTCTTTATTTGACTTATTAACTAATTCATCCTACTTTTGTTTTTCATGTATCCTCTGCATACTTACCAATCTTTACTTTTCTGCATGCTGAGCCTATGAAGGGTTTCAGAAATGACTCCTAACTGTGACCTACTCTGATAGCCCAGGCTGAAGCTTCAGATATCTTGGGTTTTTCATCTGTGTTGTTAGTAGATTTCTGTCTTCCAGATTAATTGTAATCTTTGTATAACTTGTGCTTGAAATATAAGTAATAACACCACTTTTATTACATAGTTATTACACATTATTTTTATTCTTAGAAGTATCAAACACTTGAAGGTCCAGATATACCTGGAGGAGGAGCTCCTAAATGTTCTGAGATATTTTAGCAACATTCTTGGTCAAAAAGCTCTTCCTACTACTCACAACTGCTACTTGAAAACAAGGGACATGCAAGTTAGTAGTAATATGGTTATAATTATGTTATGAGTAAAGAAAAATCAAGAAATGTAACGATCTTCTGCAGAAATATAACTATAAATAAGCCAACTCAGTAAAATCTGGAAGGTCACTAAATTTCACTAGGTTGTGCTATGAACTGTAATGTTTTATGATGTTATCCCATGAACAGCAAATAATTTTGAATCTATTGATTCTTATTGGTAACATGATGCCATTCATCTGATCTACAATTTACTTGCAACAACATTTCATACAAACTTTTAAGTTTATTAATTTTTCCAAGGAAACCTTTTATATGCTAATAGAAAAATAATATACTATAATAATTTTGATTACTTTCCCATTGCTGCAGAAGACGCTTTCCCTTGGAGGACATATAATTTCTTGGAATTAATCATTGTACCAGAAAGCTAATTAGTAACCATCGGGATTTGCTTTTTTTGTTTTTGTTTTACTTTTCCTGTCAACAGAAGTGAAAACAGTAATTGGCATGCTCACCTTCTTGATTATAGTTGTTAAATCAATCAGCATCCGTTTCCTAGGGTTTATCATAATCTCACCAGATAGCCATGCATTGTTTTCTTTTTCTTACTGTTTTTAAGTTTATCTTTGAGTACACACATCAATTTACTTTAAATGCTGTAAATCAAATATGCAATCAGTTAGAATTCATCCAAACTGCATTCTTGCAAAATATCCACTGAGATTTTTACGAGTTTTAAGAAATTTTAAAAAACATTGAAACAATTTATTTACTCTATATCTACCTGTCTTAGTCAGGGTTTCTATTCTTGCACAAACATCGTGACCAAGAAGCAAGTTGGAGAGGAAAGGGTTTATTGAGCTTACGCTTCCATGTTGGTGTTCATCATGAAAGGAAGTCAGGACTGGGACTCAAGCAGGTCAGGAAGCAGGAGCTGATGAAGAGGCCATGGAGGGATGTTCTTTACTGACTTGCTTGCTTCTCCTGTCTTGTTCAGCTTGCTCTCTTATAGAACCCAAGACTACCAGCCCACAGATGGTACTACTCACAAGGGGCCCTCCCACCTTGATCACTAATTGAGAAAATGCCTTACCGCTGGATCTCATGGAGGCATTTTCTGAACTGAAACTCTTTCTTCTGTGATAACTCCAGCTTGTGTCAAGTTGACACACAAAACTAGCCAGTACACTACCCATGATATCTGCTATTTACCCTCCATGTTTCTCTCTCTCTCTCTCTCTCTCTCTCTCTCTCTCTCTCTCTCTCTCT